>JAUCMX010000007.1:6614360-6928003 GCA_033459395.1 Hemibagrus guttatus | reverse complement strand
TGAGAAGAGAGTGCGAGTATAGAGAGATGGTCCTTCATTTCATTTCATTTCATTTTGTTTTATATGTGTAACGTTGCCAGAGTGGTGTACAAGTTGCCTTGCATGTGCTTACTCTACATGTATGTGAGTGTTACCAGTGAAGACATAAAGACTCCTGGACCTCAAAGCAGAGGTTTTTTTTTTTTTCTTTTCCAAAGTCCATCTTGACCGGGTAAGACTCTCTCTGGCAGACGTCACACGTTGTAGGAAAATTCTGAAGAATACGATTCAGTAAGTCAGAACTAACATTAAAAAATGCAAAAAACTTAAAAGCAAACTGTTAGTAATGCAGGACTGTAAATTGCCATTCATCAGGTGATTATGTATCATTACTGGTAATATAAATTATTGAAAATGTCATTGTTAAAGTCAACTGTTAAAGCATGAATCAATGAATTTGAGTTCAATGTGGGTTTATCAGTAATGAAGGTAATCATTAAACACACACTGGAAAGTTGCCTAATCACAGGCCTCCTTTCTTTCTGGCTTGCCAATTTCTCAATGACCTTCTGGTTAAAGTCAGTCATCTCATTCATCAGTCTCTTTTACATTGACAGCATGGCCAATGCATTCAATAAGAAGTGCTGGAAAAACACCAAGTGTCAGCTCGACTGCCATCACTTGACTGCTGCTGAATTTGCAGATTAGGTCGAACTGGTCCAAGCTCCTTGATTCTTTTCTTAATCCAAATGCCTTTGTGAAAGGGTATTTTTGTAAAGATATAACCAAATTTTTTTTTCATCTCGAGATATTTCGCTTGCATCCACATTAATCAGTACCTTCCCTTTAACTGACAATCTGCAAAGAGGTAATAAGACTCTTTGAAAATGATCCAATCACATGAGGCCAAATATATAAAAACAATATTGATTCTCTAACAACAAAAGCGGACAGGTTCGAGTGCTGCTCCCCAAAGACACTTTGAAACAAGCTAATCAGAGCTCAGCCTCAATTCACATGCTTTTCAAAACTTTACGGAGCTACATACACACTAGGGATGGGCGATACCACAATTTTTTAATGCGATACAATACCGATACTTTTTGTTACAATTTTAACGATACCGATACAACTTATTATTTTAAATGTGAATGTGATTTTTCAAAGTAATGTTCATTTTTAGAAAAAAGATCATTACATGTAAAGGCAAATTACATGCACATACTCGCTATTAATAAATTTATTAGAAAAGCAAAGTTGACAACCAATAAGTCAAAATGTTCAAACAACCTCTTACGAAAATATTGACTAAATAATAGAAATCTTAATAAAATAAACAATACCAACAACAAACCACATATTTTCACTTATTTCTTTTTGTAAGCCGGCCATTTCTTCTTAATCTTCTAAATTCTATTGTACTTTCTACATATTTTACAAAAAAAAATTATTAAACAACATAAATCTTAATAAAACAAACTAAAATACCACAACTATGCATACTTTCACTTATTTCATAATTTTAAACAGACCATTTTTTCTTTATCTTCAACTTTTTACATTTTTGTATTATTTTAGAGTTTTAAGAAAAGCAACATGTTCACATTTTTTTTTTCAACCAATTTCGCCTCCGACGAATCGTCTCTCCTGTTTTTTTTTGCCAGTTTGCTGAGCAGTGGAAATGTGTTCTCATTTTTTCCACCATTGCAAAGGGCACTCACTTCTTGGGATCACCTTTGCTTCCATATATCTGTGCATTTCAAGGTATGTGTCTTGGCTGCGAGTTTCCCCTGGAAAGCCAACATACGTGTGTCAAACTCCTGCCATAATCCTCCTTTGGATGTTGAACAGTCTGCACCCTTCCTTTCAGTGTTTGTAACAGGTGACTCTTGTGGCACTGACAAGGCTGTTCCCATCGAGGTGGCTGACACAGAGGGTTCACTGGTTGTTGCCTGTCTGTGCAGGGCTTGCGTCTCACTGATAAGCCATGATTTAATGTTTTCTATATTTCAGTATCACAAAACACAATGTTTTTGAACCTAATTTCCAAAAAGATGCTGGCTGCAAGAGTATAGTTGTGCTCAATATTTTCAAAGTGCCATTTGCACTGTGTCGCAAGTGTCACTGTGCTACCCTTCTGCCCGACAGACATGGTTGCATTTTGGAGAAGAAAGACCAGAGGTATAACTTTTGAAATGTTTACATACTGCTTTGCTGAAATGTAAACTTAGTAGCTTCTTCAAAGGGCCTGAGGGCTTCAATGGCTTTGCTGATACAGGACCATTCTTCATCATTCAAGCACAAGGTGTTTCTCCCAAGACAAAGTGCTGTTATAAAAGCTTGACTGCTCCGTCAGTCTCTCCAACATGTATAACATTGAATTCCACCGGGTCTCTACTGCTTGAATTAGTTTGTGCCTTGGCAGTTGTAAATGAATTTGCACTTCCTTTAGCTTGCCAGATGCTTTGGTGCTATGGTGGAAGAACCGAACAATAGCACCACATTTCTCGAGGATGGACACCAAATTTTGGCTCAGCCTTAATGGAGTCTAAGTTAAGGGTGTGTGAAAAACACGGAATATGTTTCCATTGGGTTTTCTGCACAGCTGAAAGCATATTAGCTCCATTATCAGTAATAACAGCAAAGACCTTGCTGGTAATGCCCCAGTCATTGGATATTTTTGTGAGGAGCTCAGATATATTTTGTGCTGTGTGCTGTACAGCTACATGGACTGTCTCAAGAGCGCAAGCCTGCATCTGCCAATTGTGGTCAATGAAATTGATACAGTCAAATAGGCTTCAGTTGTTCTTGATGTCCAAATGTCACTTGCTAAAACCACACTGCTTTCAGAATCTATGGAGCCCTTCAGCCTGGTTTTGACTTGCTAATAGAGCTTTGAAATTTCACTGGAAATCAAGGATTTCATACTCGGGATATTGTATCGGGAATCAACCACCTTCATAAAATGACGGAAACCTGCATCCTCAACCATTGAAACTGGTTGTAAGTCAGAAACATTCATTTTGGCTAGGCTCCTTGTGATGTCTCGGGCTCTTTGGGAATCATCTGAAATGGATAAAGGTTTTCCATTACACATACATACACACACACACACACACACACACACACACACACAGTATATACTGTATATACACACTGTACACACATGCACGCATGCACACACACAGTATATATACATATACAGACATACTGGTATTCCCAACATTAAGGGAACATTCCATACACAATTATTTTTATACTGTACAAACTGTTTATTCTATCCCCAGAAGGTCAGAATTTATTGGTATTATTATACTTGTTGTGGGGATGTTTTTGGTCTCTATAACATAAGAAATACACACAGAAGTGAGCACTTTTATATTTATTCCTATTCACCTAATGGTAACGAGAGAGAGAGAGAGAGAATTTGAATTTTTTAAAAATGGCTTATATGCATACCATGTCAGAAAAAAAGCATCATATACCGTCAAAGATAGAGAAAAAAAATACAGGATAAATTAAATGGAATAAATAAAAAACTCTAGAATGAGAAGAAAAAAAACAAAACCAAATAGAGAGCAAAGATAATTTTTAGAAACACCTGAACAGAAAAGGAAAAATCATCAGAACTGAAAACAATATAACAAATAAAAGTTATTTTCATCAACTTTACATAACTCTTCATTTCTACCCCAAATATCCATGAACACAGGCAGCTTCCTAAGGCATAGTACGCATGTTCAACTCTGATCCTGGCATCTACTAAGCCCTTAAACATAGCTACTACATCGACTGCAGCCGGTCCTGACATTTTGTTTTTCCTTGATTTCCAGATCAACAGTTTCACTGTTCCAGATAAAAAAACTGAGCATAACTACAGTGTGTTGTTCAGTGTAGGGAACTCATACTGACCTCCCTCTCTCCACTGGTCGATAACAGTTGGGTCATTCAGGAACTCCTGGTAGGCAGCAGGCAGCGACCCCACTGTCTCTGCTGCCAGTTGGTTCAGTAGTCATTGTGACCTGATCCCAGTCCTTTCCCTGACAGCTGCCCACCCTGTACTCACAATGTTGACCGAACACAAAACCCTTGGGTTGAGGAGAGGGTAAGGGCTCCTCCAGAAGCTGTGCTCTTGCTGTTGCATCAGGCATCCTTGAAAAGGAAAGAATCCTCCATGTTTCCAGCACTGTAAAAAGGTGTGAGTTTCGCCAAGTCTGTTTCACGTAGGTTCATCATGAACAAGTGATCCAAGCCCATTTCACCTGCCTTCCTTAGAAGCACAGTGGCTGTGTCTTTCCAGGATATTGAGCTGTGATATAGCAGCTTCTGGGCTGCTTGGAGTCTGAAGATCGTTATCCTGGACCTGATTTCTACCAATCCTTGTCCACCTTCTTGTACTGGTAGATGCAGTTCAGCAGGTTGAACCCAGTGCTGCCCTGACCAGAAGAAGATCACCAGCTGCCTCTGCACTTCTTGCACGAGTCCTGCAGGTGGTTGTAATACACAGAGTCTGTGCCATAAGGTTATGCTATTAGTTATTACCAAGTTATTAGCAACTAGAACTCCCCCCCTGTAGGACAACTGGGGCAGCAACCATTTCCATTTAGACAATTTGGTGCACACTCTCTCCACTATTCCCTCCCAATTCTGTTTTTGGAAGTTGTCTGTTCCTAAGTTGTCTGTTCCTAAAAAGACACCCAATACTTTAAGTCCATTTGCACCCCATTTGCACCCCATTGCCCTTTTCTGGCAGTGCTGGAGGTTGGCCAGACTGTACCTGACCTGCCCAAAAAGCCTCACTTTTGTCCCAGTTTACTTTAGCTGATGAGGCATTCTGATACACCTGGAGTGCTAGACATAGGGTTTTGATGTCCTGATCATGGGTAATAAAAACTGTAACACCATCTGCATATGCAGAGATTAACAACTTTGGGCCCTGAATCCCACCATGAACATGGAACCCGGATAGTCTCTGTCTAAGATAAAACAGTAGTGGTTCTATTGCCAAAGCATATAACTGACCAGCCAATGGACAGCCTTGCCTAATCCCCCTTGAGACTGATATTGACATGGTCATCTGGCAAGTCTCCCTCATCACTACTACCTGAGCTTACCTGAGTAAACATAGCATTTGAAGTCCACACCTTATCATCATCCTCATCTTTCCCTTACTGTTCTAAGTCACTTGAATTGCCATCCATGCTGGTGACATCTGAATTTCCTATAGATTATGATAATCATTTAATTGTATTTCTGAAAATTGTTGATGACAAAACAATTATTAGTAAGAGACAATATTAGGTTAATCACATATAAATATCTCAAATTTCCACCAATATAGAATCAATTACAGTTAATTTTAATGTATTTTAATGAATTGATTTAATTAAATAGTTCAATTAATTTATGACATTTAAATTTAAATAACAAGTTTAATGAAATAACAACTTTGCATTTGTTAACAAATTTGTTGTATTTGTTGTATTTGTTAGCTTTGTAGCAGAAATAATGCAGACTGCATCATAAAATGCAATACAATGATATTTGAGGTATGTTTTTGTAAACTTTATATACTTGCTGCCATCAATACCATCATATTTGATACACATATTGTAATGATGATTTGACTAAAATTATGTTTAAAACATGAAGTATTTTTTGGTTGCTTCAGTAAAGTTCATTTTCCTATTGAAAAATCAGTAACTAAATAAATGCAAATAAATTTTAGCATTTTTTCAAAATGAGCAAAAATGCCCTTGCAAACTAAAACTAAAAAAGTCAGTCCATGAATACAGACATTTTTGCAAATGCTGCCTAAAGCCTACCATTCACTGTAGAACATGAATAAATCCAGGGGGCAGTATTAATAATATAGGTAGTGCCAAATTCTCAGAAATTCATGTGTGAAATATGATACAAATGCTGTTGTAGGGTTAGCATTATTTTAAACATTATTATTATTATTATTATTATTATTATTATTATTATTATTATTATTATTATTATTATTATCATTATTATCATTATTATCATCTGGCAGTGATCATATAATGATTATCATCATTATATTTCTGGCAGTAGTGTTGACTGCTCTACATTATTTCTTTTCTTTTCTTATTTTTATTGTGTAGATTGTTTAATTATTTTTCTTTCTATTTATATTCTGTTTGTGCTTAAGCTTCTGTGTTTATTTTTCTTGGCTTTTGTCTCTTTGTAGACAAATCCCATATTTTGGTTAGTTTATTATATATATATTCAAAGTTCAGTTATAACTCAATATATATATATATTTTTGCATTGTGGATTTATTTTGAGTTATAACTGAACTTTGGCTTTTGTTCATTTTCTGTTAATTTATTTTGGGGTGGGCAACTAACTGGCATCCACCAGCTGGAACTGTTTTTGATTTCCTTTGTTTTATTTTATTTTAACTTGCATCTCTGTGTTGGCAGGAACTGAGGCTCTTCCTTGGTGCAGTGCTTCCTTCATGGGTGTCGTGCTCCTTGGGAGGTGGTTGTGTGAGTGCACTGGGTGGTGTGAATTACAGAAAGTGAATTGTCCTATCCTACTTGAAAACAAGAGCCTGTCCTTGTCTAACTGTCATTATTAAGAGATGCAATATTCAAATTCAAATATTTATTTGTCACATACACAACCATACACAGTACGATATGCAGTGAGATATAATGAGCAGCAGTGGTATTGTCCAACTTCAAAGTGTAGTAGTACAACCAGAAATGTGCAACACACATATATATATATATATATATATATATATGTTTGTGTATTTCAGTCCTGTGCAATGTGTGCAAATGTTCAAAATGGTTTTGGTGTGTTCCAACACATGTGTGAAGGAAACATACCAAGTCCAATCAGTTGAGTCCTATGTGGAGTTCTGGTTGAAAGTCTGTATAGCCTGCGGGGAGAAGCTTCACCTCAGGCTCTTGGTGTTGGCCTTCAGGGAGCTGAAGTGCTGTCTTGACCGCAACAGAGAGAACAGTCCATTGTTGGGGTGGCTGAGGTCCATCACAATCTTCCTGGCCTTGGTCCAGCACTGCTTGTTGTAGATTGAGTGCAGGTCAGGGAGCTTGGTACGGATGATGCGCTCTGCTGAATGCACCACCCTCTGGAGAGCTCGTCTGTCCTGCATGGTGCTGTTCTCGAACCAGGTTGCGATGCCTCCCATCAGGATACTTTCTATGGTGCTGGACTAAATGTTCCTAAGCACCTTAGTGGGCAGTTTAAAGTTTGTGACCAGCCGCTCCAAGCCCATCATCACTACAGAGGTCACTACTGAGGCTACAGGGCAGGACAGGAACAATGATGGACTCTTTGAAGCATGTTACCGACTGATTATCGACTGGGCTAAGGAAATGTTGAATATTATATTGAATGTTGTAGTTACATTAACATTCTGAGATTACAAGGTTAATTTCTGCAGACCTATCAATTCAAATGTTTTTTAAATTATGGCCTTGGAACACATCATTTTATACTGAGTTTCAGGAAATAAGCCTAACCTTCCTTATAAGTCTGTACTTCCTTATACAAGGTTTTTCCCTTATAAAACAAGTGAGACAATCTTCTAAAGATAGATGGGAGGCAATAAGTTAATTATAGTACACAGTGAGCGTGTCATTTATCAGTTTTATCAGCTATGTTGAGATTCAGCTGGACAGGAGGAAAATGCACAGCATGTCATCAGTTTTAGGAAAGGTGAACTCTTTATTGAACTAGCCTGCTACAAGGCTGCACATCACACAGAACTGTTTACATTGGTTGCTGAGAAATGTCCCTCAGTGTGGCTCATTAAAGTAGCTGCTAGTGAGTGAAACCCATAACTACAAGTACCCCACCCTTAGTGTAGCATATCACAGAATGTTTTGGTCTTTCAATACAATCTAGCAAAATGTTTACACAATTGACTGATGTTAACACTGTATATTTGACTGTCTACACATTTTGTAAATGGGTTTTTTTTGTTGTCTGACCTATTATGAAAGAGAAAAACCCAGAGAGGTATGAAGAAAAGTGGTAAGAGGATGTACAGTAGGAATTTGAGAATATTACACAATATATATTGAAGTGGTTTCAGTAACTTTATCACATGTGGCAGATGAATTCTGCTTCATAGAAAAGAAAGATGATAGAATAAGATCCTGCAAAGATTACCAAGGCTTCAAGTCCATCAGGGTCCTGTATTCATACCTGCTTACTCTGATGCCCCCAGCTTTAGAACAACTCTACTTGTTTGTACTTGGTTGATTTGTAAAATTTTTTGCATAATGTTTTAAAATTATTTGACTCTGCTCTTCTGTTTCTGCCCATTGCAGTATTTTTTGTTGTTGCAGTTTTATAATTCTGTGTCGAAGGCTGTTACTGCTATAGTTCTGTCCTATATTGAAAAAAAAAATAATAATAAATAAATAAATAAAATGTTTTATCAAAGCAGTGACTGTTACTGTTTTATATTAAGGCCAGAGAGAGAGAGAGAGAGAGAGAGAGAGAGAGAGAGAGAGAGAGAGAGAGACCTGTTTATTCATATTATAACAATGGCTTCTTGTCATAAAAGCTGCAGAGTTATTAGATGTAAGCATTGTAGAGTGATGCTATAAATGTAATTAAAACACATTTATTCCACAATTAACTGCACATAGTTTAAAACTAATAAGTACTGATCTTGTCCAAAGTCTCAGGATGGGGAGTTTTGTTAAATGGCTGTCCTAAACTGTGCCTGTGGCCACAGGATCCACTCAGTCTCTATAAGCACAACCCCAGCACTCTGCTGCTCTAGGAAAAACGCAACGTCGTCCACACCAGCACAAAACAACTGGAACATTTAAGAATCATTTTAGACATATTACAACTGATTCATTTCACAATTAAGGCATCTAACTAACATATACATTGATATCCATTACATGTAGCTGTGCATAATTGCCCATCTTCTCACTTCTCAAACACTAACTTACAGAGTCGTGCATCAGTGACGTCACTTTACTGACTGGCTAGAGAAGGGCAGTAGGTTGAGAAGCAGTGGACCAATGGAGACTTTTATACCTCCCCTTAATCTGCATAAAACTTTACTTGTGATTTTTGAAATAACAAACTAGCAACCTGGAAAGAAGAACACAGAAAACTGAAGCGAGAATAAACATAAAAATAAAAAATGAGCAAAAAGTAGCAGAAAGAACAAACATCCGAGTAAAGCAAGCATGGAAAATAAAAGTTTGTTTTTAATTCCTAGTGTTTGAGTTCTTTTTTTTCGGTTTGTTTTATTTTTTACATTTTGTTTTCAATTCTGTGATTCGCATGTTTTATTTTTTTACGTGTATTTTTTTTTTCATGAGTACAATACTTATGGCGCTAATTTAAATTAACAGTATTTTTTTTTACGATGTGTCACTATTGCTTTGTTTGTTAGTAGAGATTGCTTGAAATGTACTGAGAATTTATACCTTTTCAACCCAAATGGCTCATGTTGTATTCAGAGTACAACGCATAAGCTTTTATATAGTATTTTAAAATGCAAAACTGCCATAGCTGCAGAGCTTGTTTATCTGTTGCTTCCAACTGAAATAAACTGGAGAAGTAATAAGTTCATGTTTTTCACTTGTAAATAGAGTTACAATAATTTAAAAAAGGATAATATGCCAACTAGTAATACCTATTTTGCAAATTGAAAAATGTTCATCCAGTAAACAGAAAAAAATTAATTGACTCAGCAACAGTAATTGTTGTTTCAGTTGCTGTGACAAGAATATCTTCATTAGCACAATAAGACAATCAACGTCACCAAACAAACAAACAAATTTCGGTTGGCTAAACAAAGTATTGTTACTGAGAAGAACTATAAAACAGTTGTTGAGAAAACTCAAAGGTCTTACTGCATCAAGTTGCCTTGTTTTTTTGTTTTCTCAACAATTTATTTTTTACAGTGTGGAATACATTTTGAATGTGTTTGCCTTGTGTCAATAAACACTGCATATGGATTCCACATCTCCCATTTCTGACCCTAAATTACACACCTACCTGCATATCTTCTGCTGTGACAGAATATCATAGTTACATTAACATTCTGAGATTACAAGGTTAATTTCTGCAGACATATAAATTCAAATGTTTTTTTAATTATGGCCTTGGAACATATCACTTTATACTGAGTTTCAGGAAATAAGCCTAACCTTCCTTATAAGTCTGTACTTCCTTATACAAGGTTTTTCCCTTACTAAACTAATGAGACAAGAAAATGAATTCCTGCTAAAGATAGATGAGAGACAATAAGATAAGTGAATTATAGTACACAGTAAACGTGTCACTTATCAGTTCCATCAGCTATGTTGAGATTCAGCTGATGATTCAGCGGGAAGGTGAACTCTTTATTGAACTAGCCTGCTACAAGGCTGCACATCACACAGAACTGTTTACACTGGTTGCAATTACAGCTCTGTCAATGTCCCACTCACTGCACTGCTCCGTGGCAAACCTAAAAGCTCCCCTGGTCCGTCACCACCCAGAGGGCCTTCGAGGAACTGAAACGATCCAACTGTGGCATCGGGGGCATTCAGTCACAATGGTGTGGCACCCAGGCAAGCTTCCCCCATGCATAGGATTAAAGGAAAAGCCTGAAAGGTTTCCCAACATCCATCGAGACTCATGGACCACATCTTCAGAAACTTAGACAGCGTGTCTGATTGAGGAGCCAAGTTCACCTTCAGGGTGAACAGCAGAGAACAGCAGTACTGGAGAGAGTTCCTTACATGGATGGGGGATGCACTAATCTCACCCTGTTTCAGTGCATATTGATATACTGACCCCCTCTCTTTCCGTGGTCAGGTGAAACCTCAGATGCCCCAGCCGTTGCCAATTGGTTCAACTAGATCAGAGAAGTCTGAAAATGTGCTCACGTCCAGAAGGCAGTTTGATGCTAGGAACTTCAGTCCAACCATCAACAATGCCCTCATTCTCCGTACCAACCAGGTCAGATGGTATGGCTCTCAAACAAAAGGTTTCTGTTTTTTTATCTAACCTGTTATAAATGAGGAAACCCTAGAAAAATATAAGGAAATGTGGTAGGAGGAAGTGTAGTAGGAATTTGAGTATATTGCAGAGTATATAAAGTTAGCAATTCCAGTGGTGCAGCACTTGATTGTTCAGCTCCAGTATCATGATGCTCTTACTGAGGCTCACGCTACTCACCTGTAAGTTCTTCTGTGTTTTTTGATACGAGATCCATCTTAACAGGAGAAATAGTAAACAATGTGGAGTCTATGGCTTTTAGCAAATTATCTGTGTTTTGCTTTACAGTACTTAATGCAGGCCCTGGTTGGCTTGTTTCTGGAGGTAATATCTGAATGTTGTCAAACATTTTGAATAGCTTAACATAATAATGCTTTGCTAAAGAGTCCATGCAAATAACTCAGATTTACTTGCTCTTAATATCTGTGTAAATAATTTATTGTTTCAGAGAATATGATTACCTGCTATGGTAACATCCAGCACCTCACTTGTGGTAAGTTTAAATGTCCCACATTTTCTAACAGCATGTAATAAGAGTATGATCAGTATATGAAAATATTTTATTACTACAGGAAACTAGATATTGCCATACTGAATTTCTATGAGTGGCAATCAAGAAACATCCAGACAGAATCACTGCTATAGGCAGAAACAAATAGCCAAAGAGGTTTGAGATGGCAGAAGGACAAAACTAATCGTGTGTTTTGAGTTTGTTTTTGGTTATTGTGTTTTCAGGCACTGGCCTGATAAAGGTGAAGTCTACTATTTATGGACGTACGAACAGTGACACCTGTAATGCTCGGCCCCCTAATCAGGTTGCTAATACCAACTGCGCCTTGATGATTTCTACTATTGCTGAAAGGTACAGGTTTTTCTTGGGTTATGACACATTTCAACCTCAATGAACATGCCTTGACTCATTTGGGTTGACTGAACTTGGAAGAGAATAAAAGTGAAATGGCCCCTAGTACACGTGTTGTAGAATGTCCACCTAACACTTAATTGTCACTTATGTCATGGAAGCTATAAAATGATGTTTGCTCTCCAGCCTTTTTTCTGCCTTTTGAAGTTAATAAAACAGAAAATGCAGGTTGTCATTTAATCAATTAACTGCCATTTTCTCATTACTGACCCACATGGGAGACTCCTACTATTAATGTAAAATGAAATGTCTCGTTACACAAAACTTTACCATATCCACATTTACATATTGTTGTTTGCTGAGTAATTTATTTATGATTTGCCTTTGAATATTGCAGATATTTTATATTATAGATATAATATGGTTGTCTGTTATTAATTCAAGATTCTGAAGAAACAACACAATAATCCTGGTAACAGCATTTGGTCTATATACCCCAAATAGGTGCAATGGACTAAGAGAGTGTGAAGTAAAGACAGATTTGCTTGGCAACCCTGACCCATGTTATGGAACCTACAAGTACTACAACACCACTTATGACTGCATCAGTGGCCGTAAGTAGTGCATAGGGTGTGGGTGTGCTGGTTATGTAAAGACACTTATTGAATTGTTATCAAAGATACATGTAGAGTCCAGTTATGTACGTTTTCGATGATTTCTTTTTTAATTTCTTAATGAAAGAATGAATGAAAGCACTAAAACACCCAAATGGAATATAGCAAGTTAAAGAAACTGAGTGAATATTTAACTCCTTGTAGGGTACATTTTATAAGATTTTTATAAACACATTTGCATCACTTGTATGGTATATGTGTTTCTTTAAATCTTAGATGACTTCATTCTAAACACTACTATAATACTGGATTATATACTCATATATATTATTGCTATCTTATCAACACACTGAATATGTTTGTCTCCTTTCTTTAGAGAACGTTGTGATCTGTGAGCAAGGCTACAGCACGCTGGATTGTAGTAAGATCTATGCTTCCTTATGGTTGGGCTGCTAAGTATTTTACTACTTCTGATGTTACAATTTTACATATGTCTCTGTGCAGGAGATGGTTATATTCAGATCATAAATGCAAACTATGGCCGGGCTGATAGAGTAACCTGCGTGAATGAACTTCCCAGCAGTGTGCTCCAGAACACCAATTGTTACGCACCAAACACACTCTCAAAAGTGGCCCAAAGGTACCCTTTTTATTTCATCTTATAAATATTTGTAAAATTAGAAGCATTCCTTCTTTTACTTGTTAACAATTTGCTTTCATTTTAAGGTGTAATGGAAAGAACACATGCACTGTAGACGCTTCATACACCATCTTTACAGATCCTTGTTATGGGACTGCTAAATACCTCACTGTGTCCTACATGTGCCATAGTGAGTAATCTGTGCTAGCATATAGATCACTTCTTGACTATTATCTTCTATAATCAGGAATGAAGTAAAGATTCTAAGACCTTTGAGCTATGTCTAAAAGTAGGCTAGAGCAAATAACAATGAGAAAAATATCACAATATGACTTTATTTTAAATGTGTCTACGCTGTGTTTTTTAATCATTCTGTTAATAGCAATCTTATTTTAAAGATATTTAACAGTTTGTCTTGTTATATTAAGAATGTTTATACTGGACTTGACTTAAAGAACTTGCATTAAAGAACTTTCCTGAAAATTATGTTTAGAGAGTATTTTTAGAACTTTTGACATACTGTCTGTATAAATATGATTGCCTAAACCAAAGAATTAATCAGTGAATCTTATTTTGCAGGGAAAATTGTGACCTGTGAAGGAAATACTGCACAATTGACATGTGGTTTGTGTTGTTTATTTTTGTAATTTCCTGGTCTACCTTTTAAATGATGTAACATGTTACATAATAAATATTACATACTACACTACCTATTATAGAACAAACATTTTAAGACAGTTAGCACCAACTACAAATGCATGTCCTAGGGAAGATGGGTAGTGATGAGTGTTATACTAAGAACCTATAACTTGGTCTTGTTTCCATTGCTTTTCTGCTGTTTTTATAGCCTATTTTTCCCTTGCATTAAATGTTTCAAATTTTAGGTGCTCGCCGTATAAGTGTTATTAGCGCTAACTACGGCCGAGACAATTCTACCACGTGTTCTTCAGGACGACCTGCCAGTGAGCTCTCCAACACAAACTGCTACACACCTGATGCACTAAATAAAGTTGCAGCTAGGTAATCGAAGATTTACCAGAAGTGTGATGTTTTTATTGTTACTAAACATGATTCATATCATTAAAACATATTAGTGATATTTATGGGTACAGTTTAAATAAAAACTTGTTGTTTTGCAGCTGTGAAGGACAGAGCAGCTGTAGCGTGCCTGCTACAAATGCTGTGTTCTCTGACCCCTGTTATGGCACCTATAAGTACCTGACAGTTGTGTACTCCTGTATCTAACTGTGAGTTTCTCTTTCTAATATATCAAATGAATGAACTCAGCTAATATTGAACTCCAAGGTACCAAGGCCAATGTAACTTTATATAAAACAGTCACTATTTTTTAAATTAAATATATATTTTTCTTTGTAATTTCCTTTTGTCTTTACTGCTTTTGACAGAATAACTCAAGGGAATTCAACTTCCTCCCTAGTGGCCTCTCTCTGTGACTGGATTCTTAATATGCAGCTATGCAGCTGATTCAGTTTGGAATTTGTGGTGTTGGTGTACTTAATATTTGCATATTATATAATCAACTGCTGTAATGATTCTATTTCTGAGGCTAGACATGTCTGCAATTTAATAATGATTACACAATAAAGTAAACTCTAAATGCATGCATAAGAGATGAGATTTGTGTGAATTCATGTGGAAAGTTTACTATCTAATCCAGGATTCAATTAACAAAGTCCAATTAACATTTTAAACACAGAGCTCAAGTAGAGAAGTGCAAAAGATAATCTAGATAAAGCATTCGTTATGTCATTACTCACTAACCGGGCATTAGAATGGGCTTCTGCGGTTTGGGATGCCGATCCTCAGATCAGGTCATCATTTTCCCACTTCGCGGGCTTAATCCGGGAGGTGTTTGAATACCCTGCGGGAGGCAAGGACATCTCCGTGCAGCTCATGGAGCTGCGTCAGGGAACAGACACCGCCGCAGACTACGCCATCACGTTTCGCACATTGGCGGCCCAATCGGGGTGGAATGACGCTTCACTTTGGGCGGTGTTTCGTGCTGGGTTGAATCCAGACCTCCAGACGGAGCTAGCGTGTCGCACTGAGGCTACCACCTTATCTCAGTTCGTCGCCACAGCCATTCGTATGGACAATCTCCGGCGCCAACACCAAGCAGGGACTTCGCGAGCCGGCCCTGTTCGCCATCGCAGCCAAACAGACTACCCTAGCTTCAGGGAGGAGACGCCCGAACCCATGCAACTGGGGAGATCCAGACTGACGAGCGTCGCTCACCCACAGCAAGGTCGGATGAGGCTGTGCTACCACTGCGGGGCCTCAGGACATCAGAGCTCTCGCTGCCCAGAAAGAGAGGCACCGGCTAAGGTGGGTGGCGGTTCTCAGTTCTTCAGTCTGTTGGTGCCAGTGTCCTTGTGTGTTTCTGACCATTGTATCTCTGTCTCAGCCCTAATCGATAGTGGGGCGGCCGTGAACCTTATTGACGGGGCATTGGTGGAGAGGCTCGGGATCCCCACCTTCCCCTGCGTACCATCCCTAAGGATCACGGCCATCGACAGTCAGCCCATTGGGGAGGGCTACCTCAAACGACAGACAGAGCTGCTGGAGTTCCGAGTGGGCCTGTTTCATCAGGAACGCCTGGCGTTTTATGTCACCTCCCCACCAGCCAACCCCGTGATCCTGGGATTCCCGTGGCTCCGTTGTCATGACCCCCAGATCTCCTGCCGTTCAGGAGAGCTGGTACGCTGGTCACCCTCCTGTCACTACAGGTGTCTTCGGAATCAGGTGCCGAGGCCTTGCAGGGCCTCTCGTGTGAGGGAAATGTCCCCTCCTCCTCAAGATCACCTCCCGCAGGCTTACGCAGAGTTCCGAGAGGTCTTCAGCAAGGAGAAGGCGTCCCGCCTGCCGGTGCATCAACCCTGGGATTGCGCCATTGACCTGCTACCTAACGCATCTCCCCCTAGGGGGCGGATCTACCCCTTTTCGCTACCCGAGTCAAAGGCCATGGAGGAATACATAGAAACTGCCTTATCAGCAGGTCACATTCAGCCCTCCACGTCCCCCGCGGCGGCTGGTTTCTTCTTCGTGGGTAAGAAAGATGGAGGCTTACGTCCATGCATTGATTACCGGGGCCTGAACGCCATCACCGTTCCGTACCCCTATCCTCTGCCCTTGGTACCTGCAGCACTGGAACAGCTGAGGGGGGCGAGGTTCTTCACCAAGCTGGACCTCAGGAGCGCCTACAACCTAGTCCGGATTCGCGAAGGCGACGAATGGAAGACCGCGTTCCACACCACTCACGGTCACTACGAGTACCGAGTTATGCCGTTCGGCCTTACCAATGCTCCCGCAGTCTTCCAGGCACTGATTAATGGAGTATTTCAAGACCTGCTGGGCAAAGGGGTCATCGCGTACATCGATGACATTCTTGTCTACTCCAAGTCCCTGGAGGAACATGTGTTACACGTTCGGGAGGTTCTTTCCCGCCTGCAGCGTCATCACCTTTACGTGAAGCTGGAGAAATGTGAGTTTCACCGGACTATGGTAACTTTCTTGGGCTACGTGATATCTCAACGGGGCGTAGAGATGGACATGGTCAAGGTTCGGGCAGTCACCGACTGGCCCACTCCCACCACAGTGCGGGAGTTGCAGCGATTCTTGGGCTTTGCGAACTTCTATAGGAGATTCATAAGGAACTACAGCTCTGTGGCAGGTCCATTGACATCCCTACTACGAGGCAAGCCCAAGAGACTGGCCTGGACAGACCAGGCCCGTACAGCCTTCCAGCAGTTGAAGGAGAACTTCACGTCAGCCCCCATCCTACGACACCCGGACCCAGACTTACCTTTCGTGGTGGAGGTGGACGCCTCCAGTAAGGGCCTCGGGCCGTACTCTCTCAACGTCATGGCGAACCTGGTAAGCTCCACCCATGTGCGTATTACTCACGGAGGCTGACGGCCGCGGAGTGCAACTACGATGTAGGCAATAGGGAGCTACTGGCCATTAAGGCAGCGCTTGAGGAGTGGCGCCACTGGCTGGAGGGAGCACGCCACCCATTTCAAGTACTCACTGATCACCGTAACTTGGAGTATCTCCGTGGAGCCAAACGTCTGAACCCGCGGCAGGCCAGATGGACCTTGTACTTCACACGTTTTCGATTCACGGTGACATACCGCCCTGGGTCCAAGAACGGGAAGGCTGACGCTCTGTCCAGGAGATTCGAGACCACCAGTGAGCCGACCCAAATCGAGCCCATCTTGCCGGTTACTGCTATTCTGGCCCCGGTCCGGTGGAACCTCGTGGAGGAGATTCAGCGCGCTCACACCAATGAGCCCCCTCCTGCCGGTTGTCCGCCGAATCGGATCTTCGTGCCGCCACAGTTCCGGCTTCAGGTGATGCAATGGGTACACGAGGCTCCTAGCTCAGGACATCCTGGGATTCAACGATCCACTCAGCTCGTCCGCCGTCGATTCTGGTGGCCCTCCCTAACCTCGGACGTGGAGGAACACGTACGGGGCTGCTCCACCTGTGCTCAGACACGCACCAGTCACCAACTACCAGAGGGGCTGCTGGAGCCCCTTCCGATTCCTCAACGCCCCTGGTCACACCTGTCAGTGGATTTTTTGACGGATTTACCTGACTCGGGAGGTCACACCGCAGTTCTGGTGGTGGTGGATCGCTTCTCCAAGGGGTGTAAATTGATTCCCCTGAAGGGGTTGCCCTCTGCCATGCAGACTGCGGAAGCCCTGTTCCTGCACGTGTTCCGGAACTTCGGCCTTCCCGAGGACATCGTGTCGGACCGGGGTTCGCAATTCACTTCCCGTTTGTGGGGGTCGCTGTGTGCTCGATTGGGTATCGGAGTTAGCCTGAGTTCCGGTTACCACCCCCAGTCAAATGGTCAGGCGGAGCGCCTCAACCAAGAGATCGGCCGGTTCCTCAGGTCTTACTGCAGCAGGGAGCAGCAGCGGTGGAGTGAGTTTCTGCCCTGGGCCGAATACGCCCAGAACTCCCTCACCCACGCCTCTACGGGTATGACCCCGTTCCAATGCGTACTGGGGTACCAACCGCCTCTATTCCCCTGGGCGGGGGAACCTTCTGACGTCCCTGCTGTGGAGGACTGGTATCAGCGGAGTCAAGAGGTCTGGGAGAGGGCGCATGTACGCCTCCAACGGGCCGTGAGAAGACAGAGGATACAGGCCAACCGGCGTCGGCGTCCGCACCCTTCTTATCGGGTGGGACAGATGGTGTGGCTGTCCACGCGGAACCTCCGCCTCAAGCTGCCATGCCGCAAACTTAGCCCCAGGTTCGTCGGGCCATTCAAAATAATACGCCAGGTGAATCCGGTGGCGTATCGGCTGTGACTCCCTGCGACGTATCGCATCTGTCCCATGTTCCACGTGTCTCTGCTGAAACCAGCTCACCCTTCGACGGAGAGGGCGCCGGCTAGCGAGGAGCCACCACCACCGCTGGACGTCGAGGGGTCTCCGGCTTATCGGGTGTGGGCCCTTCTGGATTCCAGGCGGGTTCGTTCTCGCATTCAGTACCTCGTGGACTGGGAGGGTTACGGCGCCGAGGAGCGGTCGTGGGTGGACGCTCTCGACATCCTAGACCCTTCGCTGACGGAGGACTTCCATCGCGACCACCCGAGTAGACCGGCACCGCGCCCCAGGGGGCGCCCACGGCGTAGAACCCCGGGACGTGTTCCTAGAGGGGGGGGCTCTGTCACGCCCCGCCCGGGAGTTAACCGCGAGAGGGAGCTCTCGCCCGCCTTTTGAGATTACTTCCGGGTTGCGCCCCGGGCATAAAAGCAGGGTGCACTGTTTGCATGACGCGAAGTATCTTTATGGAGAGTACTGAGCGTTTTCTGGCTGGATTATCTTTTGTGTATGACCTGGACTGTTTACCGTTTACCCCTTTGGATTATCTGTGTTGTTGCTATAATTGGATTACTGACCTCGGACTGTTTATGGACTTTCGTTTCTGCCTTTCGATTTTGGATTATACGCTTGGGATTATTGTTTTCACGTTGCCGAACTCTGTGCCTGTCCCCGACTCCGTCTCTGCTCGTCCCCTATCGCCAGCTCGGCGAATGGATCCGAACACTTCCGCCTCCGGCGGAGCCCCGTCACACCTAACAGCAGCCCAGGCTAACTTAAAATAAGGTGGTTTTTGTTATAAGCTTGGTTCACTTCTGTTAGGTATCTATTAATTTGAAAAAATAAAGACTTTGTGTTTTTTCTTTTACTTCACGTGCTGGTACAATTCAATGATGTCACACACTACTACTCTGCCACTTCTAGTTGTCACAACGCTGTTGTTGATATCTGAATGGTGTGTGTGTTTGTGTGTTGACAAACTGTCAACACACAAACTGTCTTTGAATGTCCCTCATCTGGATGAATGTTCTGATTAGTCTGTTCAAACTTTACACTTGCGTGTTGTGCATCTGCTCTCTGTGGTCATCCAGGCACAGTCCTGAGATGTTTCTGATTTCTCCGTACAACAGTTCCATTTTCCAGCTTTACAGTGTATGACCTGTTATTGGCCATTCTTACAACCTTTGCTGGTGTCCAGTGTGCTTTGTGCTTCGTGTCCAGCTGAACTCTTACTTGTTCTCCCCCCTGAAGAGGTCTAAGATCTTTTGCTCCTCTGTTGTAGCAGTAGGCCTGTTTGCATTGGTTGTTTTTCACCGCATGCTCTGTGTTTACAACACATGGCCGCAGGAGGCTGTCACATGTCGGCAGTAAGGTTTTAGTTCTTCTGCTCATAAGCCTTTGTGCAGGACTGGCACTGAATCCCTGAGATGGGGTGTTCCTGTGCTCTAGAATAGCCAGGTATGGATCAGTCTTTGCTCTCTTTGCCTTTCCCATGAGCTGTTTGGCTGTCTTTACTGCAGACTCGGAATTGCCGTTGCTTTGCGGATATGCTGGAGATAACGTCACATGCCTGAATTCCCAAACTGTGCTGAACTGTTTAAATTCCTGAGAGCTGTACTGTGGCCCATTATCGGAGATTACTGTGTATGGGATCCCGTGTCGTGCAAAATGGGCCTTTAACTTGTGTATTACTGTGCTTGAACTAGTGTCAGGAAGACGGTCAATTTCCCAGAAGTTGGAGAAATAGTCAACTGTGATTAGATAGGCTCTGTTGTTGAATGAAAATAAATCTGTTCCCACTTTTGCCCATGGCCTCATAGGGATGTCATGTGCACACATTGTCTCTTTCTGTTGTCATACATCTACAGTTCTGCAAACAGTACATTTCCCGATGTGTGCTTTAATGGCAGCACTCATCCCTGGCCAGTATACACAGTCTCTTGCTTTACGTAAGCAGCTCTCAGTCATAGATGTGATGCATGAATTCGCTCCATGGTTCGTTCTCAGTTTGCAGGTATTAGAGGCCCTTCCCCTAAAAATCACTCCCTCTTGCACAGTGGGGGCTCTTTCCTCTTGGAGAAAAGAATTGCTTTATGCTCTTTTTAAAGAAAAAAAGTTTTCCCCCCTTTTGGCCATGCCTTGGGGATTATCATTCCCCTTGTAACTTCTGAATGTCTCACCCTTACATTTTCTCAACTGTACTTTTCCCGTGGTCCTTTAATGGGCCCCATCCTGGACATTTTATTTCTCAGTCTTTTGTCTCAAACAGCTCCAGTCTACAGTGATGCATAAGTAGGGCCCCTGCTGAGTTTTGAAAGGTATTAGAGCAACCTGGTCCCCTAGACAACATTCTTGCATACTTGAGTTTTCCAAAAAAGCATTCCTGAACCCTCTTCTTTCACCCAGTGTCTCTCTTCGGATTCCTTTTATAGTTGGTTTGGGGTCTCATTGCACTTCTTTTTTTTCCCCTGCTATAGGGTGTACTGAAAGGGAAATTTTCTCAATTTTTTCTTACCCATCCTTCTATGGCGTGTAAGAGCTCTGCTGAAGTAAAAATGCAATGCATCAAATGGTCCCATAACCTTAATAATCTTGGGTAGCCCCTTAAAACTTTTCTGAATGGTCTTAGGCATTCCACAGGGGTTTTCTTACGATTTTTATGGGTTTTTCAATCCTTTAAATTTTCCCTGAAGTGTCTGGGGGTTTCCGATTTATGTACCCTTTTCCTTGGGTTGAGCTCTGTTGAATAAAAATAAAAAAATGTTTCCTAATTTTTTACAATGGTCCACCCCATTTGGGTCTTACTTTTTTGGGTCAATCTTTCCTTCAAGCTGTCTATGCCCGTTTGTACCTTTTCCCACGGGGGAAAGGATGTTTCTATTTTTTCGGGGGTCCAATTGTCTTAGTCAACGGGTGCTGAAACACTTCTAGCCCCTGTGTTGTATTCCCACAGACAAGGATGTCATCTGCTTTATCTTCTGGGGACCCCTCCAATCCTTAAAACCTGGCTAAACACTTCTAGCCTGTGCTAATTCTCCAGGGCTTCATCCATCAATACCTCCAAATGGTGTTGGGTCTCCCAGGCTTCCCAGTTCATCCTTTAGGTGTTTCATTAATGCCACTGGAACTCTCCGCTTTGGAATCCTCACCAGTTTAACTGCAGGATCCATCTCTAAGTTATATTCTCCTTCCAGACATCCATCTTCTTCAAATACATCAGCATACTCTTTATGCATGTCACTCTTGTACCATACACAGTTCTCTTCCTGTTTCTCAGATTAGATACTGGAAGACTTTTACCTTCATTTTATTGTCCGCATCTGTAATCTTCCCATGCTTTCCAAGCTTTGGGTATTCACGTTGCATTCCAGTCAAAATTTGCTGGCGGCTTCAATCCGTATGCACCCTTCATAATCGGCACTTAATTGCTTCTCTGTAGTAACTTAACTCAGTCTTTAACTTTTCTTTGAGTAATTTACCACTGCCACCATGTTATAAGCTTGGTTCACTTCTGTTAGGTATCTGTTAATTTGAAAAAATAGACTCTCACAAACCGCAGGCTACTTTGTGTTTTTTCTTTTACTTCACGTGCTGGCACAATTCAATGATGTCACACATAACATATTATAACAGTTTTAACAAGAAGTTGCCTTTTCAAGATGTCAAATTTGATGTCAAATGGACCATTTATTTGTGTTTAGATTTTGGCAGTCATTACACACTGGTGTTCATGAAATACAACTGTAAATATATATTTTTGCGATGGAATTTGAATTAGGTCTGAATTACAGCCACATACCTGGGAGACTGCATTTTGGATTACATGTTGGATTAGCATTTTCTGATTGTAATTTGCACTTAAAGGAGAAGTTCACTTTCAGAATAAAAATCTACAAATAATTTACTCACCCCCTTGTCAACTAAAATGTTCATGTCTTGTTTCACAGAAACAAGTTTGAATACTTATTGAACTACAATCATAATTTTGTTAAACTACACTAATCTGAAATCCATTCCAGTTGTCATGGATGTTGGCTAATTCCCTGTTGGAACACTAGGGGGCATTCCAGCAGGGGTTTGTTTATGCCCGTGCCATGTGTCTTGTTTTAGAGCTGCAGCTATCGATTATTTTAGTAATCGAATATTCTACCGATTATTCCATCGATTAATCGAGTAATCGGATAAAAATGACTTTTTCTTTATTAAAGAGGAATACTAAATATGCAGGAGAAAATAAGACAGGTCTCTTAAAATGAACAACCAAGTTGTTTCCTATTTAGAAACATGAAAATAAAATCTGAACTCATGTAGTGCATTTAATTGACATATTGCATTCAAAATGCAAATACAAATATATAAATAAAAAAAAACTTAATTACTTATAAAAAATGTAAACAGTACAACCTAAAACAAAATAATAATAATAATAATAATAATAATAATAATAATAATAATAATAATAATAATAATAATAATAATAATACCTGAACATTGCATTAATGTTGTGCAACTTAACTTTGATGTTTCAGTCTAACTACAGCTCAAGCAGGACATAAGCCTTTACTGTCTTCCTGGAAGACTTTATGGCTTTTGTAAGAGGCAAAAATTAGTGGACAGGAAGGTAACCTGGAACAAAAACAAGAGTCTATACACATACAATTTCTTAACACATTTTTCTGTAACATGAAATTAGAGTTATTTGGAAAATAAACCCTCTGTGTGTGTGTGTGTGTGTGTGTGTGTGTGTGTGTGTGTGTGTGTGTGTGTGTGTGTGTGAATGACAGAGAGAGAGAGTGAGGCTATCAACATGAATGACGCTTAGGCTTTCACAAAACTAAATTAGGGACATCATAACTGGCTACCATATTGATTTACGGTCTTAAATAGTCACTACATGTAGCCACAATCCACATACATTTTTACGGGCCTTAATTTCAACTAGCAATCATATTGATTTAAGCTAAGGGCAAACGTTCATATTGATTTAAGCTAAGTACGAATGCTAACGTTACTTTTACGAATGCTAACGTTAGCTTGTGTCAACTCCGTGAGTTGTGTGTTTTCGAATGAGATATTGAAGTATCGAGCTTGTGCTGTTGTGGTACACCAGTTCAATCTTACAGTAATCACACTGTACAGAGTTTTCTTTCTGTTTTAGTTTGAAATGATCCCAAACTTTGAAAACCTTCTGCCGTTTTCTTTGTCCTGAATCTTTTCTCCTCAAGTTTAGGGGGTTGTGCATCAGTAATAATGGTCCGTGGGGAAACAGTGCTCTGTGTGTAGTTACAGTAAATGGACTAAACTAAACTTCGAGGCTAATTCGAATTACTCGAGTTACTCGAGGAATCGTTTCAGTCCTACTTTGTTTCTTTTGTGTTCTCACATGTTTGCCCCGCCCGGTCCTTAGCCTGTTCCCGCCTCTGCACACCTGTCACCTGTTGCACTGATAATCTCCCCTATTTATACCGGTTGTCTTGCTTGCGTTTGCTGAGTCCTCGTCTTAGGGTGTTGTTTTGCTTTGCAGTGATTTCTGGTGTTTGTTTTGATATTTCGTTCTGTTTGCCCTAATGTTTTCCAGTGTCTGTTCTTTCACGTTCAGTCACAGTATGAGTTATTTGATCAAGACTGAGAGGGCTGAAAGCCAAAGGTGAGGAGGATAAGTGGTGACCACACAGAACAGATGAACTTTTGTTTATTTAAGCTTTACAATAATACCACTGACTGGTGGGCACACGCATCAATAAATTAAATCTTAGGTGTGTCCTTACCCTGAGTCTGTTGTGGTCTTTGAGAAGCCACACACATGGTCAGTTTTCAGTGAATTTATAACACACATTTATTACTATTCTCTCCTCATATTTGTATCTTTTTCATTTCTAGAGAAAACGTTTACAGCTGTTATGTATCAGTTATTTAGTTGAATATTAATTTATTATAATAAAGACTCAGACCATTTTTGCAACATTTTGCACATGTATTGTTTATTTATCTGGTGGCCGGTGCAACAGAGGGACGACCTGAAAGAGAAAAGCAGACTCCTATTACTCTGTGTCATGGATACACAGTGTGTGTTCAGAATAATTTTGCAGCTATTAATTTTTTATATATCACAGTAATTGTCAAACTGTTCATATCATAGTTTCTATACTGATTGCACTTGATTTTTTTCATTTGATTATTGCTTTAAATTTCTTGTATTACAAGGTCAGCTGTGACTCACGATGTGAATGGACCCTCTGCATGAATCTGTGAGGTCTTGGGTGTGGCTCAGTTGGACAACTGCTTTTTGTCCACTGCTCAGTCTGGGTGAGGGAAGCCTTGCGCTGCTTAGTGTTGTTAGCCAGCGTCACATATATTGGCCTCCTGCCCATCATCTTTCCATTCATCTCTTTAATTGCTTTTTCTGCTTCTTTTGGAGAGGAGTAGCTCACAAATCCAAATCCTCGGGAGCGGCCATTCTCCACAGTCACCTGTAGGGGTCAGCAAGGAAATACAGAAAGCACAAAAATTAGTATTACACACACCTCCTGCATGTGGTGTCAGTATATCTGTCAGCACTCTCAGCGCAACAAAATATTAAGAAAACAGCTATATTATGTTGGTATCAGAGTTGTGGTATTGCACATTCAATATGAATCTCTTCAGTGTTAATAGTAAATTGAGGTAGCAGCCATTTGAAAAAAAAAAAAACACCCAACTACACACTCATCTCCTTGTGCTGCAAGTGCACACTGGTTTTGACATAATAGAGCAGGTAAGGAGAAGTAAACACATTTCTTGTGAAAGAAATAAAATGTAGGGATTAGTAGTTTTAGGTCACCTTCGCACTGATGACTGTTCCAAAAGGCAGGAAGGCTTCATGCAGGCACCTGTCGTCCACACTGTAGTCCAGATTTTTTACAAACACTTTACTCTCCTACAGAACAGAGGGCAAAATCAACATCCAGTGTTTGATTTAATATTTTATAGTGATCAATCACTCATTATTAAGACAATAATTGAGCTAAAAATGTGTGATCAAAACATGGGCAAAATCATTAAAGTCCTGTAATATAATCAGAAAAATACCTGTGCATCCTGGGACTGCAGTGTGGTTTGCGCTCTGCGTATGTTCCTGTCCTGTTGGTTGCTTCTCCTCAATTCTGGAGATGCATCTGTAGCCACAACCAAACATTTCACTTTATCATCCAATCAGTATTATGATTGGGACCTATTAGATCTAAACAATGTTGTACACTTAACACAAAATGAGAAGTGTGACTCACGCTGTGACTGAATGTTCTTTTCAGCCTGGTGTGGATTTGGACAGGGTTCTTTTGGGCTACTCTCTGTCCTCACTCTGTGCCTTCCGCCATGCTCCTCCTTGCTCTGAATCACACTTATATACACTGGCCTGCTTCCCAATACCCTGCCATTCATCTTCATAACAGCATTTCTGGCTGCGTCAGGAGATGCAAAAATGACAAACCCAGTGCCTTTGGGGTGGCCATTCTCCATGTTGATCTGTAGAGGAAACAGGTTTAGAGTTACAAAAACCAAAGAATGAGCATTACATGCACTATATGTTAACAATATAATAGATTTCCATATTCAGAAAATAAAGCAGTTAAATAGTTAACAATAACCCCCCCCCGCTACACTCTCATCTTTTTGTTCTACAAGTATACACTGGTATTTACATGAAAGAGTGAGTATGGGGAAGTGAATGTAGTAAGTGAAATTGACCTCTGCACTGATGACAGTTCCAAAAGGACGGAATTCCTCATGTAGGCGTCTGTCATCCACATTGCAGTCAAGGTTCCTCAACAGTAATTTCACTGTCTGCAGAATAGGGCAGAGTCAGCATCCAGTTTGTTAGTTAAGCCAATTAGTTAAAAACAAACAAATAAACAAAAAAAACAGAATAGCACAGTTGAACTATAACTGATACAAATGCTATATGCTAAATAGACACACATAAACATGTCCTTATATGGAAATAAAGCTGGAAATAAAGCATGTCCTCTCAGGCCTTGATCTGCAGACAGACTTTACTGCAGTACCTTGTTATTCTTGCTGAGGCGTTCATTAGGGAGCTTTTTGTTTCTAACAGGCAGCTGCTGGACTCTGGCCTGCTTCTCTGCCCTCTGCTCCTCTGCCTTTTGAACCATTAGGTTCTTCTTTACTTTCTGCTTCTCTACCTGGTTGACGTTATCCGTGCTCCAGGGATTCTGGTTTAAACAGTAGAAAGAGAGAGTATTAGAGGATGAAAGACACAACATCCTTATGTTATATATGCCCAACATATTCATAAGCTTATTGTCTTACATAGAAACAGAAAGGCTCTACATTCTCCAGCCCATTGTCCTCAGCGTCCATGATTTCACCCCATGTAAGTTTAGCAGGAGCTGGAGATGTAGAATGCTGTAGTTCACACATGGACTCAGGCTCCACAGTAGGCAGCGAATTGGAAATTGCCTCTGATTGGAACTGAATAAAGAAAAAGAGTTAGCTTTAAAGGAACTCGGCTCTTGAGGCACTTAAAGCTAATTTATGTAATCAACAAAACTACTAATTAACATAGCATAACATATTTGGTTACAACTCACCATTTTACCAAGTTTGAAAAATAAAAACAAACTGCTTTAAAAAAAAATTAAAAAAAATAAACTCTGAATAGCACAGCTGAACGAAAACTCATACAAATGCTATATGCTATATAGAGACACAAACTTGTCCTTATATGGAAATAAAGCATGTCCTCTTAAGCCTTGATCTGCAGACATATTTTAATGCAGTACCTCGTTATTCTTGCTGAGGCGTTCATTAGGGAGCTTTTTGTTTCTAACAGGCAGCTGCTGGACTCTGGCCTGCTTCTCTGCCCTCTGCTCCTCTGCCTTTTGAACCATTAGGTTCTTCTTTACTTTCTGCTTCTCTACCTGGTTGACGTTATCTGTGCTCCAGGGATTCTGGTTTAAACAGCAAAAAGAGAGAGAATTAGAGGATGAAAGACACAACATCCTTATGTTATGTATGCCCAACATATTCACAAGCTTAATGTCTTACATAGAAACAGAAAGGCTCTACATTCTCCAGCCCGTTGTCTTCAGCATCCATGATTTCACCCCATGTAAGTTTTACAGGAGCTGGAGATGTAGAATTCGGTAGTTCACACTTGAACTCAGGCTCCATAGTTGGCAGAAGTTGGAAATTGCCTCTGATTGGAACCGAATAAAGAAAAAGAGTTAGCTTTACTCTTGAGGCAGTTAAAAGTAAAGAAACTGCTTTCTCTCTCTGAAATCTTGCAAATTTCAATCTGAAATCTCGTTCTTGCGGTGCGATGTGGAAAGCTGCTTGTTTGTGCTTAACTTGCCGATGGTCTGGATTGTGGCTGACCAACAGTGACTTTTTTCATATTGTGACGTAATGATGTTCTGAGTTCTGATCCATTGCGTGATGCATTGCGTTCCGTCATCATAGCATCACCACTATCCCCCCTAACCCCACCTCCCCGCCCCCCAAGCCCCGCCCCAACCCCAGCATCAGCAGCCATTAGGAGGTCATTAGCAGTAACGAAGTAAATAATTCGTTATTGTACTTAAGTGTCTTTTTCCAGTATATGTACTTTACTAAAGTATTACATTTTTTTGAGACTTCTTACTTTCACTACACTAGATTTTAAAGCAACATATCGTACTTTTTACTGCACTACATTATCCCGCATCTCTCATTACTTGTATTAAAAAAAAAAAAAGTTGTCCAATCACAGCACAGCAAGCCGAGCTACAGTGCGCAGTATTTTTGGACCGAAGTATCTTCTCGGTTTCATCAAATGCAGCGAGTGCAAACGGTTCGGTAGAGCATTAAAACTGCAGTGTTACAGCCTGAAATACTGTAGTCTACGATGGAAGAAAACCCTGACCCCATCCCTCCACCTGCACACATATGAGCCGTGACCTGACCTGCAGGATTGTTTTAAGACACTTTCATATTCAGACTCCTGCTCTGCCTCAGTAACATCATCTTTGCGAAAACGTAGAGGTGAGCACGTCCTGTGATAATCATAATGGCGATTTTCTTTAATATCAATCAAATGTTAGCTCACAACAGTGAAGGATTTTACTGTGTGTGAATAAATCTGTCATTATCTTAATTTTGTCGTGTATGGCCAGTTCCGCTTTAGTTATCTAAGTAAGCTGACGTAATCAGTAACCCTTGAGCAGCAGTCTATATTAACCTTACTGATGTTATACAGCAACCCAATAACCCAATAGCTCAACTTTTATTGTTGATATTTGACTGGTCAACAAGTAAAATTTATTTTTCATAGTTTTTTTTAATGTAAAGCAGGATAATAATACTGCACAAATACTGTAGTTGCCCATCACACACCAAAGTTACTAAATACTGAAATATTGACTGTGCTGAATTTGAACTTTTTTCTTGTGAATCTGTAGAGCAGCAAGTTTGTGTTAAAGTGAATCTGCTTAGATCCTCGTCTGGCATTTGTTTAAAACTGATTCCTAGGACACAGTAGCGTCCAGCACACATTAGTTATTCTGTATGAGTTACCAAGTCAGACTGTTCCGTTATAATGCTTACTGTTTTCTTCTGCTGTGATGTATATATTTTCATTTTTAAGCACTTCATGTAGGAAACAATTTACAAGCTACAGACCCTGCCTTTATATAAGGGTCCTTTTTCTTGTGTAGTGTCCATGCACAAATCCCTGTGCCCTGGTGTCATTTCAGCTGTGTCATTTCAACAGCTACATGGTAAAGTGTTTTATCAGGTTGTAATTTGTTACTATCTTAAGTATAACATAAATCTTAACAGGAAAACCGGATTGATCTCAAGTTCTGCTATTTTACAGACCCCATGTTCCCCTTGTGCTCCTTGATTTATTATAATGTTAACTGACATCTGATCATGATCATGATCATTTCTCAGGCCTTGTATTAACAGGCATGTGCGAGTAGAGTGACAGATTCTTCTCACTTAAAATGTTAGTGAGATTCTGTTACAGACATTTACATTTACATTTACATTTCTGGCATTTGGCAGAGCAACGTACAAAAGTGCTTTAGTTCTCAGTCACTGAATACATTAACACTGGTTCAATAAGACACAAACTTGGGATACCATTAGCCTAAACTGAGTTGGGTTGTTTTTTTGTTTTTTTTTTAAACTTTGCAACATAATACATAAACTGGGAAAAATAAGAGCTAGTTTAAGTACTTCAGGAAGAGGTAAGTCTTCAGTTGCCGTTTGAAGACGGTTAGAGACTCGGCCGTACGGATACCTAGGGGGTATGTTACAGATACTTCTCATATAAAATAGTTCATTACAAAAAATGACAACATTAGAGCTAGGATAAATACTTTTTTACTTAAGTAGATAGATACAACTTTATTGTCATTGCAAAGTACAGGTACATAGCAACGAAATGCTGTTTAGCATCTACCAGAAGTGTAATGGTAGAAACTGTGCAAATGAATTGCAGATAAATATGTAAATATATACATCAATAAATAAGGCTATGTCAGAATGTGCATAGAGAAGTATGTGCAAGTTGTAGTTACAGCATATAAAGTGTTAAGTGTAATTATATATTTTGCAGAAATATGTGCATTATGTATGTTGTATGTACAACAGTAACAGAGATAATATACAGTGTATATACAGATAATGCTGTATCTGCATCACACAATTGACTATACATAAATGCAGAAACGACATTGTTCATATCACACTCGCTGGTGTCACCCAAATGAGGATGGGTTCCCTTTTGAGTCTGGTTCCTCAACATACAAACAGTCGTAGATGTTAGACAAAATTATCCCTAGTGAGCAAGCCTGAGGCAACTGTGGCAAGGAAAAACTCCCTTAGATGGTATGAGGACGAAACCTTGAGAGGAACCAGACTCAAAAGGGAACCCATCCTCATCTGGGTGACACCCGAGAGTGTGATATGAACAATGTCCTTTCTGCATTAGTTGTGTGACGCAGATACAGCATGTGTAGAATGTTATGTGTAAATTAATTAGGAGGTTGTTGTCGTCCACACAGGGTTGGCAGTGCTGCTTTGAATACTCCAGTCCTCAGAAAGCAGAACCCAGCTGGAGCTGGTCCATCTCTGTATGCCACTGTAGCTGGCACAATCTCTGTGTGTCTCGGGGATGGGTAGAAGAAGGGAAACAAGTGGAAAGGAATTAGCGTAGCTGCTGTTCATAATATTAGCAAGCACTAGATGATAACGTGCATTTAATCAGATGTACTGGAGTACAAGGTTATGGGATGTATTAAGTGTATGCCTAGCTAAAGAGATATGTCTTTCATCTACATTTGACCTGGGAGACTGTGTCTGAGCCCTGAACACTGTCAGGAAGACTATTCCAAAGTTTAGGAGCTAAATACGAAAACGCTGTAGCCCCTTTTGTAGACTTTGATATTTTGGGAACTACCAGAAGTCCAAAATTTTGAGATCTTAAGGAGCGTGGTGGATTGTGATTTGTTAGAAGAAGGTTAAGGTTTTAGTTTAGTACTCTTTTTTTCCATCTGGTTTATAATCTTAGATATAGCAAGTACTCTAATTTACCCTTAACCTTAACCTGTTTTTCTTAATTCCTGTGAAACTGCTTGTCATTAAACTAAATATAATAGTACTGTTTCCACTATTGCTGACAGGTACTGTGTTTCTTGGGTTGTACAATACACAATAGATCTACAACAACTGGCAGAAATGGGATAAGATAACCCCTTTGAGCGTATTTGTCTGTTTACACAAACAATGGACTAAGAGAGTGTGAGGTAAAGACAGGTTTGCTTGACAGCTCTGACCCATGCAAAGGAACCTACAAATACTACACTCCCCCTTATGACTGCACCGATGCCTGTAAGTAGTCTATAGAGTGGGAGTGTGATAGAATTTATGAAGGCTCTTATGAAATTGGCAACAATGTGTATTGTCTAGAATGGTCCCTGTTAATACACTAATACAGAGCCAATGATGGCACTTGCTCACCCTCTGAAAGCTCTAGCTGTAAATTTATGCAAAACGTTAAAGGAGTGATATTGATGTGCTTTGGGGCAAGTTTTTCAATGTTCATGTGTAGCTGTGTCATGTCACTTGGCAAAGGGTGCGCAAATTAACATTAAAATTATATTCTTCAGGTTATTTCAGTGTTGGAAAATGAACCTCCAGCTCAGTGTCAAAAATCTAACTAGTTTTCCAAACCCTGCTAATGAAACTCATCTCCACGACACCACCACCATGCTTCTCTGTTGGGATGAAGTTCTAGGGTTTAGAGTAGTGTTGGGTTTTAATATAAAATGAGCTATGGATACTTATACAAGCTCATGCACTTGCTATGCCTCCTTTATCTAGGGGAAGCTGTGGTCTGTGTGCATGGCTACCACACACTGGACTGCGGTATGAACGATTTGTCCTTATAGTTGCAATACTCCATTTTTAAGGACTTTTTATGTTGCTGCTGAACTAAAGCAAGCTTGCCTGTATATTTGTGCAGGAGCGGATACTATTGAGATCTTGAACGCAAACTGATTCTGTAACCTGTTCAAGTGGAATCCCCAAAGGTTTCACCCAGAACACCAGCTGCTACGCTCCAAACTCCCTCTCAACTGTCTCCTCACTGTAAGCTTTTTCTCTGTTTTTTAAGACTTTTTTTGTTTGTTAAAGAAACCAATTATTAGATGATTATACTTACTTGATATCTGTGCTTTCTTTCATTTACAGGTGCAATGGACTGAACAGTTGCACAGTAGAAGCTTCCTCCACTGTCTACAGATCCTTGTAAAGCAACTGCTAAATACCTCACGGTGTCCTACACATGCACTGCTAGTCAGTGAGTGTCTCCCTGACATTCCTTTCTTTTTTTATTTTTAATCTCGGGTAAACAGGAAAGAAATGAAAGGAAAGAAAGCATAAATAAATTCAGACAAGATCAAACCTAGCCTAGGTTTCTACAAAAAATTCATTCTCATGAAGTCATATGACTACTATAATATTTAAAATGTTTTAGAATGATCTTTACTTTAAATGTGGATACATTATTTTTTTATGTACCTGTAGCATGAATAAACATTACTACTCTTTACTACAGAATGTCTAGGTGCAGGGTCTTTAAATGGAGTAAAAATGAATTTACCTTAAATTCAGTAAAATAATAGTGCATACCTTTCATCAAAATAAAATAATTTTCATCAAAATACAATAATTTGCAGCTTTATTTATCCATTATGTTTTATCCATTATGTATTTATCCATTAGTTTTTTATTTGTATACTAAAACTTTGGTTAAGAACTCTAAGCCTCTATTACTGTTCATGCATTTAATTACAGAATTTAAATACAACACATACATCTCTCTCTCTTTAATTTTAACATTTAATATATTTTCTGCAGGGGTGGATGGGGCAACCTTTGCTGAGCCATGTGGTCTGTGTTCCTTTTTTATATTATTCATTCATTGTCTGTACCGCTTATACAATCTATGCACAGGTCATACAAACAACGGGCAATTTAGAGATACCAATCAGCCTACAATGCATGTCTTTGGACCAGGGGAGGAAACCCCCTAGGCACAGGGAGAACATACAAACTCCATACACACATGGCGGAGGCGGGAATTGAACCTCCACACCTGGAGGTGTGAGGCAAACGTGCTAACCACCAAGCCAACATGGCCCCTTATGTTATGTTATGTTATGTTATGTTATGTTATGTTATGTTATGTTATGCTATGCTATGCTATGCTATGCTATGCTATGCTATGCTATGCTATGCTATGCTATGCTATGTTATGTTATGTTATGTTATGTTATGTTACGGGTTGGCACTCCGTCCAGGGTGTATCCTGCCTTGATGCCCTATGACGCCTGAGATAGGCACAGGCTCCCCGTGACCCGAGTGTAGTTCGGATAAGCGGCAGACAATGAATGAATGAATGAATGTTATGTTATGTTATGTTATGTTATGTTATGTTATGTTATGTTATGTTATGTTATGTTATGTTATATTATACTATATTATATTATATATTACTATTATTATACAATATTGTATTATATTACATTATAACACATTTTCTTGATCAGTTCCCAATGATGTCTAAGCAGAAGGTATTTTTTTTTATTTCATAAAAATGTTTAAAAAAGGCTTTGGGCCATGTTGGAATTAAATTTTACTCTTTTAGAACTTTTAATGGACCGATATTTCATCCCTTATAAGCAATGGTTTGAACATTACATAATATAGGAAATAAGACATATTATTCTACATATATGGTACTTTTAGGGAAAAAGAAAAATTTCTGGCCAGTCTGGACACACATCATCCTTCTTTAGGAAGATTTATTAGTATTCTTCATATTCTTTTATATTGAAGTGAGATTTTGGGGCCATAAAAAACTCAATATTGGAAAGGGAATTTGATGCAACATCCTATATAATAGTTATTAAGGTGAAAGTGGTTCAAACTGTTATGAATGTGGTCTACCAAAAAAATTTAAGCATAATAAATACGATTACCAATTCAATGTCATTCTACGAACAATTAAAATTGATTGACAAGTGAAAAAGACCAGTGCAGTGGAATGTGGGGCTGTTTTCAGCATCTATCTCAGATGTGTATACATTTTAAATTCCATTGAACTACTACTTACCTCTTTTGAGTGGCCAGTGATTTTAAATTGTGTTATTTGTCAGATTAAACCCAATGTTCTGATGATTTGGCCAGCTCAATATACCAAGTGAATGTGGGCATGGCTAAGACTAAGGCCACACTTATATTTAGTTCTACTCTGAACAAGATTGAGTATGAGTCTCTAGCTTATGAGGCAAGAGTTGAGCAGACCGTTAATGGACTTGCAGATCTTTAGGAGATTTTCTTTTATTAACATGTTAAGTAATGTTCATAATATCATCAACATGGAGTTGTTTGGCATTGACTGACAGACTTTATTACTGAGATCTAGCCATCCTACATGATGATGTGGTGAAGTGTGCACGAGGTTGAGCTGCAATTGTGCAAACCCAAAAGTGTCACATAGAAACAAAACAGTTTTGTATTAAATTAAAATCTTATAGAGGGTTATGTACATGCTATTATCATATTTAGTGTGTGGGAGACTATAAACCTAAAAACATTTGATTGTAATTTTATAAAGCAGCACTTGAAATGTTCACAATCAAAACTCATTACATTTGTAGCTGTAAAAGTAGAATCATACCACTGATTCATTGTACACAATAGATGCTTTCGCTATTACTGTAGCCAAGCAACGTACCTGGCCAGTAGATGTTCAAGTTCTAATCTAAAAAGTGAAAAAAGAACAATGAAATTCTGTTGAATATGATCCAGTAAGTAAGAATTAACATACAACAATTAATTTTGCATCATTATTTCATTGTACTTGTTAAAGGGGTTAAAGATTTTAAGAAAATACCAGTTCTTGTTTACTGTGGTTGCCATAATACTATTTATACCACTACAATCAACAGCAGTGTTGCCTAGGGGAAATGATTAATGTGTATATCCGTTTATCTTTTAAGCAGTGTACATACTAAAGGGCATTTATACAGGGGAGATAAGGGAGGTGATGAGAGACAGGTTAGTGTTATTATTTTCTGCGGTTCTGTGGTCACATTATATATTTCACAGAATTTCTTTGTTGCATATGTGTCAGTTATAATTAAACTTTCAATTAAATTTGATTTTATTTGTATAGCACTTTTAACAATGGACATTGTCTCAAAGCAGCTTTACAGAAATAAAGCTTTCTCCCATACACCAAAGCTCTGTGTGTCTGAAATCAGAAGAGTGTACCATGCTGACTAGCATAGATGTGGAGTAGGCTACGTGTTCATTACATGTCAGTCGTGTGCCTTTGTACCTAATAACATTTGATTGTAATTGTAAAACTAAACACTGAACATTGCAAGTAATCTCGTTCAAGAACACACCCGTATGTATCTCCATAATCTAAAGGGTCTACTTGAAAAAAGAAGTAAAAAAGTTAAATAAATAATATCAATGAAATTGTTTTGAATTTGATCTAAGTAGTGGGAATGAACATAAAAATAAGTATTTCATTGTGTGCATGTGTTCAGAAATTTCTTCAAAAATTTCTCAGTTCTTGTTTTTTGCTAACCGTTCCCATATTACTATTCATAAAAATAAAAATGTCCTTAATTTTTTTTTTTTTTTGACAGCCTCACTAGACTATTTTTTAAAATTACTGGCTGACTAGGTAGAATTAGTGAACGCTCAAATTTTACACTTCATTAAAATAACTAAAATGTTTTAAAAGAGGATTCCAATGTGATTTTACACATACCTTCTTTGTGAGCAGTAATAGTGATTGCATAGCAAATTATAAGTTTGTGCCAAATAAACTGTCATTATCTGCAAGCTGTAATTAAAATTCATTGCATTCATCTAAGAATGTGATGCATGACAACGAGATGGCTCTTTTAAAAGAAAAGTATAATTAGATGTTCTTGCTGATTATTCACTTTCAAACAAGTTATTATGGAGGCGGATATAAGTGCGGGTGGAGCAGGTTTTACTAAACACAAATCCAATGTACAGAGGTCGGGCGATCAGCATACGGACATTGACAGACTAGGGCAAAACATGGATAACAAAGTGAAACAGGTAACAGGGAATGGAAAACAAAGCATGGTATGTTGCAATCATGAAGATACACTATTCATGTTGGAACAGGAACGGGTATCCCCAAACTGTTCCCACAAAGTTTGGAGCATGAAATTGTCCAAAATGTCTTGGTATGCTGATGCATTAAGAGTAACTTTCACTGGAACTAAGAGGCCAAGCCCAACTCCTGAAAAACAACACCTGAATTCAATGATTTGCAGGGGTGTCCCAAAACGTTTGGCAATATAGTGTACCTGCAATGCAATCTAGCCATGGGGGTCACAGTCCAGTGACTTCTGTGCCGGTCCCAAGCCCAGATAAATATAGAGGGTTGTGTCAGGAAGGGCATCCATCGATAAAAACATTGCCAGATTTCATCATGCGAATCGTCAGTACGAATTTCATACCGGATCGGTCAAGGCCCGGGTTAACAACAACCACCATCGGCGCCGTTGACCTACAGGGCGCTGGTGGAAATTGGGTCGAAGAAGTAGAGGAGGGAGGAGAGTGCACAGACAGAGAGAGAAGAGGAAAGGTAAGAGTGTAGGACTGAGAATAGGAACTCTGAATGTTGGTACTATGACAAGGAAAGGTAGAAAGCTGGCTGATATGATGGAGAGAAGGAAGGTGGATACACTGTGTGTACAGGAGACCAGGTGGTGACAGGGTGATGAGTCTGAAGTTAGAGATTGAAAGGGTGATGTTGAATGTTGTTAGTGGTTATGCCCCACAGGTAGGTTGTGAGTTAAAGGAGAAAGAGAGATTCTGGAGTGAATTAGATGAGGTGATGGAGAGTATTCCCATGGGTGAGAGAGTGGTGATAGGAGCGGATTTTAATGGACATGTTGGTGAGGTGAACACAGGTGATGAGGAGGTGATGGACAAGTTTGGAGTTAAGGAAAGGAACCTAGAAGGACAGATGGTAGAGAACTTTGCTAAGAGGGTGGACATGGCTGTGGTTAACACTTATTTTCAGAAGAGGGAGGAGCATAGAGTGACTTACAAGAGTGGAGGTAGGAGAACACAGGTAGACTACATCCTATGTAGAAGAGGAAATCTGAAAGGGATTAGTAACTATAAAGTGGTAGTGGGAGAGAGTGTAGCCAGACAGCATAGGATGGTGGTGTTTAGGATGACTTTGATGGTCTGTAAGAAGAAGAGGAAAAAGATAGAGATAGAGAAGAAAACCAAGTGGTGGAAGCTGAAAAAGGAGGAATGTTGTGAGGAATTTAGACAGAAGTTGAGGCAGGCTCTGGGTGGTCAGGTATTGCTGCCAGATGACTGGGAAACTACAGCAGAAGTGATCAGGGAGACAGGGAGAAAGGTGCTGGGTGTGTCATCTGGAAGGAGGAAAGAAGATAAGGAGGCTGTGTATAAGTGAATATATTGGTAGGAGAATGTTGGACATGGAGCTGCCAGGCAGGAGGCAAAGAGGGAGGCCAAAGATGAGGTATATGGATGGAATTAATGAGGATATGATGCTAGTCGGTGCAAGTGTTGAGGATGCAGAAGATAGGGATAGGTGGAGAGAGATGATACGCTGTGGCGACCCCTGAAGGAAAAAGCCAAAAGAAGAAGAAGAGTGTATCTTCAATGCGTTTAATTGTGCTCTTTAGCTTAGTTTCTCAAGTAGACTTAAAAATGTAATATATAGATACAATTGTTAAAACACTTGATTTAGATCATAAAAATACAATGAGAGTATACAACAAACAGAGTATAGTAAAAAGTAGAGCATTTCCCCTGTGAGCAATCAGAAATAGATACTTTAAAATAAGCAATGCATTAAAATATTTTAAAATACATTTATACAGAAAAGTATTCAGGTACATTTCCAGAAATTACAACCTTTTACTTTCTTCAAGTACCGTATATATTTACGCACTTTTTGAACATGTGCATGTTTATTCTCAAAGGAATAAACACGTATATTTGTTTTCATTTTATTTCTGTGATTTAGTGTAAAATTAGTTTGATGGGGGTTTAAATCTCACCTTTGTCATGTGTGTGTGTTATGTTTGCATGTTTTCCCTGTGCCTTAGTGGTTTCCTCTGGGTACTCTGGTTTCCTCCCCAGTCCATAGATGTGTTGTAGACTGATTGTCATTTCTAAATTGTCCATAGTGTGTGAATGGGTGTGTGATGATATGTGCGATTGTGCCTTGTGATAGACTGCCATCCTGTCTAGGGTGTACTCTGCTTGTACCCTGAGGGTCCTGGGACATACCCTCTGTTTGGTCCAGAGAATGGATGGATGGATGGATGAATGGATGCAATTCAGTACAGTATTTCTTGGGTTATAACATACACAACAGATCTACCACAATTGTCAGAAAATTAAATAAGTGATTTAATATAAATTCTATAATTATTTAAAATGATTGATACCGCTGTGCTGGTAAATGCTAGAATCAAATTGATCACAAGGTGTTGATAAATCAGTTCTCCAACAGCAACTCTGTATAATCAATATTTTACTTCTGTGATGACTATAATGAGAGAATAGTAGAAGTACACTTCTACTATTTATTCCAAATTCAGAATACACATTAAGCTTACACCATAACTCTACTGAGAGCATTTGGTCTGTTTACCCAAACTGTTGCAATGGACTAAGAGGGTGTGAGGTACAGATGGATTTGCTTGGCACCCAGACCCATGCAAAGATACCTACAGATGTTACACTACCACTTACAATTGTATTAATGGCTGTAAGTAGTCTATAAAATGTGGTTGTGTTAGAATTTAAGAAGGCTCTTGTGAAATTTGAATCAAAGTGCAGAATCCAGGATTTTCTCTGTTAATACACTAATACTGACCCAATACTGACACCTCTTGCTCACCCTCTGAAAGTGTCTGCTGGCAATTTATGCAAACCATAAAGGAATGCCTCAACCCCAGCCATTGGATGCAGTGCCGGTCCCAAGCCCGGAAAAATGGGAGGGTTGCGGCAGGAAGGGCATCTGGCGTGAAACCTGTGCCAAGTTGTTGTGCGGACCAGTCGGTCCGCTGTGGCGACCCCGAACAGGGAGCAGCCGAAAGCAACTTCATAAAGGAGTGATAGCAATGTGCTTTAGGACAATTTATTCAATGCTCATGTGCAACTGTGTCATGTCAGTTGACAAATATTGATTCATTGTTTATGCCTGTCGCCATCCCAAGCTACATGAGGACTTCTCTCTCTTTCTGTTTTGTTCTTTGGAAAATAGCAAAGTGAGCCTAATAAAATACTGAATCTTTTTTATTTACTTGACAATTGAATTTTGGAATTTAATTGTCTAAATTAAATTTATTATATGTACTTAAAATCTACATATATTATCTTTTATGCATCCGTAACATCAACAAAAAAATCATTCTCATTATTGCAGGACAGGAGTATGTGAAGGTACCTGTGGCAATGCGTGCTGAGCTGTGGTCCATAACCCTTCTTTTAAACTTCTCATATTATATCATATCATATTATATTATGTAATAGATAATAGATTACACACACACACATTGAATTTTATGTAACAGCATGACCCATTATACCTGATTCCTTGCATCATAAAGTCAAAAAGTGTGAATGAAATATTTGAAAATATTTTTCATCCTTATTCTGAATCATGTCACTTCCTAAGTACAGTATGAAAGCTATTTTACATGCAGTACTACTCTAATTCTTCTTCTACTATTCTTTTTTTCATTTTCCAGCTATTCACAGACTAGAAAGACAGCTTTCCAGCTTTCTCCTCAGTGTTTTCTCTTATATCTGAAAAGAAATCAACTTTAAATATGCAACCATGCACATCATAGTCAAATTATAATTATAATTAGATTATAATTAATAATGTGTGAATTTTATGTGCAGTTTGTGTTATCCATGTTATACCACTTCAGACAGTTATCCATTCATTTGATACAGTATTGCATTTCAGACCAGAGCCAGGTTGCATACAAATTATCTTAAAAATTGTAATTTAGTCATTTTTGTTGGAACAATGTTTTATGCCCTTAAACATTGGTCTGAACATTGCTTAATATATGAAGATAAAAATTTGTATATGATACTTGAAGGAATGTTCCAAATCTTTCTAGATGATCAAAAATATTGCTGCTTCACCAGAAGTTAGATGACTGAAGTATCAGGAAACTATGAACCATGGTGTAGATAAAGGACAGCCTGGGCACTTTATAGTCTAAACAAAAGTTGAAAAAATGGTCAACATTTATACTAGTATCTGTATGAAAAGGACACATTTGACACAATATAGATAATCCCCAAGGCTAAGACAAGGAAAACATTCATTCATTCAATCATTGTCTACCGCTTATCCGATCTATTCTCAGGTCACGGGGAGCCTGTGCCCATCTCAGGCGTCATTGGGCATCAAGGCAGGATACACCCTGGATGGAGTGCCAACCCATTGCAGGGCAACAAGTAAAACAACATTAACAAAACAACAATATCCAGAAAAACTGCAATAGCAATGCTATTTCTTTATATCCTTTAATAAAATTGTACAGTTGGCAGAGATAAATGGCACAGCATGGCATCTAGCAAAATGAAAATTGATTGATGTTAACACAATACCATTCTTATATTTGATTGTTTTTGTTTTGTTGTCGAACCTGTTATGTCTGGGAAAACCCAGAGAAGTATAAGAAAAAGTGGAATAAAGAAGCAGAGTGTAATCTTGCTTTTTTATTTGTTGGAAGTCTATTTAAAGTTATTTAAAGCTTTTCTTTTCTTCTGAAGCTATTCCAGTGGTGCAGCACTTGATTGTTCAGCTCCAGCATCATGATGCTCTAACTGAGACTCATGCTACTCACCTGTAAGTTCCTCTGTCATTTTTCATATGAAATTCATACGAAATATGAATATGTTTTATGACACTTTGTTTATATGCAAGAACTGTGTGGTGTAAGACATTAAAATTCTCAGTGAATTTTGTTTACTGATTGGACGGTGTGTGTGTGTGTGTGTGTGTGTGTGTGTGTGTGTGTGTGTGTGTGTGTGTGTGTGTGTGTGTGTGTGTGTGTTTATCATTCAGTTAATAGCATGAATCTTATTTCAAAGATTGTTGTGTTAGTAAACATGTTTTATATTAAATTTGAACTGTATACTGCTATACTGACATGTGGTTTGTGTTTTTTTTTTTCTTTATTGTTTCTGATCTACCTTTTAAACTATTTAACATGTCACATAATAAAGATTACTTAATACATAATTTAAATGCATAAAAGATTAACTACCTATATGAACAAACATTTTAAACACCAAAGTGTTACACCAAAACCATACAACTGCTTTTTCTTTTCCACAGCTTTTCTGCTGTTTTTCTAATGTATTTTCGCCTTGTACATAATTGTTATCATTAAATACATTACTGAAATTTGTGGGTACAATTTAAATAAAACCTGTTGTTTTGTAGATGTGGCAGACAGAGCAGCTGTAACATGCCTGCTACAAATGTTTTCTTCTCTGACACCTGTGTTGGCACCTATAAGTACCTGACAGTTGTGTACTACTGTTTCTAACTGTGAGTTTCTCTTTCTCATATATCAAATGCATGAATGATCTATATATAATTTAAGTTAAAAAAAATACAATCACTAATAATCTCAATCACTAATTTAAAGGCCAAGGTAACTTTATATTTTTAATGTTTAAAAACACAACCTTTCTCATGTTCCCATTTTCTTTATTGCTACTCACAGAATAACTTGATGGAACCCAGCTTTCTCCCTAGCTTTCTGGCCTCTCTTCAGTCTGAAGCGGTTTGAGACTGGATTCTTAATATGCAACTATGCAGCTGATACAGTGCGGGATTTGTGGTGTTGATGTACTTAATATTTGCATGTTATATAATCAACTGCTCTAATGATTCTATTTCTGAAGCTAAATATATCTGCTATTTACAAATGATTACGCAATAAAGTATCCTCTAAATGCAAGAGTGTGAATTCATTTTGGAAAGAAAGGTACAAAACGTAATCTAGTGGCAGAATACTGGTAAACAGTCCAAGGCTGTCACACAACAGCCACATTTCAGCAATCATCAATACATGTTCTCAATAAAAATCAGCAATACAAGTGCTCAATAAAAATATATTATAAAATGGTCATAAGAGCTGCTCTGATGGAGTCAGGAGTAAGGCTTTTTTAAGTTGTTATTAAATTTGGTATTGGATACAGGTTAGATAAGGTGTGTGTACGTGTTTGTGTGTGTGTGTGTGTGTGTGTGTGTGTGTGTGTGTGTGTGTGTGTGTGTGTGTGTGTATGTGTGTGTGTGTGTGTCTGCATACGTGTGTCTTACTTATATGCTTTACTAGATGTTTTCAATCATGTTTTTATATTAATCGGCTGAAATTCATTCAAATCTCTTACTGCTTTGGTAGATGTTTTCCTGTATGTTTAGATTTGACTGGGCGGCTGGTGCCCTTCTGTCTGTACTCTCTATGCATCTACTGATTAAGTCAAGGCCAAGTGCAAATAAATAGATAGTATTCCTGCCCACTCAGTATATAGGGTACTGAGCATTTCATGGTAACATCTCACCGAGGAATAGATTTTATAGACTATTATAGACTGGTTAGCTAAACAAACAGCTACAAAAGACAAGAATATTTTTAAGCTGAAATCCAAAATCCAATTAATCCAACTGCTGACTGACACACTGTCTTGAGGGACACACTGTGCCAACCTTGGTGAGTTAAAACGATTGAATATTGTCTTCACCAACAAAAGAACTAGACTATAATTTATTAGGTTGTACTTTTAAGGGTTATGCATCACAGGTAGTGTCTAGACTTTATTTCATGTCAAAGACAAGTTTTTGAATAGTGCATTAGTTATCTCAAGCATCTCTCAATTTAGAGGGAATTGCTTAATGATAAAACCCTACAGATGTAGAAATTATATAGTTATAGTTGCCTTTACAGCGAAATATTTCAGTTATGAGTTTTATCAAGCAAGATTAGTGTAGTAACTATATTTTGTGGCACTTTTAATCCAACGGGACAAACTTTAATAGTGACTATAACCAGATTTGAGTATAATGTAAATGTAACAATTAAATTCAATATAGTGAATCTTACATAAAGTTTTACATATATTTACAGTTTATAAAATGCAACTGTAAATATATGTTTTGCAGTAGAATTTCAATTATGTCTAAATTAATGTCAAATTACTGAGTCTGCATTTTCGATTTAAAAAAAAAAAAATTTCATTATCATTTTCTGATTATTGTGTTTGAATATAGTCTGCAGTATGCTGCCCAAATACTCCCCAAATACTGATGTTGTGGCGGATAAATTAGGTTTCTTTTGTACAAGTATTTTGGCTTTGGTTTTGACTTCTTTTTAAATTATTAATAGATCCATACCAGTGGTGCAACACTTGAAGTTTCTGCTTCAGCTTAGACACATCCAGCATCACAATGCTCTTCCTGAAGCTCATTCTTCTCAGCTGTAAGCCTCTTCCAAGTTTCTCTGTGTGAAATCCATGGGTTAAGTTAAATGACCCTTCCTGCATCTTAGCAGGTGAAAAAGCAATGAAACAATTAGCAGAATGTACTGCATGTGGGTTTATGTGTTAAACTCACAACACATAAACATTGCCGACTTTCTGCCTGTGATATTTTAGCTTTTGATAATTGAACATTAAATCAAACATTATAATGCATGATTAGACGCAATACATAACTAGTACCTCTCATGTATATGTTTAATTCTTTTTCTGTCATGTTTATGGTCATTTTTCATTTACAAGTATCAAACAATCACGTTTGAAATTGCTCTATATCCTTTTAGATATTTATTTTACAATATTTGGAATAATTCCAAATGTCAAGGGCTTTATTGGAATTTAATTTGAAATAGAATTTTCTACAGTTTCTATAGATTTTCCTGCAAATTTGTATAATAATATATATTTGAATTTAAAAACACAAAGGACAACTTCTGCTGACAAAGATAATGTTTAATGTTTAATTTTATCATTGCCTTATTGTCTTTTTAATTAGCTGATTAGTAAAATCTTTGGATTGATATAATTCCCATATTCTTCATTTGTCCAGTTTAAATTCTACAATGTGTGATTTTATTTAGTTTTTAGAATTAACGGGGCATTTACTGTGCTATAGGAGTGATATACGTTAAATATTCTCTGTTCCGTTTTTGCTTCCCTGTATTGTGCATTATTAAAAAACAGTCACAGATCAAAGTACACATTCATGTGGCATTAATATGAAATAACAGTATTAAATTTAAATATAACAACTTTAAACAAAAGGGGGGCATGGTGGCTTAGTGGCTTAGTGGTTAGCCTGCTTGCCTCACACCTCCTGGGTTGGGGGTTTGATTCCCGCCTCTGCCGTGTGTGTGGAGTTTGCATGTTCTCCCTGTGTCTTGGGAGTTTCCTCCCCCAGTCCAAAGACATTCATGTTAGGTTGATTGGCACTCTGTCCAGGGTGTATCCTGCCTTGATGCCCAATGACGCCTGAGATAGGCACAGGCCTCCTGTGACCCGAGAATAGTTCAGATAAGCAGTAGACAATGAATGAACTTTAAACAAATTTACGTATTATCCACTGGTATAGTATGATAAAGTAAATACTAGTTCTTTCCATTTTTTGAAATCAGTTATATGAGTTTAAGTGAAGAAGGTTTATTTTTTGAGTGTCAAGTTCAAGGTCAAGTTTTTTGAGTGTCATTAATTACACATGGCACAATCATTTTTAAGACCATAAGCAATTACTGTTACAGAAAAGTTCACGTAATTGTATGTTTTCCTATAAGTATATATGTATGCAACTTTCCAAAAGTTTCAACATTTGCCAAATACAGGCTTGAAATTTATATTTCAAATTAAGTATACACTGTGTTTTGCTTTACAGTACTGTCTGTAGCTCCTGACTTGCTTGTTTCTGGAGGTAATATTTAATGCATCCAAACATTTAAATAACCTAAAATAACGTGATATTGGTTTCATAGAGAGCCCAAGTGAATGTTTTATGGTTACATGCACAAAAATCTGTGTTAATAGTCTGTCTCTTTCAGAGAATATGATTACTTGCGATGGCAATATCCAGCACTTGCTGTGCAGTAAGCTTCAATTCTTCTTCTTCTTCTTCTTCTTCTTATTATTATTATTATTATTATTATTATTGTTGTTGTTGTTGTTGTTGTTGTTGTTGTTACTGTTTTTAGACACAGGACTGATTCTAGTGAAGTCTTCTGTATATGGCCGAACGGACAGCCTGACCTGTAGTCGTGGTCGGCCTTATTCTCAGATATTTAATACCAACTGTTCCTTGCTGATTTCCACAATTGCTGATAGGTACAGATTTACTTGCACTGTTCTTACAGAATATATCAGCATTTTTATATTTCCTCTATGATGAATTTAATGAGAGGATTTGAGTTTGAACTGCAAATGACCCAACACTATAACCCTGGTGAGAGCATTTGGTCTTTAACTCAAACAGATGCAATGGACTGAGAGAGTGTGAGTTAAAGACTGATTTACTTGGCAACCCTGACCCATGTTATGGAACTTACAAGTACTACAACACAAATTACGAATGCATTGATGCCGGTAAGAAGTCTTTAGGGTGGGGGTGTGTTGGATTTTTGAAAACACTTCAGAATAGGCATCAAAATACAGTATTCCCAGTATAATTTCCCATAGTTTCTATTCCAGTTTATTTTGTCCCCTTTATCTAGAGCTTGTTGTGATCTGTGAAGATGGCTACAGCACACTGGACTGTGGTAGGAGCTCATTCTCTCTGCATTTGGGCTGCTGAGTATTTTATTATATTTGATGTTACAGTTGGTTTACAGCAGGTTTATCTGTGTCTCTGTGCAGGAACTGATTCTATTAAGATCATAAATGCAAACTATGGGCGTGTTGACTCCAGAACCTGTTCAGCTGGACTCACCACCGGTTTGATCCGGAATACCAACTGTTATGCTCCAAACACACTCTTAACTGTGGCCACACTGTAACTTTTTTTGTTGTTTGTTTGTTTAAATATCTTATTTAGTAGATAGTGACCTTTGGTGACAGCGGCCATGTTAACACTTTACGTTCATTTAAAGGTGTAATGGAAAGACAAGATGCACTTTAGAAGCTTCAAACACCATTTTTACAAATCCTTGTGTTGGAACTTTTAAATACCTCACTGTGTCCTACATCTGCACTAGTAAGTAATCTTCGCTCCTTAACAGCTTTGTCTGTTTTTAACAAACAGGAATACCTAAAGCACTTTTAAAGCAAGTATGAATAAAACAAGACAAAGGCAAATAAATTCAGAAAACAATGGACCTATAGCCTAGGTTCACTCCTAAGAAAAAAAAGACAACTACTACTGACAAAGATCATGTTTAATATTTAAACATTTTCACAAACATTTATTTAATATTAAGTCAGTCAACTTACCACCTAAACAACTCTTTTTTTTTATACAATGAATATTTCTCCTGCAGAGGAAGTTGTGGCCTGTGAAAGCAGTACTGCATCACTGAACTGTGGTTTGTACTCTCCTTTTCAATTCTATTCGCCTATTAATTATTATATACCTGTAACATTACATACCATAATAATAATACACTGATCAGGCATAACATTATGACCACTGACAAGTGACGTAAATAGCACTGATTATCTCCTCATCATGGCACCTGTTAGTGGGATATATTAGGCAGCAAGTGAACATTTTGAACATTTGTTAGAAGCAGGAAAAATAGGCAAGTGTAAAGATTTAAGCGAGTTTGACAAGGGCCAAATTGTGATGGCTAGATGACTGAATTAGAGCATCTGCAAAACTGCAGCTCTTATGGGGTGTTCCCAGTCTGCAGTGGTCAATATCTATCAAAGGTGGTCCAAGGAAGGATCAGTAGTGAATCGGCTAACAGGACTTAAAGAATCTGCTGCGAACATCTTGGTGCCAGATACAACAGCACACATTCAGGGATCTATTGGAGTCCATGCCTTTTACAGGTCAGGGCTGTTTTGGCAGCAAAAGGGGGACAAACATAATTTTAGGCAGGTGGTCATAATGTTATGCCTGATCAGTGTACATTACATGCTACATCTTATATAACAAAGATTTAAACTATAAAAAAGTTAATATACATTTTTTTCATTTTAGGTGCTGGCAATATAAAGATTATCAGTGCTAACTATGGCCGAACCGATTCCATAACATGTTCTGCGGGACGAACTCCCAGTCAAATCTCCAACATAAACTGCTACACGGCTGACACAATAACTAAAGTTGCAACTAGGTAGTGGACGTAATTGAATTGTAAACCTATGCTAGCATCACATCATCTTGTTATTAATAACATACATTAGTGATGTCTATCAGAATTCAAATTAAAGTCTATTGTTTTGCAGATGTGAAGGACGTAGCAGCTGTCAGGTCCCTGCTACCAATTCTGTCTTCAATGACCCCTGTCCTTACACCCATAAGTACCTGAAAATTGTGTACAGCTGTGTCTGATTGTAAGTTTATTTCCCAAAGTGTGTATTCAATAATTGTGTTAATGCAGATCCCCACACACATATGTGTTATAGAATACTGTACATATTAAACTCAAAAAGTGCATGTTACATTGAAGTACAAGGTAGGTACATAGACATAAAGAAAAAAAAACAATTGTTTCAACACACATTATGCTGAACTTCTAAAATATAACTTATATTCAAACAGTCTGAACTTTAATATCACATTGTTCTTACAATATCTTTAATCTGAATTACACATCTTGAATACAGTGCATACAACAGGCAAAGTATTTTATGTGCTGTTCTCTTTTTCCTTGTTCTGATAGATATGAATTCTTGATAGAATGACTTCCAGCTTTCTACCCAGTGGCCTCTCTTCAGCTAGAAAAGGACCACATAAAGTTTTTTATACGCAGCCATACAGATGTTATAATGCAAGAGATTGGTTGTTCATGTAGTTAACATTGGCAGGTTAAATCATTTTTGCTTTTGTGTAATCAACTGCTACAGTGATTTTGTTTCTGAACCATACCATGCTTTTACATGTAATCCCACCATCCTAAACTAATCTACTTTACAAATGATTGTGCAATAAACTTTCTAAATACACATATCAAGGTTGAGTTGTGTGTGTTTATGTGCAGACAGTTTTATGAAATATAAGGCAGTGATTGTCCAAACAAATTGATACAAACAACAAAGTCTAATAAACATGTCAAACACAGAGCTGACAGGTGGCAAATGGAATCCAAAGGCATAATACAGGTTAACAGTTATACAAGTAGACACATTTCTGAGATCAGCAAATTACACACAATATGTTACTATAGGCAATGGGGGCATTGGTGGCTCAGTGGTAGGTTTCTCGCCTATCATGCGGAAGGGCCGGGTTCGATTCCTAGCCACTGGATGCAGTGCTGGTCCCAAGCCCGGAAAAATGGGAGGGTTGCGTCAGGAAGGGCACCCGGTGTAAAACATTTGCCAAGTTGTTATGCAGACCAGTTGGTCCGCTGTGGCAAGCCCGAACAGGGAGCAGCCGAAAGCAACTTACTTATGTTACTATAGGCAATATAGTCAACAGAAAGGCTATTGTTTTTTTGTTTTTTTCTTTGCTAGACAGGCCATAGAATAGTAAAAGTACAGGGTAAAATTTGTTGCCTTTTTTTTTTTTTTTTAAAGGAAGAAAGAGAGAGAGAGAGAGAGAGAGAGAGAGAGAGAGAGAGAGAGAGAGAGAGAGAGAGAGAGAGAGAGAGAAGAAAGAAAGAAAGAAAGAAAGAAAGAAAGAAAAAAGAAAGAAAGAAAGAAGAAAGAAAGAAAGAAAGAAAGAAAGAAAGAAATGTCTGTTATTTCACTACATGTACATTTACATTTCCTGCATTTGGCAGACACTCTTATCCAGAGCGATGTACAAGAGTGCTTGCGAATGCTCTATCAATGAGTACATTAACACTGGTTCAATAGGTCACAGATTTAGGATACCATCAGCCTAAAAACTGAATTGTTGGGGGGTTTTTTTGTTTTTTTTTAATCTACATACAACATACAACAATACATAAAACAAACAGGGAAAAGTAAGTGCTAGTTTAAGTGCTTCAGGAAGAGGTAGGTCTTCATTCATCGTTTGAAGACAGTCAGTGGCTCAGCTGTTCGGACATCTAGGGGAAGTAAATTCCACCACCTCGGTGCCAGTTCACAGAACAGTCTAGATGTATACCTATCTCTTACCCTGAGAGATGATGGGACCAGTCAAGCAGTGCTAGTGGATCACTAGGCTGCAAAATAGAGCAATAAAATCAGGTCATAAACTCAGCTACCAACAAACAGTAGTAATAGGCAATTTTCTTCTTGAACAAACATTTGATGGTCTAACCATGTTTATAAATGAGTTTTAAAAGAACAAATTTCTTGCATAACAAGTTTCTATATTTATCCTGGTGGTCCAGCGACATTCTCATTGCCATGACCCAGGTTGGATTCCCGGGCAGGGTGCTAATCCAGCCTCTGAAGAGTTAACTCTCAGCACCAGTCCCAAACCTGGGTTAAATGGGAGGGTTTTGTCTGGAAGGGCATCTAGCATAAAACCTGTGCCAAATCATAACATGCGGACCAAAAGATCCGCTGGGGCGACCCCAAATAGGGGAGCAGCCGAAAGAACAACAACTTCAAATAATTGTCATAATTATTAGATTAAACTCTGCAGTGGTCTGTCTGTATCAAATGATGGTAAAAAGGAAGGCTGACAGCTATGTCATCAGGACACTGTAATAATCATAATTGTAAGAGAGAGACCTTGACTATTAATGCAGTATGTTAACAACAAATAATGAAGTTCTTTGATATGAAGTTCCTTAATCATTATTGAAATGTCTAGTATCATTTCAAATAATTGACTGGAGTACTAGAAATAGTAAACCTAAAATCCAAGCAAACTCACTAAAAGACTTATAGTCTTTTCAAAATCTACCCCAGGTTATATATGTAACCCAGTTCCCTGAGAAAGGAACAAGATGATGCATTATGGCTAAGGGAACACTTGTCGTGTCATGGGAACACTTCGGAGAGAACCATCCTACCGCAGCACAAATATCCTGGATATTATATAGTACTGGACAATGAGATACACCTAGAGGAGTGAGCCTTAATCCCTAGTGGCAAAGGCACACAGTGCACCTCATAGGCCTAGGAGGGCCATTCTTAAGGAGGCCAAGGCCAATAGCAGAGCCATTTCCAGGGTCAGAAACTCCTCAAAGGCTGACTATTGGCTCAAAGGTGGCTTAGAGCATGGTCTGCAACAATGCTTAGGTTGGTGGTACAGGTCAAAGTAACATCCACATGGATGGCAGGACCCAAGGTTTCTCAGCAGAAGATTGCCCAAAGCATGGCACTGCCTCCACCGGTTTTCCTTCTTCCCATAGTGCATCCTGGTGCCATGTGTTCACCAGGTAAGCCCGGCCATCCATGTGATGTAAAAGAAAACGTTATTCATCAGACCAGGCCACCTTCTTCCATTGTTCCATGTTCCAGTTCTGATGCTCACGTGCCTATTGTTGGCTCTTACTGGTCTGAGGCTATGCAGCCCTATATGCAACAAACTGTGATTCACTGTGTATTCTGACACCTTTCCTTTAGAACCTGCATTAACGTCTTCAGCAATATGAGCAACAGTAGCTTGTCTGTTGGATTGGATAACACAGGCCAGCCTTCGCTCCCCAGGTGCATCAATGAGCCAATAGATACTGACCAGTGCAAACCAGGAACACCACACAAGATCTGCAGTTTTGGAGATGCTCTGATCCAGTTATCTAGCCATCACAATTTAGCCCTGGTCAAGCTCGCTCAAATCCTTATGCTTGTCCATTTTTCCTGCTTCTAACACATCAACTTTGAGGACAAAATGTTGACTTGCTGCCTAATATATCCCACCCACTAACAGGTGCCATGATGAGGAGACAATCAGTGCTATTTACTTCACCTGTCACTGCTCATAATGTTATGGCTGATCGGTGTACTTGTTTTTTCATTTTAAATGTGTTTGATATCACTGACCAAAACTGCAAAACATTTGCATTTCCAGATTTTTCATAACATACTAATTAAAATTTGTCCAAGGTTTTTCAAAAATGATTAAATGCTCAAAAGTATGACATTGTAGAGAAATATGACAAGGGTCCTTGGAAACATTTGGAAGATTTATAAGAACTTGTAAATCTGTAAAAGCATTTAAGTCTGACCATGTTGATGCCAGATATGATGTTATGTGGCAAGAAAACAATTATTCTGCCTGGCAAGATTTTTTAAATATAAAATTTAAATTTGGTCATATCTGACCAAAAATCATACAAGAGATGATGTCTTCCACTGTATTTTTTGTGCTTTTATACTCAACTCATGATTTATATACAGGCAGGTCTTCAGTGTTATTTAAACTGAAATTGTCTGCAGAATTGTCTGCAGTTTCAGTGAGTTTTCCTGCAAATTTTTAGAATGGTAAATACTTGAGCATATGAATTATTATATTTATTGAAAAAACAACATAAATAAACAAACAAACAAACCTGCACATCATAGACAGGGGGCTAACTCTGACCCTAAAGTAACAGCATAAAGTTACCATTGCCCTATCGTGTTTATAATTAGCTGATTGGGAGAATTTTGTGCATGAATATTGTGCACATATTCTACATCATCATTTCTACACATAAAAATTACTGTAACATATGACCTCAAGTAACTTACTGCTTTAATAAAATTATGACAAAACAACATGCTAAATTTCTGTGTTAAAAAAGTACATTATTAACTATCAATATTTTCTATAAGTGGGGCATGGTGGTTAGCACATTTGCCTCACACCTCCAGGGTTGGAGGTTTGATTCCTGCCTCCGCCGTGTGTGTGTGGAGTTTGCATGTTCACCCCGTGCCTCGGGGGTTTCCTCCAGGTGCTCCGGTTTCCTCCCCCAGTCCAAAGACATGCATTGTAGGTTGATTGGCGTCTCTAAATTGTCCATAGTGAGTGTGCGTGTGCACACCCTGTGATGGGTTGGCACTCCGTCCAGGATGTATCCTGCCTTGATGTCCAATGACGCCTGAGATCACAGGCTCCCCGTGACCTGAGAATAGATCAGATAAGCGGTAGACAATGAATGAATGAATATTTTCTATAAAGAATTCCTATGTCATGCAATGTAGTTGTTACGGGTGGTAGGCCCTGGGTTGGGCCACTAGGGGGGGTTCCCAGCAGGAGTTTGTGTTATGTCATTGTTTACGTTTGTCATGTGCTTGTGTTAGCCCAGCCTAAAGTCCTAATGTGTCTTGATTAATGTTCACCTGTTCCCAATGTTGTACCTAATTATGTTTAGTATTTATAGCGGCCTTTTGCCAGGGTTCGGGGCTGGTCTTCGTCTTTATGTTCCGTGTTTCATGTGGCGTCGTGTATGTTGTCTATGTCTGCTTTTGATTTAATAAAACCCCTGTCTGTTGTCTACCTCCACACTGGGTCTGTTTCTTCATGCTTTGGATACCAGAAATGTGACAGTAGTCTGTTAACACTAATCTTTGGTAGCTAAGCAACATAATGGGAAAAGATTAGGCAAGAGATTAAACAGAACAATGACTTATGGGTAAATGTTTTCTGCAACCTGGAATATACATTTTCATTCTCAGTAAATGCAGAACCTGAGCAGAATAAGGGTTGACAAACCTTTAGAGCTGCATTTTTGTTAGATTTAACTGCTCCTCTTCTTGGTTGATGTTATCTGTGCTGGTTTAAACAGAAAAAGAGAGAGAGAATTAGAATATGAAAGATACAACAGAAATAAGATTTATGTTATGTATCCCCAACAACTAACTAAGAAAATATTACTCCTACTACCAAATGCATTAAAAGTAATTTAATATATAACCCTGGGCCAGTTCAATATATTTTTTTTGCAAGTTTGAACAGGTTGAAACAAGGCAGTAGGCTGAATTTACTCTGTAGGCCTTGAGTTTTAAAAGCTATGCCCTAAAGCTAATCAAGTGTCATAGAATAGAGACTCCTTTTATCAGGGCACTATCAGTAGAATTCTCAGTGGGTGGCATTCTAAGGAGAGCAAACTTGTTTGATATGAAAACAGAGAGGAGTTATACTTCTATGGGTGAGCCTTTAAACTGACCTTGACCATTTAAGATCAAGGCCAGTTGACTTAATCTTCTTTTTTTTGTTTTTTTGTTTTTTTAAAGATTTTTATATTCATTGATGCATTTGTATTTTGCTCCTTCAGCTGTATCTATTTTCTGGGTAATAAAGTCTTTGCCCTTTCTCTTATCTTAGGCTTGGGCATAATCTATATTGTCTCAAGTATGTGTTTTGGCATGTACACGTTGACTGATTTCCACCTCATGTTTAGACTACAGTGTGCCCAGGCTGTCTTTCTGCAAAATACAACAACTTTTTGACTATACCTTGGTGTTCAATACTTGTAGAAAAAAAGGCTTCCTTTGACATTTCCTCACAAGTCTCTTTCAATATTTAGGGGTTAGGGGTCTAGTTTGGTATGCTTTTTTCCAGGTGGTTTATAAGCTCATATAAAGAAAGTACTCTAACCTATCCCTGTTTGTCTGATTTTCTGTGAAATCCAATTATAATGCATTCTGTGTGCGTCAGGGAAATGGCTTTAGTACAGTTATTTTGTTTCCAGTTACTGGGACTCCATAAACTCTATACAAAGAGGTCCAGTGCCAGTGGTGCAATAACATCAATGCATTGAGCATCAAAGCTTCAACACATTCGGCATCATGATGCTTTGCCTGGCACTTACTCTACTCACTTGCAAGTTTGATAGTAATAGATAATAAATAATCATAATATCAATATATAGTGATAGTAAGCTATCTGTGTTTGCTTTGTGCTTATGGTTATGGTAGCACTTAGCTTGCTCATTTCTCGAGGTAATATTTGAATGCAGTCAAATGTAATTTTTTTTAAATAGCCTAACATGTAAAATATGTTTCACAGAGAACCTGGCATATTAACTCAGGTTTACTTCAAATATCTGTATAAATATATATTTTCTTTCAGAGAGTGTGATTACCTGTGATGTTGATGTCCATCACCTCACTTGTAAGTTTAAATGTATTTTATTCTGTCTAGCTGTATGTATTATTATAAGAAACTAGATAAAGCAATGCTGTAATAATATATTTTACATATTTTATATATTTTATTTGTAATAAAAATATGGGGGTTTTTTTATTGAAAGACTCTTTATATTGTAAGGTTTTCAGACAATGGAGCGATAACCGTGGCATCTACTGTGTATGGCCATTTGGATAGCACAATCTACAGTACTACACAGCTGTTACAGTACTGATTCCACTATTGCTGACAGGTACAGTGTTTCTTGGGTTATAATATACACAACAGATCTACCACAATTGGCATAATATATTATGCCATATTTATATAATTCATTGAATTAATTAAATAGCACTTTGAGTTTTGATTAAAAATTATTCTTTCTATAGTATCTACTTATCCAGGAATTTGCATGGATAACACTCCACATGAATGGATTTTTAATTGCAATTGTTGACATGGTGAAGTTTTTTAAACAGATTGTCATTTAATTTTCATGAATGGAGTTTTAAGTATCAGTTCTTTGCAGTTTGGCAGTAAGCAGATGCTGTTGAGGAAATGACAATCTAAAGCTGATATAATGCTCGAAATAAGAGAAACTGGCTTGCCATTCCACAGCATTAAACATAACTATATAAAATGTAATATGGGTCCTTCTTTAATTATAAAAAAAATTGTAATGTTTGAGAAATTGTTCAGGTATTAGAGGAATAAAACACTTCAAGGCATTTTTCAAGGCATGAAAAATAATGAGTTTGGTATCAGTGTGGCAACAGTAGCTCTGCTACTGACTTGTAATAAATTACTTATAAATAATTAAAGTCAAACTTAGGGTGAGGCATCATATTAAAATCATATTAGCTGCATTAATAATTATGTCAGTTGAATGTCCTCACAAGGATAATAAGAGTTCCCTGACCACTTTCTCTCTAAATTAACAGACTCTGTTATTTTATATTTCTTTTCTGATAATTAAAATGAGAGGATTTCTACGCAACATAGTTCTGCTCTTTATGCCTAATTCTGAATAAGGTATAGAGGTAAAGATGGATTTGCTTGGAACCCCAATCCATGTATAGAAACTTACAACTAAATCACAACCACTTAAAACTTCATCTATTTCCGTAAGTAGTCTATATGTAGGACAAAGTAGATTTAAATTTTAAAAAGTGGCCAAAAATAACATCCCTATGTAGTGATCATTTTGTACAAAATCTCAAAAGATGTTACAACACAAACTTAAATAAACTTAAATAAACTTGACTTGATCTTTATTCTGAATCATGTCACTTCTTTTATACAGTATGATTAGTATCAGTCATTTTATGTGCAGTACAACTATTCTTTTTTTCTTGCTATTCACATACTAGAGGGACTGTAGCTTTCTCCCCAGTGAAAGGCAGAATACAGGTGTAAAAACGGCCACAATTAAGAGACAATTAATCATTAATTACACTCATTAAAGTTATTCGGATCTCAGCATGTCTGGGGTACATTTCATCTTGGATGACAACTCATCAGCTGAAACTCAATCCCAGCAAAACTGAACTGCTGGTCATCCAAGGTGATTCATCCCCAGCCTAGGATCTTGCGTTATCTCTGAACAACTCCATGATCTCCCCTTCAGCCACTGCTCGCAACCTTAGGGTAGCCGTGGACAATCGATTGTCCTTTTCCTCCCATGTTGCTAATGTGACACGCTCATGTCGGTTTTCTTCTGTACAACATCAGAAGGATTCGACCATTTCTATACACACAGGCTATTCAGGTACTTGTTCAGTCTCTGGTCATTTCAAGACTGGATTACTGCAACTCTCTACTGGCAGGTCTACCCCAGAATGCAATTCGTCCACTGACTTGTTTTCAACCTGCCTAAGTTGGCCCACACCACCCCACTGCTGCGTTCCCTTCACTGGCTTCTGGTAGCTGCACGCATCAGATTCACAACACTGATGCTTGCCAACAAAGCCAATAATGGACCAGAATTATCTTACCTCAAAGCTCTCATTACTCCTCACACTGCACCTTGCTCCCTCAGATCTACTAGCACTGCTCGACTGGTCCCACCATCTCTCAGGGTAAAAGGCAGGTATACATCTAGACTCTTCTCTGTTCTGGCACCGAGGTGGACCATTTGAACTGACTGTCTTCAAATGGCGAGTTAAGATTTACCTCTGAAGTACTTAAACTACCTCTTATTTTTCCATGTTTTTATGTATTGTTACATTATGTTGTATGTAAAAAAAAAAAAAAAAAAAAATATATATATATATATATATATATATATATATATATTTTTATTTATTTTTTTTCATACATATATATATATGTTTTTATGTATTGTTACATTATGTTGTATGTAAAAAAAAAAAAAAAAAAAAAAAAAAAATATATATATATATATATATATATTTTTTTTTTTTTTTTTTTTCATACATATATATATATGTTTTTATGTATTGTTACATTATGTTGTATGTAAAAAAAAAAAAAAAATGTATGTATGTAAAAAAAAAATATATATATATATATATATATATATATATATATATATATATATATATATATTTTTTTTTTTTTTTTTTTTTTTACATACAACATAATGTAACAATACATAAAAACATATATATATATATATATATATATATATATATATATATATATATGTATATATATATATATATATATATATATATATATGTATATATAACACATATATACATATATATATAACATATTTATATATATATATATAAACCTCCTAAGACCTGAATTTCTTATTTCTTATTTAGAGGTAACCAATAAACCAACAGTGTATTGTTAAGTATCCACCACATTTGTGTGCAACAGGTTAAAAGAATTAAGTATTATGGTGCACACAACCAAAAATGTGATGTCCACACCATGTGGATGCCAGGTTGTAGGAGGTTAAATATCCAACATATCCAAGTTTTTAGGCTAATGGTGTCCTAAGTCTGTGACCTAAAGAATCAGTGTTAATGTATTCATTGACAGAGACTTTAAAGCACGTTGTTTGTACGTTGCTCTGGATAAGTGTCTGCCAAATACCAGAAATGTAAATGTAAATGTAAGTTATTAAATGCATTTATGCACAGAGAGTTCATGTCAGGTCTTGTACAAAGAATTTTTTTTTTAAATTGAAGGGCTGGGCAATATAGTGGAACATATTTTAATAATTAACAGATGTCTAATTATTTTAGAAAGTATAACACATTAGGGGGCTAGTTTGGAGACAAATTATCTGATTTTAATCATTAAATTCTGATTTTATCCCCTTTAAACAGTGGTCTGAACATTGCTTAATTTATGCAACATTTTATGATACTTTTAATTAAATTCAGTTAAATTTATTTGCATTTTACAAACCCAATTCCAAAAAGGTTGGGACACTACAAATTGTGAATAAAAAAGGAATGCAATAATTTACAAATCTCATAAACTTATATTTTATTCACAATAGAATATAGATAACATATCAAATGTTGAAAGTGAGACATTTTGAAATGTCATGCCAAATATTGGCTCATTTTGGATTTCATGAGAGCTACACATTCCAAAAAAGTTGGAACAGGTAGCAATAAGAGGCTGGAAAAGTTAAATGTACATATAAGGAACAGCTGGAGGACCAATTTGCAACTTATTAGGTCAATTGGCAACATGATTGGGTATAAAAAGAGCCTCTCAGAGTGGCAGTGTCTCTCAGAAGTCAAGATGGGCAGAGGATCACCAATTCCCCCAATGCTGCAGCGAAAAATAGTGGAGCAATAATAGAAAGGAGTTTCTGAGAGAAAAATTGCAAAGAGTTTGAAGTTATCATCATCTACAGTACATAATATCATCCAAAGATTTAGAGAATCTGGACCAATCTCTGTGCATAAGGGTCAAGGCTGGAAAACCATACTGGATGCCCGTGATCTTCGGGCCCTTAGACGGCACTGCATCACATACAGGAATGCTACTGTAATGGAAATCACAACATGGGCTCAGGAATACTTCCAGAAAACATTGTTGGTGAACACAATCCACCGTGCCATTCGCTGTTGCCGGCTAAAACTCTATAGGTCAAAAAAGAAGCCATATCTAAACATGATCCAGAAGCGCAGGCGTTTTCTCTGGGCCAAGGCTCATTTAAAATGGACTGTGGCAAAGTGGAAAACTGTTCTGTGGTCAGACGAATCAAAATTTGAAGTTCTTTTTGGAAAACTGGGACGCCATGTCATCCGGACTAAAGGGGACAAGGACAACCCAAGTTGTTATCAGCGCTCAGTTCAGAAGCCTGCATCTCTGATGGTATGGGGTTGCATGAGTGTGTGTGGCATGGGCAGCTTACACATCTGGAAGCATCACTTCAGCACCATCAATGCTGAAAGGTATATCCAAGTTCTAGAACAACATATGCTCCCATCCAGACGTCGTCTCTTTCAGGGAAGACCTTGCATTTTCCAACATGACAATGCCAGACCACATACTGCATCACTTACAACATCATGGCTGCGTAGAAGAAGGATCTGGGTACTGAAATGGCCAGCCTGCAGTCCAGATCTTTCACCCATAGAAAACATTTGGCGCATCATAAAGAGGAAGATGCAACAAAGAAGACCTAAGACAGTTGAGCAACTAGAAGCCTGTATTAGACAAGAATGGGACAACATTCCTATTCCTAAACTTGACCAACTTGTCTCCTCAGTCCCCAGACGTTTGCAGACTGTTACAAAAAGAAGAGGGGATGCCACAGTGGTAGACATGGCCTTGTCCCAACTTTTTTGGAATCGGGTTTTTTTTTTATATATATATATATATATATATATATATATATATATATAAAATATATATAAAGGACATCAAAACCTGATACGAGCATAACTCCTTTATTATATTTTCTTGCACACTCACATAACCCCACCCTAATATCCATGCAACTACGGATACCCTGAAGGCACACAATGCATTCATATGTACACATACATGACATTTCCTACATGAAGTGCTTAAAAATATAAAAATATATACATGTCAGCAGAAGAAAACAGTAAGCACTATAACAGGACAGTCTGACTTGGTAACTCATACAGAATAACTAATGTGTGCTGGACACTACTGTGTCCTAGGAATCAGTTTTAAACAAATGCCAGACGAGGATCTAAGCAGATTCACTTTAACACAAACTTGCTGCTCTACAGATTCACAAGAAAAAAGGTTCAAATTCAGCACAGTCAATATTTCAGTATTTAGTAACTAATACTTTGGTGTATGATGGGCAACTACAGTATTTGTGCAGTATTCTTATCCTGCTTTACATTACAAAAAACTATGAAAAAGAAATTTTACTTTTAAAACATCAACAATAAAAGTTGAGCTATTGGGTTATTGGGTTGCTGTATAACATCAGTAAGGTTAATATAGACTGCTGCTCAAGGGTTACTGATTACGTCAGCTTACTTAGATAACTAAAGCGGAACTGGCCATACACGACATAATATGAGAATATGAAAGACTCTTTCTTCTCCTCTTTCTACAACTTGAAAGAAATCCTGCAGGTTAGGCGATGGGCCATGGGTGTATGGGTGGCGGGATGTGGTCGGAGTGGAGTAAAAGTAAAAAATCTTTTTTTTTTTAAATTTAGTAAAGTACAAATACTGATAAAAGATACTTATCGGACATAAAAAAACAAACAGTTTATACACTCCAAACGAAATAACTATTGACACATATGGAAGTAAGAAATTCTGTAGAATATATAATGTGAACCTGACAGGTGCATTGTATCAACCTAAATAAACCTGAAAGAACCATAGAAAATAATAACACACAGAGATCTCCCAATACTTTCCTGTATAAATGTCCCTTAGTGTGTATACTGCTGTACAGAATTATACAGTAAAAGGTTAATTAAGCAAACATTAAAACATTAACATTTCCCCTGTACAGCCTAGTCAACACTACTGCTCATTGGAGTAATATGAAAAGTATTATAGCAACAGCCGGAAACAAGAATTGGTATTTTCTTCAAATAATCTCTCACACATTAAACACAAGGAAAACATGAATATAACCTTCTATAACACTATCACCTCTTAATTTTATACAAAACTGTTCTGTTTCACAGTGACACTTTTGGGTTTCCACTATTGCAGCTAATCCTCGTGCATACTTTACCTTTCTGCATCGATTTTCATTCATTCATTCATTGTCTACCGCTTATCCGATCTATTCTTGGGTCACGGGGAGCCTGTGCCTATCTCAGGCATCATTGGGCACCAAGGCAGGATACACCCTGGACAGAGTGCCAACCCATCGCAGGGCACACACACACAATCACAGACCTTGGACAATTTAGAGATGCCAATCAACCTACAATGCATGTCTTTGGACTGGGGGAGGAAACCGGAGTACCCGGTGGAAACCCCCGAGGCACAGGGAGAACATGCAAACTCCACACACACGGTGGAGGCGGGAATTGAACCCCTAACCATGGAGGTGTGAGGCAAACATGCTAACCACCAAGCCACCACCAAGCCACCGTGCCACCGTGCCCCCCTAGTGATTTTTTATTTAAATATTAACAAAAGTCAGTGTTGTATTTTTTCATTTTTCATTTTTGTTCTATTTTTCATTTTGATTACGATCACAAACTAGTGAATTGATGAAGAACATTATATGATTTTATCTAAAGGTGTTCTTTTCCGATTGATCCCACAAAGCATCCCACTATTATTGCCAAGCTATTTAAAAGTTAATTTTATGCACTTGTTACAGGAAATTCGGAGAACCTGCCAGGAGGTGGTGCTGTGGTATCAAATTAAGGTTTCAATTAATAAGTTTTGTTTTTTGCTTTTGCATAGCTGTTGTCTGATTTTATGTATGTTCTGTTCTTCCATCCATGCACAGCCCTTAACCTTATAGATAGCTCGTGTTTATAGAACACTTGACATTGTACAATTGACTGCCTAAATACACTATACTGCCAAAAGTTTTGAATTCAGGTGTTGTTTTTCAGGGGTTGGGTTTGGCCCATTAGTTCCAGTGAAAGGAACTCTTAATGCTTCAGCATACCATTTTGTACAATTTCATGCTCCCAACTTTGTGGGAACAGTTTGAGGATGGCCCCTTCCTGTTTCAATATGACTCTGCACCAGTGCACAAAGCAAGGTCATAAAGAAATGGATGAGCAAGGTGTGGAGGAACTTGACGGGACTGCACAGAGTCCAATACCTCGACTGAAAGGGGTATAGCCCAGAAGAACGTTGATGGGTCAACTCTGATGATATCCTAGACCCCTCCCTCATTGAAGAATTCCACCAAGTCAACCCCACAAGACCAGCACCCCAACCCCGGGGGCACCCTCACAAAAGTAGAACGCCTGGAGTTGTTCCTAGGAGAGGAGATTCTGTAACATCTGTTTCCCCTCCGCCCCACCAGAGGGAGCCTTCACCAGAATATTGAGTGGACTTCCAGGTTAATGGACACTTCAGAGTTCTGTTGCTTTCAACAGCTTTGCATTTTGTCATTGCAAATTGTGTGTACCAACTTTGTTTTCATATTTTGACCTCACATTTTGTGTTCTTTTTGTTTGCTCCGTGGTTTGCTTCTTTGTGTTTTGAACTCTGCCTGTTTATCAATCTCTGTATTTCTAATTATGTTTTGGTTTTGTCTGTCTTATTGATTATTAAATGATTATTAATTATTGATTATTATTCTTTCTGCAAATGGATCTCAACCAACCTGGTTCCAGTATTTCATTCATAGTCTGACTAACTTTTATGATGCCACAGCAACCGTGCACGAGTGAGTAGTCTGCTAGCAAGTGTGTGTGAGGCAAAGAAATAAAAAGTCGAACTCCTGATCGCCCGACCTCTGCCTGTCCATTGGATTTTAATTTAGTCTTGTGTTTGATTGTTAGCCAATCGAGTATGTTTAATAAAACTTGCTCCACCTGCACTTACATCCACCTCCGTGTTTTAAACCCTGCCATGTGACAGAATACTAATAATGGATGCAACAGCATGGCACATCACCAGTGTCAACATGCCAGGCACCGAATCCATCTGACTTAACCAGTAGTGTGAGATACCACTTCCAGTCCCCATTTGTGGCACTGGAGCCCACAGAGAGATAGCGGCTGGAGTTCCTATTGCCCATGCTCACAGGCCAATCTCGTCACTGGGTAGAGATCATGTTATTTAGAAGCCCTAGTGTCAGAGGTGTTGCAGACTTTGTGCGGCAACTTAGTGGGGTATTTGGGGATCCCAAGATTGACACCTGTCTGGAGGATTATTTGGGAAGGGTCAACCTGACAGTCAAACAAACTTCACAATCCATTCACAAGCTACTATGAGGCTCATAGTAATGGGTCAGGCTCCAATGCCAAGAACATCGTTCAAGAGCTCCCTTCTGAGGCTGAAGGGGTGGCCTTCAATCCTCAAGGGCTCTCTCCAGAAGCCAACAGGTCAGCCTCCAGTGCTCAAGAGCTCCCTCCTGAGGCCGACAGGGTGTCCTGCAGCAAAGAGCTCCAAACTCCATTCCAAAATCAGGCTGACGTGTTAGCCCCTGCAGGGCTCCAGGCCCTGTTCCAAGATGAGGCTGACAGGGTGGCTTCCAGCACAGAGCTCTCTTCAGGGCTTCCAACACAGAGCTCCAAGCCCTGTTGCACATGTAGGCCTACAGGGTGGCCTCTGATGCAGTCAAGTTTGGGATCAGAACTTGGCCTGGGACTGGAACAGGGTTTGGGACATGATCATGGCCTGGTGCTGGAACATGGCCTAAGATATGGGCATAGCTTGCAACAAGAACTGCCACTTTGGCCTCTGTCTTCTGGTTGACTTGGGAAAGCCAGCACATCTGCCCCTGTGTTCAGCTGTGCTCGGTAGGCCGCTATGTCAGCCTTGGCAGGGAGCATGGCTTGAAGCAGGATCTTGGAGGAAGCCATGTCGGCCTCAGCAGGGAGCTTGGCTTGCAACAGGTTCTGGATGGCCACTTCATAGGTGTCGACATTTAAGGAGGCCATCACATTAGCCTCAGTGTGGAACAGGGGTTGGAACCTGGCTTGGGTGGCCATGACATTGGACTTAGTGTGGAACAGAGCTTGGCACAGGGCTTTCAACTTTGCTTTGGAGTCTGCCACGTTGGCTTCAGCATGGAACAATGCTCGGAACCTGGCTTGAGAGGCCGCCATGTCAGCCTTTGGAGAGAGCTCTGCCTCTGTCTGCCTCATCATGGAATGGGGATTGAGCACCCTGCTCTGGGCCCTGTATTGCGTCCTGTTTCAGGCCCTGTCTCACACCCTGCTTCAGGCCCTATTTATTTATATTGTTTAAATTACTCGGTATGTTGTTGTTATGTTGACACATATCTTTTGTTTTGATTCATGTCTAGTTACTGTTTGCTTCCCGATTGAGTCCTAATTTTGCTCACATATTCTGTTTTTCCCTTTGAATTGTTAAGGTAATTAAATCCTCATGTGTTGAGGCTTAGATGTGAGGTATCAATGTGGTATCCTTGTGATCATACTACACCAAGCCTTGTTTCCTGTTACCAGTTTCTCATTTACCTTTCATGTTTTTGCCAGTTTGTGTTCTCGCCCTAGCCTGTTAATGTTTGTTTGGTGATCGCTCGACCACTGCATGTCTATTGCCCTGTGTTTTGGGTTATTGTTGTGTTTAACAAAACCTGCTTTTACATAATCAAACAAATTAATTAATAATTTTGTAAAAATATCAAATGTGCAATTTTATGGCTTCACATTCTCTCTGATATTTTTAGCCATTGAAGTATTTTGCCACAAAACAGGATACAAAAATAATATATGTTAATACAATAGCCAATTTAATTACCAGTATTTAGCTGTTTTTGATAGGAATGCAGGTAGTCAAGAGAGGTATGTACAGTTAAAGCTTATCAGTCTCTCCCATACACCAAAGCTCTGTCTGTCTGTGATCAGAAGAGTGTACCATGCTAACTAGCCTACATGTGGAGTTGGCTACATGGTCTTTACATGTCAAAACATGTGCCTTTTAGGCACTTTTGCAGGAGTATAGGTAGACAAACTCATTTGATTTTAGAACTGTAAACTTTGCACATTTATTTCTTCCTTAACAGTGTAGCCTAAAATCACATTGATACTGGAAGAAAAAGTGTGCAGTATTTGCGCAAATAAAACAGCCTAAAGAAAATCATATTTTGTATGAAATAAAAGGTAATAGTTTTGATAGTCTAAGAGGTTATACAGTGGGGCAAAAAATTTAGTATTTAGTCAGCCACCAATTGTGCAAGTTCTCCCACTTAAAAAGATGAGAGAGGCCTGTAATTTTCATCATAGGTACACTTCAACTATGAGAGACAGAATGAGAAAAAAAAAATCCAGAAAATCACATTCTGATTTTTAAAGAATTTATTTGCAAGTTATGGTGGAAAATAAGTATTTGGTCACCTACAAAAAAGCAAGATTTCTGGCTCTCACAGACCTGTAACTTCTTCTTTAAGAGGCTCCTCTGTCCTCCACTCGTTACCTGTATTAATGGCACCTGTTTGAACGTGTTATCAGTATAAAAGACACCTGTTCACAACCTCACACAGTCAGACTCCAAACTCTACTATGGCCAAGACCAAAGAGCTGTCAAAGGACACCAGAAACAAAATTGTAGACCTGCACCAGGCTGGGAAGACTGAATCTGCAATAGGTAAGCAGCTTGGTGTGAAGAAATCAACTGTGGGAGCAATTATTAGAAAATGGAAGACATACAAGACCACTGAAAATCTCCCTCGATCTGGGGCTCCACGCAAGATCTCACCCCGTGGGGTCAAAATGATTACAAGAACAGTGAGCAAAAATCCCAGAACCACATGGGGGGACCTAGTGAATGACCTGCAGAGAGCTGGGACCAAAGTAACAAAGGCTACCATCAGTAACACACTACGCCGCCAAGGACTCAAATCCTGCAGTGCCAGACGTGTCCCCCTGCTTAAGCCAGTACATGTCCGGGCCCGTCTGAAGTTTGCTAGAGAGCATTTGGATGATCCAGAAGAGGATTGGGAGAATGTCATATGGTCAGATGAAACCAAAATAGAACTTTTTGGTAAAAACTCAACTTGTCGTGTTTGGAGGAGAAAGAATGCTGAGTTGCATCCAAAGAACACCATACCTACTGTGAAGCATGGGGGTGGAAACATCATGCTTTGTGGCTGTTTTTCTGCAACGGGACCAGGACGACTGATCCGTGTAAAGGAAAGAATGAATGGGGCCATGTATCGTGAGATTTTGAGTAAAAACCTCCTTCCATCAGCAAAGGCATTGAAGATGAAATGTGGCTGGGTCTTTCAGCATGACAATGATCTCAAACACACCGCCCGGGCAACGAAGGAGTGGCTTTGTAAGAAGCATTTCAAGGTCCTGGAGTGGCTTAGCCAGTCTCCAGATCTCAACCCCATAGAAAATCTTTGGAGGGAGTTGAAAATCCATGTTGCCCAGCGACAGCCCCAAAACATCACTGCTCTAGAGGAGATCTGCATGGAGGAATGGGCCAAACTACCAGCAACAGTGTGTAAAAACCTTGTGGCGACTTACAGAAAACGTTTGACCTCTGTCATTGCCAACAAAGGGTATATAACAAAGTATTGAGATGAACTTTTGTTATTGACCAAATACTTATTTTCCACCATAACTTGCAAATAAATTCTTTAAAAATCAGACAATGTGATTTTCTGGATTTTTTATTTCTCATTCTGTCTCTCATAGTTGAAGTGTACCTATGATGAAAATTACAGGCCTCTCTCATCTTTTTAAGTGGGAGAACTTGCACAATTGGTGGCTGACTAAATACTTTTTTGCCCCACTGGATTCATGCTGTTGTCATATTTAGTTGGTGGGAAAACTTTGGACCCCAAATTTGATTTTTATATCAATTCTTCCCAATTGGATGATATTCAACAGAAATGAACTTTTTTCACCCTACAAGATTAGAGGTTATGGCCATATGTGTTGTAATAGCTTTTTAAGTGCTTTTTTATTAAATTACAATCAAATGTTTTTGATTGTATATAATCTCCCACACACTAAACATGACGAATACATGAATATAACTATCTATAAGACTATCACATTTTAATTTTTGTGTTTCATTGTCACACTTTTTGGTTTCCACTACTGCAGCTAAGCCTTGTGCATACTTCACCACCTGATAGTGAAACCAAAAAACATTTTTAAAGTCGGTAAAATCTGTAATACAACACCATCCAGCTCTGTGTCGATAACACTCTAGATATCATTTACCATGTTCATAAAAGAAAATCTCCTATAGATCTTTTGGCATGACATGTAACGTGACATGTAACATGATGATATACATACATTCTTTGTGAGATGCAACAGTATTTGCATAGCAAATTATAAGCATGTGCCAAATAATCTGTCACTAAAGGGCAGTAATTTACTTTAGTTATTATTTAGTTACTAAACTTATTCAGTTTAGTGAATTAGTCTAGGTAGCCGTTTCATAGGCGTCAACATTCAGCTTGGCTTGGAGAATTTGGAAGGCTGCCACATTGGCTTTGGCAGGAACTTGGCTTGGGAAAAGGTTTCTGTTCCCTGTTTCCCATTTTCTCACCCTAGCCTGTTAATGTCCGTTTGCTGATCACCCGACCACTGCATGTTCACTGAATTTTGATTCAGCCATTGTTTTGGAGTGTTGTTGTGTTTTATAAAACCTGCTCCACCTGCACTTACATCCGCCTTTGTGTTTCAAACCCTGCCATGTGACATAAGAGCAGAATAATAACAAGTTAAACCCACCATTTTGTGATAGTGATTGTGTGATAGAAATTGTTTTAAATTAATAGAATTAATACAAGATCACTTAATTACACTTTTCATTTAAAATGGGCAGTCCTATTTAGATGAATGCACTGTATTTTAATTATAGTTTGCAGTTAATGACAGTAAAAACATGTACGTCATGAATCTTCGAGAGCATGCAAGGCTTAGCCATGTGAACTCACCCTGGTTAAGTGCATTACTGCCCTTTTCATGATGGATTATTTGGCACATACTTATAATTTTATATGCAATTACTATGGCATTTCACAAAGAATGTATGTCTAAAAAGCTTTTTTTATTAACTGTTTTTATTAACTGTTTTTTATCAACAGAATTTCTTCTTTTTTTCCCAAATAAACCACTAGATTAGGAGAGGTCCGTTTGAGTGCATTGTTGAACCAGGTTAGTTGTAGTAAAGTTTAATGCTTAATTTCAAACAAATGTTGTTGGGTACAAAATTTCCCTCAAACTAAACATGACCATAGCATGAATATAACCTTCTAGACAATCAAGACTTGTTTTGTTCCTTTTGTGCAAATACTGCACACTTCGTTAACAGCTACACACAGACTATTTCTCGAGTATCACTGTGATTTTAGGCTAGACTGTTAAGGATGAAATAAATGTGCAAAGTTTACAGTTCTAAAATAAAATAAACCTGGCACATATTTAATTCCTGTGAACCTTTTTGTCATTAAACTAAATATAATGAAACAGCGGGGGGCACGGTGGCTTAGTGGTTAGCACGTTTGCCTCACACCTCCAGGGTTGGGGGTTCGATTCCCGCCTCTTCCATGTGTGTGTGGAGTTTGCATGTTCTCACCGTGCCTCGGGGGTTTCCTCTGGGTACTCCGGTTTCCTCCCCCAGTCCAAAGACATGCATGGTAGGTTGATTGGCATCTCTAAATTGTCCGTAGTGTGTTATTGCGTGAGTGAATGAGAGTGTGTGTGTGTGCCCTGCGATGGGTTGGCACTCCGTCCAGGGTGTATCCTGCCTTGATGCCCAATGACGCCTGAGGTAGGCACAGGCTCCCCGTGACCCGAGAATAGTTCGGATAAGCGGTAGACAATGAATGATATCTCCAATTATAATGCATCCTGGGTGGGTCAAGGAAGCTGCATTAGTGCAAGTATTTTGTTTTCAGTTACTTGTACTCAACATACTATATATAGGGAGATCAGAGCCAGTGGTGCAGCACTTCAATACATCCTACAGCATCTACATCCAACATCACTGCTTCAACACATTCAGCATCATGATGCTCTGCCTGAAGCTTACTCTACTCACGCGTATGTTTATTCCATACTTTTCCATATGAAATCCATGGTTGCCTTAATCTAATTTTTACCTCTTCCCTCAATGTTTGCTATCTGTAATTGCTTTACAGTGCTCATTGCAGCACCTGCCTTGCGTGTTTCTGGAGGTAATATTTAAATGCCATCAAACACCATTTTTTATATAACTGAACATGTCATAACTGTTTAACAGAATACCAACATCTAATATCTGTGGTAATAATCTGTTCTTTCAGAAATTGTGATTACCTGTGATGGTGATGTCCAGCTCCTCACTTGTGGTACGATTAAATGTCTTTCATATTGTATTGCTGTATAAATACATTGCATTATTATAGTTAACTACATATAGCTAGGCTGTAAGTCTGTATTTCTTTGAATTTGAAAGACTTTTTATATTTGTATATTTCAGACACTGGAGTGATAAAGGTGGAGTCTACTGTGTACGGCCGTTCAGATAGCACAATCTGCAGTACTAAACATCCCCATCTCACAGTAACTGATGCCAGCTGTTACAGTACTGTTTCCACTATTGCTGACAGGTACAGTGTTCCTGGTTTATACTATACACAGTAGTTCTACAATAACTATCAGAAATGTAAACAAAATTTATTTAATAGCAATTTTATAAATATATGAAATAAATGATATCACAGTACATTCGTCTACGTTAAAGTTAACTGTAAAGGGATAACATGTATCATAAGATAACACCACTGAGCGTATTTGGTCTGTTTACCCAAACAGATGCAATGGACTAAGAAAGTGTGAGGTAAAGACGGATTTGCTTGGCAGCTCTGATCCATGCGAAGGAACCTACAAATACTACACTACCACATACAATTGCATTGCCGCCCATAAGTTGTCTATGATTATGGTTTGTTTCAGTGTTGAAAACTGAACCTCCAGCTCAGTGTCAAAACCCAAACTTGTTTTCCAGTCCCAGTTGATAAAACTCATCTCTATGACATGGTGCTACTACCACCACCATGCTTGATTGTTAGGATGAAGTTCTAGGGTTCAGAGCAGTGTTGGGTTTTAATAGCTTCTTGATAGAATGATCTATAAATACTAATGCAAGCTCACACATTACTTTGTCTCCTTTATCTAGGGGAAGTTATGGTCTGTGAGCACAGCTACCACACACTGGACTGTGGTAAGAACAATTTGTTCTTATGGGTGCGATAATATGTTATAAATTTTATATTTCTGCTGAATTACAGCAAGCTTACTTGTCTATCTGTGCAGGAGAGGATACTATTGAGATCTTGTATGCGAACTACGGGCGCACTGATTCTGTAACCTGTTCAAGTGGAATCCCCAACGGTTTGACACAGAAGACTAACTGCTACTCTCCGAACACACTCTCAACTGTCTCCCCACTGTAAGCATTTTGTTTGTTTTTTGTCAAAAAAAAACTTTTACTTACTAGATGCACTTACATGTTATCCAGTGCTCAAAAAGGCTAGGTTAACATTGCTTTTGTTTACAGGTGCAATGGACTGAACAGTTGCACGCTAGAAGCTTCCTCCACCGTCTTTACAGATCCTTGCAAAGGAACTGCCGAATATCTCACAGTGGCCTATAGGTGCTTAAGTGAGTAATCTGGCAATTCTTTCTTTTTACATCTTTTCAGTAATCTTGGGTAAAGATTAAAGAACTCATTAAAGAACTTAAGCCCTTATGAGCTATGATTAAAAGTTGGTTAAAAACCAATCACATCACCCTGTTATTTGTTTTCTATAACAGCACAATCCTTGATATTTTACTGCTTACTTATTAAAGTAAAAAAGTGTGAATCCAGACCACAATGAAAGATTTTAAGCTCAAAGTAGATTGAAATTTTACATAGTGGCCAAAGAATAGCATCCCTTTGTGGTGTTAATTTTGTACAAAATCTCAAAAGACCATACAACATAAATAAAAATTACTTTTTTTATCCTTATTCTGAATCATGTCACTTCTTTTATACAGTATGAGTTATTTTATATGCAGTACTTCAGCTATTCATTTTTTCCTGTTATTCACAGACTAGAGGGACTGCATCTATCTACCTAGTGGCCTCTCTTCAGTCTGAAAAGGAATCAACTTCAAATTTGCAACCATGCACATGATAAAGTGCAGGAGTCTGGCTGGTGGGATACTTAACATTTATTAATCAGTTGCGCTAATGACTTTAAACTTGAAACATGTAATCAGTTCCTCCTGAAGTAATCCACTTACTAATGGTAAATTATCCTCCAATAAACTATCCTCTGAGTGCAAGCATAACAGATTTGTGTTGCATGAATTCATGTGCAGTTGGTTAAAATTCAGTCAGTTCATGTCTGATCCATGAGCTGATAAACAATAAACATAGCTCTCAAGTCAACAGGTGCATAAGGTAATCCAAAGGCCTCAATGTTGTAATACAAATAGGCATAATTAAGAGATTAGTAATTACACTCATTAAGTTATTAAAGACATTTATGCTCAGACAATACATAAAAAATATTTGAATGTATAAAAAGTTGTCTACATATTTTATAAAGTTTAACACTTAATGGGGTTGTTACAGCCGGTGGTGTCCGGCTTGATATAACAGACCCAACGCGAAGCTTCCGTGAAAAACGGGGTTTTATTAAACATAAAACATAAAGCACGAGACATGACCATAAACCGGGAAACGGAAACTGCGACACTACATCGGCCTACATACAAACGAGGACTAACAACTAAAGCAGATAAAGACAGGACTATAAATAGAGAACATAATCAGGGAACAATCATGGCACATTGGGGACAAGTGCGCAGGGGTAGGAACACACATTAGGCTAGGGCGGGGCTTAAACACGCACATGGCCGAAAACATAAACATAAACAGACCTGACATGACAAACCCCTACTGAAATCCCCCTAGTGGTTCAACCCCAGCCCTGCTGCCCGTAACAGGGGTAAAGAAGACTTTTGCCCAAGTTGGAGACAAATGATCCTATTTGAGTCATTAGATGGCCCAATTGAATAAAACCACCTTAAACACTGGTTTGAACATTGCTTAATATTGGAAAATCAGACATTTGGGGAACATATTACGTGATGCTTTTAAAAAAGAAGAAAGTTTTGTGCCAGGTTGGACACACATTATCCTACTTTAGGAAGTCTTGTAGTTGTATTCCTTCAAATTGAAGTTAGATTTTTGTGGCCCAAAATAATTTAGTCCCTTAAATAGTGATCTGAGCATTGCAAATAATCAAAAAGGTCTTGTTGTGAATGCTAATCTATGATCCCATTAAAACACATCACATTCCATTCACATTACAGATCAGCCAGTTATTGCCCCCAAAATGGTTCTGCCCCTGGTATCAGTCACAGCAGGCCGTTTGGATGCATGGAGTTCCTCTTCCTCCACCACCTGAGACAATACTGCCTCAGCCATCTGTCAAATGCGCCTGTCTGTAAACCAAAATGAAGGGAGAAGAAAGTGGAATGTAAAAGTCTTCCATCACAGAGCAGCTTGAAAGCCAGTTGTCAGCCGGAACGTTGTTGGGCCTCAGAACAACCCAAAAGGAAGGGTCACAAATTAGTGTAACCCAAATGTGAAAAAGGCAGTTTTTTCACAAGATATTGTCAAGGTGATCTGCCAATATCCCTTCATCATATCCAGTGTCAAATAAAAGCGAGCTGCACATAACCAATCAAGCAGTTTGTCAGTGTGAGGCATTGGATATACATCAAATTTTGACACCATGTTGACTTTTCTAAAGTCCACACAGAACCAGACTGACCCATCTGCCTCCAGCACTAACACCAATGGACTTGACCAGTCATTATGGGACTCTTCAATTACTCCTATTGAGCATAACTATGAGCTTTTCCCGAATCACCTGTTTTTTTGTTTCCAGGCAAACGAAAGGGTCAGCTGTGTATCGTCATCCCAGGCGCATCTCAATGTGGTTTGAGTATGACCGGGTAGAAGTGAGAACATTCCCACTGCAAAAAAAAAAAATTACCACTGCAACCCGGCAACCTCTGTGAAATGAGAGGTAGTCTGCACAAAACATTTGTTTTGCTAATCGCAAATATGGTAAGGAGAGAACAACATTTTGTATTCACTGATCATAAATTACTTTCACTTAGTTAAAGGCATGCCAGAGAGTTTCACGTCGCATCTGGTACAGTGGTAAATCCCCAAGAGGGACTCCCCAGACAGTGCCTTCCTGATGCAGAGCTGACGTTGATGAAAAACAGGGTCTGTGGAAGTGGCCTGCATTTCTGTAATGCAGGGAAAACTGGAGAGTGGGGAGAGGCAGGGGGAGGGGAAGGCCAAGTGTGTGTGTGTGTATTTGTGTGTGTGTGTTTTTCTGAGAGAGACAGGAGAGAGACGAGAGAGAGAGAGAGAGAGAGAGAGAGAGAGAGAGAGAGAGAGAGAGAGAGAGAGAGAGGCCCTGCATACACCACCACTGAGCCCATTCTGCTATCCCCTCTGGTAGCTGTGTGACAAACTGCTCGAGTGCCACAAGATCTATCATGTCAGCACCACCCTGCTTGGCCAGCAGCCACCTCCAACAGGTGTAACATGATAGATCTTGAGTGTTCAGGGGTGAGGCCGACCTGGTACTCCAGCATGCTGTCCACTTGGAGCTGTTGGGCCGCAAGCTGGGCTCTCCTGGATAGTACAGCAGTAGGCAGATTTTCTCAGATTCCGACCAGCCTCACACATCACCAGCATGTTTGAAAAGCACCACAATCACTATGGGGTCATCGTGGGGCCACATCTATCTCAGGACGATGTGTGGCATGGCTGCCAAGGCTGGAAGCAGAGCATGAATGCTCTCCTCCTTCTCTGTCTGCAACTCCAGGGGCACTATATGTTGGGTCTGGTGGATGTTGGTAAGGGTCTTTATGATTTCACTCAGTGATTGTATCTTTCCCCTTTCCTGGGTTTACAGCACTACTGTAGTGATTTCTGAGAGTTCAGAAAACAGAAACTAGGGGCAGGCATGAAGATCCTAGCAATCCTAGGGATTTTACTTTTTTTTAGTGCACAGATCCTTACCATTCACTTTCCTCAGCTCCAGTCCCATTCACAAACCCACTCTTGACCATGCCTTCAATTCGACACCATCCATTCATTTTCTATACAGTTTAACTTACGCAGGGTCATGGGCCTAGAACCTATCACAGGGGATTTGGAACAGAAGGTGGGGGACACCCCAGATGGGGTGCCAATCCATCCCAGGGCACAATCTCACACACACACACACACACACACACACACACACACACACACGCACACACTGCGGACTATTTAGAAATGGCTATCAGCCTACATTGCATGACTTTTTACTTGGAAAGGAATCTGGAGTATCTGGAGGTGCAGACAGGGTGGAGCCCGGAACTGAATGCCCAGCCCCAAAGGTGTGAGACAAATGTAACACACAAGGACACATTTTTTAAGTTGGTTTAAGAGTCTCAGCTGACTCCCTGGATCTCAAGCATTGCACAACATTAAAAGAATAGTCCATGGGAAGTAAAACTGGTTCATCAACCAGATTTCATCATCAGAAAAAAATCTTGCAGCTGTTAAACACCTTTCCCTCATAAGCTTTCCCCTCTGTCTATTCATAGACTGGCCTATCCTCCATTTATACAGTGCTTTTTCTTTTGTTTTGTCATAAATGATGGGCTTGTTGTTGGTTTGCTTTGCTTTTATGTTTCATGTTATTTAATTAAAGTGTACTTTGTGTTGTTGTCATGCTGGAAGGTAAAATTCCTCTTCATATTTTATGCTTTAGCAGAAGCCTTTCGGCCAAAATTGACTGGTATCTGGAGCTATTCATTTTTACCTCCACCCCAGTTCCAGCTGAAGAAAAGTAGTCTGAAAGCATGATGCTGCCACCTCCATGATTCAGTGTGGGGATAGTGTTCCTTTAATAATGTGCTGTGTTTTGATGGGCAAAAAATTCAACTTTAGTTTCATCAGACCAAAGTACATTATTCCACGTGGTTTCAAACTTTAGCCAGGCTTGTTATTTTTAATTTTTTTTTTGTCACATGTAGGGAGCAAACAGTACTTGTCAGAAATTACTGCAATTCTTTTAATGTCACTTTATTTCATAGAAGGTGTAAACAAATTAGTGATGTGAATCAGTGGTTGATTCTGAACACTGCCATGTTCCTACAATTAAAAGGGTGTACACACTTAGGCAACCAGATTATTGTACTTTTTTCATGTTTTTCCCCTAAAATGATTCTTATTGTTTTCCATTTTAATATATTGGTTGCAATTTGATTAATCTTTTTTCATTTTTTACACAACAAAAACCTGCTATTTTAACAGGGGTGTGTAGACTTATCCACTGTATGAAGTGACTTGGTTTCACACAGTAGATTGTATTCAGCTCAGTGAACTAGCATAAGAATGCGCTTTTGACAAGCAAAACCAAGCCTTCTGAAAGTGCTTTGTCACTCTGAATAAGTTAATTAAGTCACTAAATAAACTATTAAAACTTGATCCATATATAAAAGTGCAGTAATCCATGCAAATGATATGAAGTCAAACATTCAGTGTTTGGCCTTTTATGTGTTTGTCTTCTTATGTCCTCTTACAATTTATGAACAAATCAGTTTGTATCCAGCTTGGTAAATGATTGCTGTATGTTCTCCCCTACTGCTATGAACCCTTAATCATCAGGCTTTTCAGAATTCTTCCTAAATTATGATCATGTTCACATTACTAAAAAGACTTACAGCTCACAACAGGATATAGGAATAATATTATCAAAATATTTGCTGTCACCAGTGCTGTCACATGCATAGCCTACTAGGTGCTCCTTCACCAGTTCAGGCTGGGAAAGTAATAGGGTAATATCTCCACCTACTGGATATTTCACTTACATGCTATTCAAAAAAGATTATAACAGTACATCTGGTGGTGTCGTATTTAAGGTAGGCCTAAATTAGATTGGTAGATTGTTATAACTGTATTTCATATTTTGTTTTTCACTTCTCAAATACAGAAAATATATAAAGTAATTGCAGTGGCTATTATACAGGGACCAGGTAAATGCTGCTGGAGGGATTACAGCATTACAAAATGCAAAAAGGTTTGTTTTACAATGAAGCTTTGAAATAACCTGGGAGGGGAGGATGGTCACTGAGTCACATTTTATGTTTCAATTAAGTTATTAATATGTTGTATAGGTAAATCTGTTATTATATTCTTGTTATATGCCTGTCATGCATAACACAAAATAACAAATCCATAAACCAAAATAACATTTAGACAAACCTGAAAAGGTAGGTATAATTTTGAAATGGAATTCTTACCGCTGATTGAAAGAGACATCTGTCACTCAAGATATACAGGATGTACAGCAGGCTGCAGCAGTAGAAAGTCAATTTGTGTGCGTATGAATGCAGCTCTGCTCTTATAGCAATACTTACATCATTTGATTTGGAATAGTTTTGTCTTCAAAACATGCCTGCGTTCTGTAGGTGTGTATTTAGACATCACAAACTAAGCTTTATGCCATGATATGCTATCAACCTATCCAAAATCACGGCATATTTATGGCCTTCCTTAAAGTAGCATTGGATGAATTCCATTTTCACCTTGTTATTTTTCATATCAGTGTAAATATATATTTTTGATAGTTTCTTAGATGCGCTATCGAAAAAAATTCTTTAAAGTAAACACAGAACTCCACACATGTACAAGAAATAAAGTTAGATACACAATTTCCTACTTCTTGTATATCTTGAGTGACAGATGTCTCATCCAATCATTCATTTATTCATTGTCTGCCGCTTATCCGAACTATTCTCGGGTCACAGGGAGCCTGTGCCTATCTCAGGCGTCATTGGGCACCAAGGCAGGATACACCCAGGACGGAGTGCCAACCCATCGCAGGGCACACACACACTTTCATTCACTCACACATTCACACACTACGGACAATTTAGAGACGCCAATCAACCTACCATGCATGTCTTTGGACTGGGGGAGGAAACCCCCGAGGCACGGGGAGAATATGAAAACTCCACACACACACACGGCGGAAGCGGGAATCGAACCCCCAACCCTGGAGGTGTGAGGCAAACGTGCTAACCACTAAGCCACCGTGCCCCCCCTCATCCAATCAGTGATAAGAATTCCATTTGCAAACAGTACCTACCTTTTCCAGTTTGTCTGAATTGTCATTCTTCTTCTTCTTTCGGCTTTTCCCTTCAGGGGTCGCCACAGCGAATCATCTCTCTCCACCTATCCCTATCTTCTGCATCCTCAACCCTTGCTCCCACTAGCTTCATATCCTCATTTATTACATCCATATACCTCCTCTTTGGCCTTCCTCTTTGCCTCCTGCCTGGCAGCCCCATGTCCAACATTCTCCTACCAATATACTCACTGTCCCTCCTCTGAACATGTCCAAACCATCTTAATCTGGCCTCCCTAACTTTGTCCTCCAAACGTCCAACATGAGCTGTCCCTCTGATGTACTCATTCCTAATCCTGTCCAATCTTGTCACTCCCAAAGAGAACCTCAACATCTTCAGCTCTGCTACCTCTAGCTCTGACTCCTGTCTCTTCCTCAGTGACACTGTCTCTAAACCATACAGCATGGCCGGTCTCACCACTGTCCTGTACACCTTCTCCTTGATTCTCGCTGATATTTTCTGATCACACAGAACTCCCGACACCTTTCTCCACCCATTCCAACCTGCCTGCACTCGCTTCTTTACCTCTTTCCCACACTCTCCATTACTCTGGACTGTTGACCCCAAGTACTTAAACTCCTGTACCTTCTTCACCTCTTCACCCTGTAACCTTACTGTTCCACTTCCCTCCCTTTCATTCACACACATGTACTCAGTCTTACTACGACTGACCTTCATTCCTCTTCTCTCCAGCGCAAACCTCCACCTCTCCAGGTTTTCCTCCACCTGCTCCCTGCTCTCACTACAGATCACAATGTCATCTGCAAACATCATTGTCCAAGGAGACTCCTGTCTGACCTCCTCTGACAACTGGTCCATCACTATAGCAAACAGGAAGGGGCTCAGAGCCGATCCCTGATGCAGTCCCACCTCCACATTGAACTCCTCTGTCTGACCTACAGCACACCTCACCACTGTCCTGCTCCTCTCATACATGTCCTGCACCACTCTGACATACTTCTCCGCTACTCCTGACTTCCTCATACAGTACCACAGCTCTTCTCTTGGCACCCTGTCATATGCTTTCTCCAAGTCTACAAACACACAGTGCAACTCCTTCTGACCATCCCTATACTTCTCCATCAAAATCCTCAGAGCAAAAATTGCATCCGTTGTGCTCTTTCTGGGCATGAAGCCATACTGCTGCTCACAAATTTCCACTACCTTCCTTAACCTAGCTTCCACTACTCTTTCCCATACCTTCATTGTATGGCTCATCAACTTTATCCCCCTATAGTTACTGCAACTCTGCACGTCACCCTTATTCTTAAAGATCGGCACTAACACACTTCTTCTCCATTCCTCAGGCATCCTCTCACTCTCTAAAACCCTGTTGAACAAACTAGTTAAAAATTCCACTGCTGCCTCTCCCAGACACTTCCAGACCTCTACCGGGATGTCGTCAGGACCAACTGCCTTTCCACTTTTCATCCTCTTCAAAGCCTTCCTGACTTCATCATTTCTAATCTTATCTACTTTCTGTTCCACAGAGTTCACCCCTTCTACTCTTTTTTCCCTCTCATTTTCCTCATTCATCAGCTCCTCAAAGTATTCCTTCCATCTCCTCTGTACACTCTCCTCACTTGTGAGCACCCTTCCATCTCTATCCTTAATAACTCTAACTTGCTGCACATCCTTCCCATCTCGATCCCTCTGCCTAGCTAACCTGTACAAGTCCTTCTCTCCTTCTCTAGTGTCTAACCTAGTGTACAACTCTTCATATGCCTTCTGCTTGGCCTTAGACACCTCCCTCTTCACTCTGCGCTGTAACTCCTTGTATTCCTGTCTATTCTCTTCAGTCCTGTCCATGTCCCACTTCTTCTTGTCTAACCTCTTCCTCTGGATACTATCCTGAACTTCCTCATTCCACCACCAAGTCTCCTTATCTTCTTTCCTCCTTCCAGATGACACACCCAGCACCTTTCTCCCTGTCTCCCTGATCACGTCTGCTGTAGTTTCCCAGTCATCTGGCAGCACTACCTGACCACCCAGAGCCTGCCTCAACTTCTGTCTAAATTCCTCACAACATTCCTCCTTTTTCAGCTTCCACCACTTGGTTTTCTTCTCTATCTCTGACCTCTTCGTCTTACAGACCATCAAAGTCATCCTACACACCACCATCCTATGCTGTCTGGCTACACACTCTCCCACTACCACTTTACAGTCACTAATCTCTTTCAGATTGCCTCTTCTACATAGAATGTAGTCTACCTGTGTTCTCCTACCTCCACTCTTGTAAGTCACTCTATGCTCCTCCCTCTTCTGAAAATAAGTGTTAACCACACCCATGTCCATCCTCTTAGCAAAGTCCACTACCATCTGTCCTTCAAGGTTCCTTTCCTTAACTCCAAACTTGCCCATCACCTCCTCATCACCTGTGTTCCCCTCGCCAACATGTCCATTAAAATCCGCTCCTATCACCACTCTCTCACCCGTGGGAATACTCTCCATCACCTCATCTAATTCACTCCAGAATCTCTCTTTCTCCTCTAACTCACAACCTACCTGTGGGGCATAACCACTAACAACATTCAACATCAACCCTTCAATCTCTAACTTCAGACTCATCACCCTGTCTGACACTCTCTTCACCTCCAGGACATTCCTCACAAACTCCTCCTTCAGGACCACACCTACCCCATTTCTCTTACTATCCACACCATAATAAAACAGCTTGAATCCTGCTCCTATACTACGAGCCTTGCTACCCTTCCACCTGGTCTCCTGTACACACAGTATATCCACCTTCCTTCTCTCCATCATATCAGCCAGCTCTCTACCTTTCCCTGTCATAGTACCAACATTCAGAGTTCCTATTCTCAGTCCTACACTCTTACCTTTCCTCTTCTCTCTCTGTCTGCGCACTCTCCTCCCTCCTCTACTTCTTCGACCAACAGTAGCCCAATTTCCACCGGCGCCCTGTAGGTCAACGGCACCGATGGCGGTCGTTGTTAACCCGGGCCTCGACCGATCCGGTATGAAATTCGTACTGACGATTCGCATGGTTAAATTTGGCAATGTTTTACGCCGGATGCCCTTCCTGACGCAACCCTCTCTATTTATCCGGGCTTGGGACCGGCACAGAAGTCACTGGACTGTGACCCCCATGGCTAGATTTTTGTCTGAATTGTCATTGTTTTTGTTATTTTGTTTTGTTTCTCACTCGGCAACCGTAATAAATAGTTTCCTATTTTTTCAATATTTTGATTTAGATTTTATTTATAAACAGTTTACTTTCTCTAAATATGACATATGAAAGCGTAAATTGATTGTCTGGGGGGGTAAGAATACCATGAGTAAAAAGTGAACTGAATAACACTGATTATCTCCTCATCATGGCACCTGTTAGTGGGTGGGATATATTAGGCAGCAAGTGAACATTTTGTCCTCAAAGTTGATGTGTTAGATGCAGGAAAAATGGGCAAGCGGAAGGATTTGAGCGAGTTTGACAAAGGCCAGACGACTGGATCAGAGCATCTCCAAAACTGGAGCTCTTGTGGGGTGTTCCCAGGCTGCAGTGGTCAGTATCTATCAAAAGTTGTCCAAGGAAGGAACAGTGTTGAACCAGTGACAGGGTCATGGGCATTTCATCAACCAAAGGATATTTGGAATACCTGCCCACAGTAAGTAGGTACTGATGTCCATGAATCTCAAACAGATCAGACGCCAGGTACTGCAATGGCTTTGTGAGTGTTTTCTGTGGTATGAGCGGTTCTTTTGGTTGTGCGTCTTGATGTTCTGCACAGATACTGCATTTACACTACAGGTACACTACATTTTGTCAATGTCTGTGTTTATCTTTGTCCAATACACACTCTCTCGAGCCAACCTGCATGTTTTTTGATACCTTGGTGGCCTGAATGGAATTGAATCAGGATGTTGGTGGTCATAGATTCTGGAATATGCACTTGTCTGCCTTTACATACAACTGCTTCTTCTATGGCAAGTTCATCTTGGAAAGGCCAATAGCTAGGTCTTTTGGCAGGTCTTGTATCCTATCTGGCCAACCCTGATGGATGATTTCTTTTAATGCACTGAGCTTGGGGTCCCGTTTACAATTGAATGTATGCTGCTCAGGGTCTTCAAATTCTGCATCCAGTCTGTCGATATGTTCAAGTTCAATGTCTTCATTGTTTTCAGGGTTTGACAGGTGGCTGAGAGTGTCTGCAAGAATCATTTGGTTTCCAGGATGATACACGATGCTGTAGATGTAACCCTGTGTCTTGATTAACATCAACATTCGTTGCAGCCTGGGAGGAGCAGCATGCTTTGTGCATATGGTGAGAGGTTTGTGGTCAGTTACCACAAAGAATGATTTGCCATACAAGTATGTGTGATATCACTGCATACCATACACAATAACAAGCATTTCTCTTTCAATGTTGCTGTATCTTGATTGACATTAAGTTAGTGTTTCTGAACCGAAAGCAATGGCCCTGTTGTCTTGCACCAGTGCTACACCAATGCCTCTCTATGATGCATCTCCAGTGTGAGGGTGGTTGCTGGGTAGTAGTATTTTAAGCAAGCACCAACAGTTACTGTTGTCTTTAGGTCTTCAAAGCACTTCTGATAATCCGTGTCCCATATCCACTGAGAGTCCCATGTCCCATGTCCCGTGTCCCATGTCCCTTTCAGCAGTCCTCTCAGATTGTGGCCTTTATCTGCGAACTTCGGAATGTAGGGTGACAGGTAGTTCATCATGCCCATAAATCGATGGAGATCATCTATGCTTTGTGGCGTTGGCATTTTTTGTATGTCTTGGACTTTGGCTGGGTCTGGTCTGATGCCTTTGTTTGTGTACAGATTGCCAAAAAAGGATATGGTCTGCAGCTTGATGATACACTTGTCGCTGCTAAACACAAGTCCTGTTTTTGCAGCTTGTTCCTTTAGGCTTATCAGGTTCCTGTCATGATCCTCCTCGTCAGCTCCACATTCTGCAACATCATCTGCTATGCTGATTACACCATGAAGATCTTCAAAAATTTGGTCCATTTTAGTTTGAAAAAGGTCCTGGGACACTCTGAGACCAAATAGTAAACATCTACAGCAGTATCTGCCAAAAGGAGTACTGAATGTCATTAGGATTTGTGACTCTTCATCAAGATGTATTGACCAGGATCCGGCTTTTGCGTCTAGCTTGCTGAACACTTTTGCATTTGCAAATTTTGGATTTAATTCTTCCAGAGTTGGAATCTTTTGAGGGCACCTCTTCAGGCTTGCATTTAATTTTTGTGGGTCTAAACAGATCCGAAGAGATCCGTCTTCCTTTGTGCTGAAGGCAAGACTAGAACACCAATCTGTGTGCTCTTCTACTTTTCGCAGGACTCCTTGATTAACAAGTTTGTTCATTTTAAAGTTTGTTCTTGATGTGGATACTGCATTTACGTGGAGGGTCGATGAATGGATTGGCATTTTCCTTTAGGATGAGCTTTGCTGTGCCTTTGAAACTTCCTATTTTATCAAATTGGTCTGGGTATTTCTCTTTTAGTTCTTTGATGCTTTTTATGTGTTGTTGGGTACTCTCGTTTGCTTGTCTTCCCTCCTTTGCATGGTTTTTGTTTCTGCCATCACATCAGCATGTACTGTCACAAGGCTGAGGAGCTCACATTACATTTACATTTACATTTCTGGCATTTGGCAGATGCGCTTATCCAGAGCAACGTACAAAAGTGCTTTAAAGTCTCTAAAGACTTAGGATACCATTAGCCTAAAAACTGAGTTGAGTATTTTTTTGTACATACAACATAATACATAAAACCAGGGAAAAATAAGAGCTAGTTTAAGTGCTTCAGGAAGAGGTAGGTCTTTGGTTGTCGTTTGAAGACAGTCAGAGACTAGGCTGTATGGACATCTAGGGCAAGTTCATTCCACCACCTCGGTGCCAGAACAGAGAAGAGTCTAGATGTATAACTACCTCTTACCCTGAGAGATGGTGGGACCAGTCGAGCAGTGCTAGCGGATGTGAGAGTGAAGTGCGAGGAGTAACAAGACCTTTGAGGTAAGATGATGCTGGTCCATTCTTGGCTTTGTAGGCAAGCATCAGTGTTTTGAATCTGATGCATGCAGCTATCGGAAGCCAGTGGAGGGAACACAGCAGAGGGAACGCAGGGTGGTGTGGGAAAACTTAGGCAGGTTCAAAACAAGTCGTGCAGCTGCATTTTGGATCATTTGCAGTGGATGAATTGTGTTCAGAGGTAGACCTGCCAAAAGAGAGTTGCAGTAGTCCAATCTTGAAATGACCAGAGACTGAACAAGCACCTGAGTAGCCTGTGTGGATAGAAATGGCCTAATCCTTCTGATGTTGTACTGAAGAAACCGACATGAGCGTGTCACATTAGCAACATGGGAGGAAAAGGACAGTTGATTGTCCATGGTTATCCCAAGGTTGCGAGCAGTGGCTGAAGGGGAGATCATGGAGTTGTTCAGAGTAGGGATGGGTGATACCACAAATTTTTAATACAATACGATACCGATATTTTTTGTTACAATTTTACCGATAACGATAGAGAGTACAGTTATTAAGTTAACTAATTACTGTGCTCTTTGTACTGGATAGGGTTTGCTTGCCTCCCATAAAACTCTCCGTAACTCTCTTTTGTAAAACAGAGGGAGACTGAGCAGAGGAAGACTGATCAGAGGGAGACTGAGCAGGGAAAGACTGGACAGAGGGAGACTGGGTAGCTGTTTTTGTTACACCTCTTTATAAGTTTCAGTGTGTGTTGTCTGTAAGTGTTTAAAAAGGTTGCTTGTATTGTTGCTGTGTATGACTTTTTTTATCACCAATACTGCATTGTGCAATTTTTTTCCGCTGTTGAGAAGTAGCACCACACCACACTACATTTCCTTTCTGCTATCGTGCCATTCTGTAATGCAGAAGAGTGTATGTGTGTGTATGTGTGTTGAGTACGTAGCTGAATGGCACATGATCGCTTGCGATCCACCGCAGACCGAACGGTGTGTAACGTCATATATGCAAACCGTCACCGACCATCCTGTACACAGCGTTAACAACATTTAATCATGCAGAAATGATTAATATAGTTTAAATAACAATACTTTTTAGAAAATATCGATACCAAAATTTGAAGCTTCTGAGTATCGATATACTGATACTCCAGCATCGATGTGCACATCCCTAGTTCAGAGATAACGCAAGATCCTGGACTGTGGATGGATCACCTGGGATGACCAGCAGTTCAGTTTTGCTGAGATTGAGTTTCAGCTGATGAGTCTTCATCCAAGATGAAATTTCCACCAGACACACTGAAATCCGAGCAGAAGCCATGGCATCTGAGGGAGGGAAGGTGAAGATAAGTTGGGTGTCATCGGCACAGCAGTGGTATAAAAACCCATGTGAGGATATAACTTTGCCAAGAGAGTGAGTATAGAGGGAGAAAAGGAGAAGACCAAGTACCAAGCCTTGTGGGACACCAGTGGAGAGTCTGCGTGGAGCAGATGCCAATCCTTTCCATGTTACCTGATATGAGCGACCATCCAGGTAGGAAGCAAACCATTCCCATGCTGTTCCACAAATTCCAAGACTCCTGAGGGTGGACAAGAGAGTCTTGTGGTCTACTGTGTCAAATGCTGCAGACAGGTTGAGGAGGATGAGGATGACAGTTCGGCTGATCTAGCAGCATGTAGTTTCTCAGTGACTGCCAAAAGGGTAGTCTCTGTGGAATGTGCTGCTTTGAAGCCAGACTGGTTGGGATCATGGAGGTTATTCTGCAGGAGATAGTCAGACAGCTGATTATAAACAATGTAATAAATCTTATAAATCGAGAATTTTTGAAAGAAACGAGAGAAGTGATACCGGTCTGTAGTTGCTGATGTCTGAGGGATCCAGAGCAGGTTTCTTCAGGATGGTGATGACCCTTGCTTTCTTAAAGGCAGTTGGTACATGACCAGATGTTATGGATCCATTGATGACTGTGGTGATGAAGGGTAGGAGGTCAGGTGAGATGGTCTGGAGCATAGTTGAAGGGACTGGATCCAGTGGGCAGGTGGTAGGATTGCCAGACCAGAATATTTGCAAAACCTCTTCTGCTGTTATGATTGAGAGATGCGTCAGTGTGTCCTGACTGTGTGATGTAGATGAAGTTGGGACAGAAGTTAAGGTCTGGCAGATCTTCTCAATCTTCTCTGTGTAAAAACTGGTGAAATCTTCGGCAGTCAGGGAGGATGGAGCAGGTGGAGCCGGAGGGTTGAGTAGTGAAGAAAACATGTTGTGGAGCTATCGGGATCTTGTGCAGAAGCTTAAAATTTTTCCTTGTAGAAGGAGGTCTTGGCAGAAGTCACATCCAAAGAGAATTTGGACAGGAGCATATGATAAGAGATGAGATCTGCATTGAGTTGAGATTTCTCTCTGCTGATCATAGTTCTCTCCGGTTGTTGCGAAGCACATCTGACAGCAAAGGAGCAGGACAAGAAGTCTTCCTGTGTTTAGTGGACTAAGGGCAGAGTAGGTCCATGGTTGAGGAAAGAGAGGAGAGAAAAGTGCCATGTGCTCAACATGATCAACCAGACAGATAATTCCAGTACACACATGCAATGTAATGCGTAACATCAACATATTACGTATCAAAACACACATGTTCTCAAGAAAAGCCTAGTGTATAACTGATATAAGTAACCTGGAATAATAACAGACTAGAATACAGAGGAATACACATTATTTGTATCTGCAACAAAACTCCATGTTGTACAGCCGTGGCCAAAGGTTTTGAGAATGATACAAGTATTAATTTTCACAAAGTCTGCTGCTTCAGTGGTTTTAGATCTTTTTGTCAGATGTTACTATGGTATACTGAAGTATAATTACAAACATTTTATAAGTCTCAAAGGCTTTTATTGACAATTAAATTAAGTTTATACAAAGAGTCAATATTTGCAGTGTTGACCTTTTTTTTTTCAAGACCTCTGTAATTCACCTTTTCTTCTCTGGACAAGCTTTTTTCCGGATGCCCCAAACAATCAGAAAGGATATTCATCAGAGAAAATGGCTTTACCCCAGTCCTTGTACCTTTTGCAGAATATCAGTCTGTCCCTGATGTTTTTCCTGGAGAGAAGTGGCTTCTTTGCTGCCCTTCTTGACACCAGGCCATCCTCCTAAAATGCAGAGGTTTGCCAGTTTTTAACATCACGCATTAATTCTATTTGTTACAATGAAGACTTAGAAAGTATATTCGACTAAGCAAGAAAACTTCTGTCAGCAATACATTCTTGACTTAAAAGTATGTGTATTTAGTTACAAAACTCTTTAACAGGTTACGCAAACATCATCTTACTCTTTTTTTTTTTTTTTTTTTTAAAGTTTATTTACAATACTGAAAGAATAAAAGTACAATATTCAGGTGTAAAAAAAAATTAATTATACAATTAACTATCCACAGTTAAATAGAAGATATACAGTATAAGCAAACTTAACAAAAAATTTGCAAATAAATAATAACAATAGATAGAGTAAACCAAAAAATAAACAGACAAATAAATAACTAAAAAAAAGGGGGGGGGGGGATAGAAAAAATGAACTAACTAAATAGCAGAAAAAAATCACAGTGGTCCATTGAAATCAGAATGTCGAGACAATAGCAGAGAAGATTTGTGGTGTTCTATTGGATTTACAGAGTGCAAAAGGTTTTGCATTTCACAGAGGAAAGGTGATGTTTTGGAAGTGATTTAGAAATTTTACATTTGCAGAACTTGGCCATTAAAATATAGAAGTTGTCAATGTATTCAAATGATTTGTTACTATGTCGGAAAAAAGATCATTATATCCTTTAACGTAGCATCATCTTACTCTCAGGTAACTAATCGACGTGCTCATAAATCACTAGGAGACAACGTCATGAGTTCGCGCATGCGCACTGGCGGGGGAAACAGGGGAACTGGATTCTGCGCAGCACACTTCCGCATAGTGACAGTGTTTTTCAGTGCGCGCCTTATGGTGGCGCTCCCGAGCCCCAGTCGCTCTGGGGCCGTGACGTAAGCGGGCCTGAAGGCGGAAGTCAAAGCATCAACAACCCCTCCGTCAGTGTTTTTTTTAGGAGCCAGACGAGGACGTTGTTGAGATTAATTTGTGTGACTCTAGCTGCCATGTCTTTGTTTACGAAGATTTTCGGGAGCGGGGGGAAAGGGGAGAAAGCCGCGAGTCCTCAAGATGCCATCCAGAAACTGCGTGAGACGGAGGAGATGTTGTCGAAGAAGCAGGAATTTTTGGAAAAGAAGATCGAGGCGGAACTGCTAACAGCGAAAAAGAACGGAACGAAAAACAAACGAGGTACCCATCAAACCGTAATTGACCATCATTATTTCACGGTAATTAGTTGATTTGCGCATGAATAGGTGGGAGAAGGGTTAGGCAGTTCAAAGCGTGTCATCTGTTTAATAACCTGTACAGACTTCGCAACAAGGCCAGCCCTGAAGGAAAGGTGTAGCTTTGCGTTATTACTCAGCATTTATAGTTGTGTGAGAGAGAGAGAGAGAGAGTGTGTGTGTGTGTGTGTGTGTGTGTGTGTGAGAGAGTGTGAGTTTTTTGTTTGTGCATGCCTTAGAATGTCAACCAGCCTAAATCAGACATTTCGAAACGCCAACTTTATAATGTTCTTCAGTTGGAATAGGGAAAAGCCCCTGGCCTCATATAGCGTCATTTAAAGGGAAATAACTTCCTGAAAGTCTTACGTATTTGTCTTTATCAGCAGCACGTGATCATCTGTGACGTCCAAGTAAGGGCTTGTAAAGACTTGATTTTTTTTTCTTTTTCTTTCTTATTTCACTCTACTTGTTGGTTTTATCCATTACTCACAATGCTCAAAAAAAAACCTGCTAATTGTGGTGCCTTTGGGAAGTTGCTTCATGTCTGCTTGTATAGAGTAATGCACCAGTGTTTTAGTCTGTCTCAACTCCACATCTGTACACTCTCAGACTTTAATTGTAAGCCTGCTGTCAGTGCCGTCATGCCCATCTTATCTATAAATAGTTCAATCTGGCATCACTGGAAAATGATGAGCAAGAAAACAAGCTCTTGATATTATCTCTTATGTGTCCAATGAAATTAGTTACCTTCCATTGTAACTGCCCTAGCAGTGTCTCCCTGTGATGGCAGTGTGGCAGACAACTGCTAACTTCTCACAGGAATAATGAAAACACTGCACCAATGATTGTTTAAGGCCCAAAATCACCAAACTCATCACACATATGAACATATTTATAGTGTTTCAGGACGGAGGTTTCCTTTAATGAACTGGTTTGTTAAGCAAGTGCCATTCTGTTCAAAGTCAAATTTATTGATTGTGATCATGAAGATGTGTAAATTCAATTGCTTATGGTTACGTTCAAGCAAATTGCTTATGGTGATGCTCAAAACAAATTGCTGGCAATGTAACATAAGGCACAGAATATACAAAACGCACACAAGCACTGAAACAAAAGTACACCAAGAATACAATATAATTAAGAGAAAAAGAGAGACAATGCATGATTCCTGTGTGCAAATGGATGTTATCTGCTTTTTCAAGCTGCCCTCCAGGCCCTGAAAAGGAAGAAGCGTTATGAAAAGCAGCTGGCTCAGATCGACGGCACTCTGTCCACCATTGAGTATCAACGAGAAGCTTTGGAAAATGCCAACACTAACACAGAAGTGCTTAAGAACATGGGCTTTGCCGCCAAGGCCATGAAGAATGCTCACCAGAACATGTATGGTTTTGTGGTCTTCTGTGATCCTTTCAACATTAGCTGAGCATTAAATTTCTGTCTGTAAGCTAAATTATAAGAATGTGATAGTGATTTTTGATCCTTATTAATTTAATCTCTCATGTTTTTAGGGATATTGACAAAGTGGATGAGCTCATGCAGGACATCACAGAACAGCAGGAGCTGGCACAGGAGATCTCTGATGCTATTTCAAAACCAGTTGCCTTTGGAGATGAGTTTGACGAGGTACCTAGATTCCTCTAGGACATACAAACTAGACATTGGATTTTAGTCATTGAGTTTGCAGTATGTGAAAGTGTGGGAATTCCCAAGTGAACTGGTTGCACAGTAATGCTTAGAATTTCTAAACTGCATTCCAGCTGAATGACACTTTACAAAATAAGAACCTTTTCTAGACTTAGAATCAGGGTAAGACTATAGCATAAACATGTAGTATAACTGGATAAATGCTGTCACAGATGAATGAATTGGAATTTTTTTAATTCTAAGCATGAGCAGAGCTTTCAGTTTAGCTTAATTAATAAACTGTACGAGGAAGTTTGTTAATTAGTAGTAAGTTAATAAATAAGTTAAAATCAGCACTTAATAATTGATTAATAATCTTTCCTAGGATGAATTGCTTGCTGAACTGGAGGAGTTGGAACAGGAGGAACTGGACAATACATTGCTGGAAATTGGTGGCCCACAGAATGTCTCACTTCCCAGCGTGCCTTCAACCACATTACCTTCCCAACCAGGTAACACAGACAGCAGGGATAACATACTCAAAAGCATCTGCTTATGCATGTGTGAATAATCTCACTGTTCACTTGATTAATACCCGTACATCTGCACGTACTTGAAGTTATCCAATCCTTCAGTCACATTATAGCAGAGCAGTGCGTAAAATCATTCACATACTGGTCAAAAATCACCAGTTAATTTACTTGTCAAACATTAGAATTGGAAAATATGATCAACTATTTCAGAAAGAGCTCATCCTCTGGGATTTTTAAACAGCAGTCTCTATAGTATACACAGAAAGGTCAGACAAATGAACAAATATCCAGAGAACGGCAGTTCTGCTGGCAGACTCGCCTTGTTAATGAGAGAGGTCAGAGGTGACTGTCCAGACTGCACAATAACCACTATTTACAACTGTGGTGAGCAGAAAAGCATCTCAGATGAAACTTGAGTTGGATGGGCAACAAAAGCAAAAGACCACATGAGGTTTGGCTTTTGCCAGCCAAGAACAGGAAACTACAGTCTGCACAGGCTAAACTAGACAGTTAAAGACCAGCTTACATTTTTTCTTTGCATCATTCTTTGTAAACTCTTGAGAATGTTGTCTGAAATACCCAAACCAGCCTGTTAGTCACCAACAGACTGCATTGTAGCAGTCATAAAAACTGAACAAAACCACAAAGCAATAGCAAAGGCTTTGAAACTAAACATGAATTTTATCAAGATACCACCTTTATCATATCTAATCAAACTTCAGATCATTACAACCCTAATAAATATTTCTAAGGGAAACTTGCTATAAATTCCAGCCATGGGGATTAATAAAGCATTGATAAGCAAGTGAAATAGCCAGTACCAACCAACCACAGGACACTTCTAACCCCACTGTTCTTTTGTCTACAGCCAAGAGCAGAAAGGAAGAGGATGATGATGAAATGGAGGAACTGAAGGCCTGGGCAATGTGAACAAGCCCAAACATCCGGATTGTCTAATCACTCGCTACGGTGGACTGATGTCCAGAGTTGACTTGAACACCTTCAGAGAGTTATTGTTGCAGAACCAACTGTCTAGGAAATTGTAGCTCCGATTAATGGCTTAGGTCCAGAAACAAAAAAAATCCATGGGAATTTAAAAGAGGCTATGAAAACAAAACAATCAATCAGACAAAATTTTATCATGATAAATGATTTGGCTGATGTTTACTTATGGATATTTTGATGTTCTTCTCCTATTGTTGCTCATTTTCCCCTCTGGAAATTGGAATGTAATCATACCAAACCCACTTAAAGACATCTACCTCTATCTGTTTATTGAACACCTACAAGAAGTGGGATTCATGCCATCCCCATAGCCGGTCTGAGAAAGTATCCTTCATGCCAATCCACTCATAACTTTGTGTTTTCACGGTGATGACAATGCTTGTGTGTACACACAAGTGTCGCATCTTTTGCATGCTTGATTTGCGAGCCTTCGTTTTGAAGCACCTCCATTGACTGTTATTATACAGGGAATAGATTTGGGTCTGCTAATATTCTAAGGTTGATTTCAGAGTGTTGTTGTTTTAGGAGTGTTATTTAAACATCCAGAGTTGTTTTTGATATATATTTTCATTTTTATTATTCATTGATCATAGATTTCATTGATCATAGATTCTTACATCATCAACATGTAAAAATCCATGCATCACAAACACTTACAGCCCACATTTTCTTCATCAGCGTCTTAACAAAGTGTTGCATCTCACCTGCAACTATCCTGCTGAAATCTCGAAGCACGTCAGTCTGATGTCACAATTCATTGGGGTGGAAGGGTTATAAAGTTGTAAACTCTAAGGCTACTTTTTTTTCTTTGGAAAGATCCATAGGAGTACAATGATTTACTAAAACTTTTGTAAAGAACCTGCGATGTAACAGCAAGGTGTGTCATGTGTACATTTGTATGTTTGAGATTATCCAGATGAGACCTTTATTTGAAAGATCATTAAACTGTTCGATTCTTTGTGCTGGTGTTTTTGTCCGTGTTATGGTTGGTGGGAAATCCTGCATCAAGCAGGCCTGCAATTCATTTTGCACTTTAAGCATATAAAAATGTATGTGTGCTGCTATGTGCCTTAATAATTGGCATGCTTATGCAACATGCAACAGTGACATGACATGTCTTAACATGAATATTCTAATGTGTGTAATACCAAACACCAAAGCTGCAAGAAGCATGTTCCATTAAATAAATTTGTAGACACTGCAATTGTGTGTAATCTGTTCTAGAGTCCTTTAGTTTGGATATGTTTAAATGTGCTTCAGATAAATGCTCACATCCCAAAATTGGTCAGCTGAATTCATGGTTTTCTGCAATACAGAGCATCACGAAGTGTCATGGCCTCCTGGAATGGATAGACAGTGTTAATACTCATAATATTACATTGCAAAACAGAGGTAACTAGACACAAGTGACATGTCAGTGGTTTAATATTTTAGAGTTTTTCCTATATCACGGTATAAAGTGATAAAGAATGTAGTCAGAAAACGTATCTTGGACAAAGCTAATGTCCTGTAATAGCTCACATGAAAGCTGTACGGCGATAACAGGCCTCTGGGTTCAGGGAGGCAGCAAACCCACCCGCATTGTGTCAAATCAGCCTGGAAGGGCGGTGCCGGACTTTTTTGTCGGAAGACGGGTAGGATTAAAAGATGAGCACCAACCACATTTTGCGTCGCTGCGTATTGTCGCGATCTACGCGTCATCATCGCCCGTCGGAAATACGCCTGCGCACTCGGGCTTCATTTGCTGATGCAAGACACTTATGGTGAAGAGGTGCTGTGCCATTTAGCTGTTTTATTGTCACTAAGGCGCTTTTGAAAAACACCGGTTTGTTACAGCGACCATGTCAGAAGACGAGGTGAGTTGAAACGAGGCAGTTTATCGTAATTTAGCCTTGATTTTCAGCCAAACAAATGAGTGTGTTAGACCATGACTTTGGGCCTTATCAGGTAGCTAACTAGCACGATGGCACAGTGAGCTGCATTTATTAGCGGTAAGCTAGCAAATGGGGCTCGAAATCTTTGTTTACTCGAATATGTCTTTGATAAATAACCAGCTGGTTAGAATATGAACTTTGCAGCGCTGACATTATATTTGGACCTGTTTTTTGTTCCTTTTCACCTAGCACGTGTTGGATCCCTTTTTAAAGTGCCATAGAAGCTAATTTTCAATGAGTAGCAACCTCGTTGTCTTAAAGAGAAGAGAAGCCCCCTCCCTACACACACACACACACACACACACAATATAGAAATGCACAAAAAAAGCAAGCACATGCAGTTACAGAAATCTGATTTGAATAAGCCTGGCCAAATCTCAATAATTCCACATTCCTTATGTAAGTGCATTACATGGTGTCCAGATGTAAAGCATCAGAGCAGAACTAACACAATGAGCTCTGAAATCAGCATTACATCTGTAAATACAGAAATTGGACGCACCCCTTTTAGGTAGGCATATAACCCGAGTCATCCTCAGGATCTTGTAATGTGACTCGCATTCTTTTGCAGATCTTATTCGATCCCACCACGACCAAGAAAAAGAAGAAGAAGAAGAAGCCCTTTATGCTCGATGAAGAAGGCGATGGACTCAGCGAGGAGACGCAGCAGGCTGAGCCTCGTGAAGCCGAGCCTGAGGCAGGAGAGGAGCGTGAGGTGGAGCCAGAAGAAGAGGAAGGAAAGAAAAAAGGTGCCAAACTATTTGCTATAATCTGGGACATGCAGCATCCCTAAAACTGCTCTTTTTCCTCTTGTGTATGTACTAGAAATGCAGCATAAATGTGTTTTAAGTAGGATATGTTTAGGATTTAAGCACTGGGCCACACATTAGACTTAGATTTGTAAATATTTGTTTATTAGCTTTGCTGTTCAATCACGATCAGGGTTGGTTTTGTTTAATTGGTAGTGAACAGAGTGATGTTTTTGCAAATCCAGAGATCACAGATGACTTGGACGATTTAAATTTCTTCAATCAGAAGAAAAAGAAAAAGAAGCCGAAGAAAGTGTTTGACAATGATATTGAAGAAGGCATGAAGGTATGTAACCATCTTGTGTCCACAGTCAGGTCCTTTCCCCTGCAAATAATCCCACTTTACATTGACATGATATTGCACAAGATAAAGTCGTACTGTAGTTTCCTCATTTAGTCACTCCCTAAAATAATGAGTCATGTTGATACAAGCCTAAAGGAAAGTTCACACTTTAGCTGCATGTTTGAGCTAAAGGTCTCCTGAAGAAATAATTGAGTTATTCGTTTGGTTGACCAGGAGCTGAAGATTGAAGGTGAGCAGCCTGAAGTGATGGAAGATGATGACCTGGACCTGATGTTGCCAGCAAAGAAGAAGAAGCCCAAGAAGGTGGAATTTGTTGAGGAATGTGATGCGGCTGACAAAGACGATGGTGAGTGAAAACTTTTTTGTATTTAATTAGGATTTCCTTGTAAGGAGGTCTTATTAAAAAAAAAAAAAATTGAGGGTTTCAATATAAAATGTTGTATCTGTTGAATTTACTCAAAAGGAGTTTTGAAATAATTGTTGCCTGTTAAAACTAAAATGTCTTCACACATGTGAAATGGTTGCCAAATCCTTGCTTTATCAAGTCATCTATGTTCCATACTGCGTAAAACTTTCCTTTCCATCTCAGCCAGCATTGTTTGATTTCTCTAGGAAATATCTTCAGACTTTGTGTTTACATGGCAATAAAGGATCTTGTACCTTTTAGATGGCATGACTTTTTAAAAAGGTGCCATAATTATGGCTCATCTGAAACTCCCTGTATTTCTTGATTCATGGTGTTTTTTTCCTCTTTACAGCTCTGGAAGACGACGAGAGTAAAAATGCTGACGGCATCACGTTTAGCTCTCAGACTGGCCCAGCTTGGGCAGGCTCAGAGAGAGACTACACATATGATGAGGTACACACACACTAATTCATAGATTGTGTGGTGTAATGTAGCCTCTTAGGTTGATCATACCAGCTGTATTATGTAATTACATTGACTGGCTGCATGATGTGAACAGGTGTTCAAACAGCATGACATCATTTTTCTTTTTCTCCATATCATGTTGTGAAACACTCCTCCTTTATTTGCCAGTTCCCCTTTAGAATGGAAACGGTGCATGCCGAATGTTGGTTTTAAAGCTTCTCCTGTTCATTTGTTTTGTCAAAATCAGATCAATTGATTAGTTTAAGTGCACTTTTCTAAAAAAATGTTTTGTTTTCTTTGATCTTAACATTCTGTTCATGCCTGTACTCAGTATTTTACCCAATTTTTTTTAATGAATAAAATGTTGGCAGAGGGACGTGTAGGGCTGAAAACATGCTCATAAAACTGTTCCTTTATTGGTCAGAAGTACAGCAGTTGGAACAAACCTTTTGCCAAGTGCATGTAGTAATCATAAAAATTACACTGCCCAGAGAGAACTTGGAGCCAGTGCTACAAAAATGATTCCATGATTATAGAAAGAACTATAAAGAGCTTTGCAAGATTTGTTTGTTGGTCTGAACACATGCTGCTTATGGCTCTGTACTTTGGCTCAATTGATCAGCTTGGCATCTGCTGATAAATTCTGCAACCCAGAATACATGGCATGTTTGATTCACTTCCTGCAGCTGAGTCGACTTACTTTCTCATCACCGCTAAACTGTGCTGGAATTCTGAACTGAAACCCTGTCTATAAAATGAGTGCACTGAAAGTTAAACACACCAGGGTTTGATTCTAACAGACTAAATACTGCAGCTTAAGAGTGCACGTGGGCAGTTTTAAAGATTTATTTTTTTTTTTCTCTACTGGTCATTTGAGGATATCTCTGTGTCAACAGCTGCTGAGTCGCGTCTTTAACATCATGAGGGAGAAGAATCCCGACATGGTGGCTGGAGAGAAGAGGAAGTTTGTCATGAAACCCCCTCAAGTGGTGCGAGTGGGAACAAAGAAAACATCCTTCGTCAACTTCACCGACATCTGCAAACTGTGAGCGTGCATCACTTATCTCCTTTGTGTAGACTTTTTCCGTGTGTCGGTACGACGACGGATATGAAAGTCTAATTGTTTGCGTCTCTTTGCAGGTTGCATCGACAGCCAAAACATCTTTTGGCTTTCTTACTGGCCGAGTTGGGAACGAGGTAAACGCGACTATTGCATGACGTGTTAGGCTGCATGCTTTTTGTTACACTGTAATTTTTTTGTGCTAATGTACATGAGGTTTTTGCAGCGGTTCCATAGATGGAAATAACCAGCTAGTCATCAAAGGGCGATTCCAGCAAAAACAAATAGAGAACGTCTTGAGAAGATACATCAGTGAGTCAAATGGTTATCTTCACATAATGCATGAATTTGTGGGATGTTACATTCACAGTGTTTAATAATGAATTTTAATTGTGCAGGGTTGTTCTAGCTTTAAAAATGCCAAATCTTTGTTCGCCATAAGTGTTTTTTCTGTATAGACAAATTTCTGTGCTGATGTTGTAACACACACATTGTAACTATAGCAGTTCTGTTACCACGGATGCTTGCCCTGCACATGATTGAATTAGCTAGCAAACCAGCCGAGGTAGAAATCTAGGTAGATGATAATGATAATGATAATAATAATGAATAATAAGGAAGTGTTGCTGCAAACAAACAGATCGTCACACAACCTGTCATTGTTGTTTTTCACTCCCCCCGAGTCATGAAGGCTGTATAATAATGTGTGTCCACTCAGCAACCTCCTTGGCAACACTCCTACGCTGTGTTTTCCAGTCAGGGGAAACCAAGCTCCAATTTATTTGAATGTGGACAGAACAATAAAATGGAAACTGCTTGCCAAGCAGATGGAATTAAATTCCGACCACAATGGCATGATAGTACAATAGTTGTTGTTTTTTTTTTCAGATTACTCACATGGCTTATATACGAATGATTCTGGCTCCATAACAATGGTGCCAACCTTCTTTATAATTGTTTTTGTGATTATTCTAATCGCAAAGGCTTCTCACCAGGTATATGTCTGCACTACATGGGAGTGAACATCTGCACCATGTATAGTGCAGTATATGGTTAAAAAGAAGTAAATAAAAAAGTAGGCCGTCTAGGATTCTGCTTTTAAAGAACCATTATGGAATGGAGAGCTTTTCATTTAATTCCATGGACCTCTCTACAATAAACTGTATGCCTTCAGTATATCGAGTCGATTTGTCTTCTGCTTTGCCGATGAGAGAAACCTTAATTATAAAATGGACTTCTGGTATGAGAATATACTATAAGCAATACATTTTCACAGACAGTAATGACTAAACTTCTGCCCTTGTGAATGATTCTCCATTTACACCTTTACCAACAAGGTGGCTCGTTTTCTTCAATAGCGTGGCTTGTGTAATAGTCAGCATAGCATACGTAGTGTTGCACACTGTTCTATAATCTTTCCACCCTTGAGCTGTTTGTATTCCTGATGCACTTTCTGGCTGTGACCTGATTGGTCAGGTGAGAAAGTGCTTGATCTTACTTAGCATCTGTCTGCATTCTGAGCTAAACATGCTGACTTTTTCTCCCCTTTGTCATTACTGCTATCTGACAACTTGTATTGTTCTCTGTGTGAATTTTACAGAGGAATACGTGACCTGTCACACATGCCGCTCTCCAGAGACCATCCTGCAGAAGGACACTCGCCTGTACTTCCTGCAGTGTGAGACGTGTCACTCGCGCTGCTCTGTGGCCAGCATTAAAACAGGTTTCCAGGCCGTCACGGGCAAGAGAGCGCAACTCCGCGCCAAAGCCAACTAACGAGGCGACCTCTACACTTTCTCATTCTCCTTTCCATTACCAAACCCTGCGCTGCCCCATATGGCCATTTCAACTGCTCAGTGCTAGTTTATTCACAGTCATGGACTTTTGGAGTGAACTGGTGAAAAAAGTTAAGAGTGGATTTTTTTTTTTTTTGTTGTAATCACAAAGAAAACATTAAGTACAATAAGCAGGAGGGCTGGACAGCTTGAGCCACTGGTTTAATGAGTCATCATCTCACATTGTCAGAAAGATCACAGCTTTTGATTTGATGAACAATGTAGTGTGAGAAGCAGGGATGGGGGCCAGAGCATTCCAGACTCACATTTTATTTGCACATTGGTAGCAGATTTCGTTCTACTGTTTTGATTTCTTTGCATGAATATAGTAGGTGGAAATCTGGGCGAGTGAGCTGCGTGCTTTTTAAAACAACCACATAGAATCGCAAGCCTTCATGGTGACTGATCGAGTTTGCTCTCTCTAAAGAGTTAATGACCTGTTAATGACGCATATTTTTGTCAGCAGGCTTTGTATAGATTCCATTTAAGTGCGTTTTGATTCAGTCTTGAGGATTTGGAGAGCTCTGCTACCTCTGTGACAACTCCGCCAAGAGTCTCAAGCTCTGACTGCTGTGCTTAGGACTTTGGTTGTTTACTGATTATCACACAGTTTAATGAAGGTGACATCCACATATTAGTTTCTGACATCTTTACAAAACAGAACAGCCCTACACAATATTGAAAAATACAGAGCTGTATGATTGTGTAGGTTGTATAAAAAAAATAATGGGGCAGGAGACATTACAGTACAGTGTTTCAGATGAAAGTAAGATGGATGTCATTGTTTAAAACTGATTTTTTAAATAAAAATTTACTCTATAACAACAATATGTCTGTCTCCTGTGCATAACTGTGGTTCTCAAGCAGATGCAGCAGTTTCTGCATGCTGTGGGCAGGATTTTAGACACTTTAATCTTAATGTCTATATACGCCTATGTATATAAAATGAATCAGATCAATCCTGCTTGGTCCTGCAAACACTCTTGATTAATCCCACTACTGCAGCTGTTTTGTTTGCACTTGTCCACAATAATTTTTTAACAAACTTTGATTCTGTTTCCTTATAAGGAACCAAACTAATCCATTTCAACTGTAATGATTATTACCCTGACCAGGACAAAGCAGTTACTGAAAACAAATGCATGAAGTTTTGTGCACAGTGCTGCATGAGCCCCTAATACATCACCTATGAACATGACCTTTCTTTTATATGAGCATCATGTGACTGGTCACTTACAGCAACATGAATGTAAAAACTGCCCATTCCTATGAATTATTAGGTCCCATGCTAGGGTGGTACATTTCTCCTGTGTACCATTTAAGATGTAATATTTCACCTGGAGATGTGGATGTACACTATATAGCAAAAAGTATGTGGACACCTGACCAATGATACTTATTCAATTCAATTTTATTTGTATAGCGCTTTTAACAAAGAGCAGCTTTACAGAACATAATAAACATACAAACAAACAGTCCTAAGTGTTAGATAAAATTTCCCCTAGTGAGCAAGCCTGATGTGACTCAGGCGACTGTGGAAGGGAAAAACTCCCTTAGATGGTATTAGGAAGAAACCTTGAGAGGAACCAGACTCAAAAGGGAACCCATCCTTATCTGGGTGACACCGGAGAGTGTGATATGAACAATGTCCTTTCTGCATTAGTTGTGTGATGCAGATACAGCATGTGTAGAATGTTATGTGTAAATTAATTATATATGCCTGTTGAACACTACATTCCAGATTTTGGCTGTAGAGATTTGCCCATTCAACCACAAGACCATTAGTAAAGTCAGGCACAAGGTAAGAGTTCTAATTCATACCAAAGGTTTTCGGTCAGGTTGAAGTCAGTGCTCCGTGAAACCTTGGCTTTACAACTTTGCTTTGTGCTCAGAAGAATTGTCATGCTGGAATAGACTTGGGTTAGGCCCTAAACATCCAGTTTTTTTTAAAGGTACATCATACACTATATTGCCAAAAGTTTTGGGACACCCCTCCAAAATCCTTGAGTTCAGGGGTTGGGCTTGGTCCCTTAGTTCCAGTGAAAGGAACTTTTAATGCTTCAGCATACCATTTTGGACGAATTCTATTTCTCCCAACTTTGTGGGAACAGTTTGGGGATGGCGCCTTCCTGTTCCAACATGACCGCACACCAGTGCACAAAGCAAGGTCCATAAAGACATGGATAAGCGAGTTTGGTGTGGAGGAACTTGATAGGCCTGACCTCAACCCAACAGAACACCTTTGGGATGAATTAGAGCGGAGACTTCGAGCCAGGCCAAAACTGAGACATCTGCCTTTACATGCACATGAATTTAAAATGGAGTTGGTCCGCCCTTTGCAACTATAACAGCTTCAACTCTTCTGGGAAGGTTTTCCACAAGGTTTAGAAGTGTGTTTATGGGAATTTTTGACCATCAAGATTAAGGTTCTTTATTTGTCAATGCCACCATATGTGCAGACATACAGAGGAATCAAAACACCATTTCTCTTCTCTCTTATAAAGTGTCATACCTCTAGAAGTGCATTTGTGAGGTCAGGCACTGATGTTGGACGAGAAGGCCTGGTTCGCAGTCTCCGCTCTAATTCATCCCAAAGGTGTTCTATCGGGTTGAGGTCAGGACTCTGTGCCGGCTAGTCAAGTTCCTCCACCCCAAACTCGCTTATTCATGTCTTTTTAGACCTTGCTTTGTGCACTGGTGTGCAGTCATGTTGGAACAGGAAGGGGTCATCCCCAAACTGTTCCCACAAAGTTGGGAGCATGAAATTGTCCAAAATGTCTTGGTATGCTGAAGCATTAAGAGTTCCTTTCACTGGAACTGAGGGGTCAAGCCCAACCCCGGAAAAACAACACCTGAATTAAATTATTTGGAGGGGTGGCAAGTCAGGTCAAGTGTCCACATGTTTTGGGAAAAATATATATATATATATATATATATATATATATATATATATATAGTTAGTTTAATGTACCTTTAAAAAAAAGTTACAAAAGGTGTACACTTACAACCCCAGACACAAAGAACGGTACAGTTTAGTACTTTTTTTTTTTCTGAGAGAACAATCCCAAACAACCACTAATTTGTCCTTTAAAATGAATGTCAGCATAGAACAGTTGGACAGTCTCTCAACGCAGCAATAACATCGCCCAACATCGCCCAACACTGCCGCACCTGATCCACCAGTACACTACATCCCCTGTCAAGACACTACTTCACTGCATGAGACTCCGCCATGAAGCGATCCTGAAATCGTGGTGTGTAATGCGCATGCGCATTGCGAGGGCAATTCAGCAGGTCGATGTTGGAACAGAAATGGCGGCGCTCCGGTTGTGTGTGTGGCGGTCTACCGGCAGAGCTTTACTCCATTCAAAACATTCAGCTCAGTTTTCTCGAGTGAGTCAAGTGATTTAAACACGCAGATAACAATTTAGAGAAAATGTCGCGACTTTGCCTTAGTGGTTAAGGTTAATAATAAGCTCTGACAGAAAACACAAGGTCACATTAGTGATATTTTACTCACCTTGTCGTTGTTACTAAATATGGGTTTATTTTGCTTGCACTATTTTAACTGAACCACGTTTACACACCTTCTATGTTTAGTTCTATTTTATCTTATTTGTCATTGATGTGAACAATATGTCTGAGCCTGTCCTCTTCCATAGGAGACGCTGACATTTTGGAAAGTTCATTCATGCCTATATATAATTTATTAGCTAATGTGGATTGCATTGAGGTTGCTTCAATTCGAGCTGTCTTACTGAAAACTTGGCAAATGCTTACACACTGTGCTATAAAACTGCATGGACATGCAGAACACTGACTTGTGCATCTTAGCAATAACTAGCAGTTATTGAATGTAAATCTAATCTTCAGTCCAGAGTCAGATGTTGAAGACCTACAGAAATATACCACATGCTAATGTACAAACTTGCATGCTTAGAAAGTTCTGTGAACCTGCAGGATTACTGTTTGGCCTGCAATAAGCTTTTATTTGTCAAGCCTTGACCTTGATTTAACTCTTAACAAAAGTGTGTTCAACTGCCGCATATTGAATCAACAGTCGATTAATGATGTGTGTAGATTCTGTGATATCTTAACAAAATATTATAAATAATTTTAAATACAGGGTGGCAGTTTGATCCTGAGTTTGGTTTACTGGTTGAGTTTTTCATATTCTCAGGTTTCCTCTCACTGTCCACATTCATTCAGTCAGACGTGTATATATATATATCCTAGGTGTGTGTGCGAGTGCCTGGAGCCCTGCCATAAAACGTCATCCCATTTAAGTCGAATCTCATGTGTATGGTTCCCAGGATAAGATCTGGATTCACCAGGAATCTGACTAGTAAAAATTAGTTATTGAAGGTGAATGAATTAACGCTAACTGTCTGATTTCTAGGCAAATATATCCTTTGCCAGTCTGTCAAATGGGAAGAAAGCAGCGATCTCTACTCTGGGTGTGTTGACTGCAGGAGGAGCTGGACTTGCACTGATTTTACATCAGTCTGTAAAAGCCTCTGACCTAGAACTACATGCGCCATCATATCCATGGAGCCATGGTGGCATGCTCTCTGCTTTAGACCATGCCAGGTGCACTTACGCTTTCTGTAATTGCTTTATGGTGTCATTATGACAGACATCTTTTATTGTAATGCTTCTGCATCTTCACAGTATCCGACGTGGCTATCAGGTGTACAAGCAGGTGTGTTCAGCCTGCCACAGTATGGAGTACCTGGCCTTCCGAAACCTGGTTGATGTGTCGCACACAGAGGACGAGGCCAAGGCCCTCGCTGAGGAGGTGGGTTTTAAGGGTCTTTCTGAGGTTTATATTTGACTGTAGAATGGTTTTGTGCTACCAATTTTTGGAGAGCACTCCCTCACAAAGATGAAATAGAGATAGTACGTGTCCCTGTGGCTGCAGGGATTTTCCTTCACTGGCATTAATATACACAGAGGACATGCATCCTTGAGCATACATACAGAATGAGAATCAACACTTTCTGACCTGTCAGATTTTTAGCATTAAAAAACCACTGTGGTGTAAGCAGCTGTTAAACCACTTAAGTGAATAGAATCTTTGTATTTTAACATCTGTTTATTTCGTTTTAGAGACATCACTAAATGCTTTAAACAGCTTGCTTTCTTCCTCCCATCTCGCAGATCGAGGTAGTAGATGGTCCAGATGAATCAGGAGAGATGTTCACTCGTCCTGGGAAACTGTCTGATTACTTCCCAAAGCCGTACGCCAGCCCGGAAGCTGCCCGTGCCGCTAACAATGGAGCTCTTCCTCCTGACCTCAGCTACATTGTTAATGCCAGGTAACATTGAAACTTAATTTGCTTAGTGCACAGAAGTCACATTTTTGCATATACAGTAATCACAAAGCTGTAATTTAATTTATGTAGTAGTAGAGAATGAGAATGTGTAGGAGTAGGTGTGTGTATAATATATATTACTGCCTTGGACATGTCCTCTGCTCTGTTTTTACACTTCTTTCACTGTACTCAAACCTCAATTACATTCGGCTGCTTAACCCAGTAACCCTTTGCAGGGCGTTAAGTTCTCATGCGTACCCCATGTCTGTCACTCCTATGCCACTACTCCTACGACTGCTTGCAATAAGTGGTAGCAAATTGTATCATCTGTGAAGCCTGATGTCTTGTTAGAGAAAAAGTACTGGTCAAACTGTCATTACAGAACTGAAAAGAAAATAGAGTTCATGGTCATAAGCTCAGACATTTGGACCATACTGTAGCTTTTGTTTGTTTTGACGCCATGAATTGTTTCTGGTTTTCATGTTAGATAAAGTTGTTAATGTGAATGTTTGTACACTGCAGGCATGGTGGTGAGGATTACATTTTCTCGCTGTTGACTGGTTACTGTGATCCCCCTGCTGGTGTGTCTTTGAGAGAGGGACTCTACTACAACCCTTACTTTCCTGGCCAGGCCATAGGCATGGCTCCACCCATCTATAATGAGATCTTGGAGTATGATGATGGTGAGTTTTCTACAAGCAAGTATGAAAGGAGGCCTTTACATGATGCTCAAAGTGGACATCTGGCCAGAGAATGGTGTCAGTTTGGGCCACTGCCCGGCTTAATCTAGGGAGCAAAGACAATGTGAATGCTCATTTTAATTAATTTAGCTCACTGGATTTCCTAACTGTGTTTTAGAGTAGCTCTGTGACCATAATATTTATTATTATTATTATTATTATTATTACGATCATTACTATTATTATTATTATTATTATTATTACTATTATTAGTAGTATTTTTTATTATTTATAAAAATATAAAATGGAAAATAAGCTGTTTCAATTCCATACTGTTTCTTCAAACAATGCAGCAATGCTATGTCTTTTGTACTGCAGACCTTGCCCAGTGTATATCTGCTGTTATTGTTTGAAGGCTTTACTTCAATGCCATGACTTTTAGTGCTAATACCTTAATTGCTTCCTTGAACAAACTAGTGTGGTAGATGGCAGATGAATAGAAGTCTAAAAAGTACAAATGATGTCTTTTTCATGTATGACTGTAGAATTTCTCAATAACTGAAAGGGCTTTTGTCCTGTTACAGGCACACCAGCCACAATGAGCCAGGTGGCTAAAGATGTGTGCACTTTCCTGCGCTGGGCAGCTGAACCAGAACACGACCAGCGGAAAAAAATGGGCCTTAAGGTAATACATGATCCTTTGATCTCTTTTATGTACACTTTAAAGAATGGACTTAACATTGCTTAAAAATGACTTCCATAAGTCATACTGGCTTTCTTCTGAAGTATTTGAACTGTACAGGCAACTCCAGAATTATTACTAATGCTGTTAATATTTACACTATTAAAATTAGTTTTACTAGATTATGTACATATTTTGAAAGATCCTTTATAAAAAATCAGCAGGTCAACAATTATTTCTAAGAAAAGCTGTTTGGATCATCATGTTGGTGGCAAAAGGGTTTGCAACTTCATATTTCTTCCCTCATTTTAAGAGAAAATACTATTTAACATTCTTTTGTGAATGGTTTTGTTAAAGGAAAGATTTCTTCAGTTGTTTCAGTTGAAGAATTCATTAATATTCATTAGTAATATTCAGTTTATTCTACCATTTTCATGCTCTCTGTCTTGAAAGGGACCAATCATTTTAAAATTCACTGTTTTTAGAGTAACATCTGAACTATGTAGAACTGGGTTTCTTTATAACCATATTTCTTTCTATTCCAGTTGCTTATGGGCTCAGCAATCCTCGTGCCACTGGTGTATTATCTAAAGAGGCACCGGTGGTCTGTACTGAAGAGCAGGAAGATTGCCTACAGGCCACCAAAATAAACCTGAACCACGATCAAGTCAGTCAAGAATTTGCATCAGCTCTGTCTTCCTCTTTGTATAAAGGGACATTCCACTTTGTATAAAGGGAACGATTTTGGACATTTCAAACAACTCCCAGGGTAAAGGCTATCAACACTCGAATAATGGTTCAGCGTAAGCTGATGGACCAGGATGGCCAGTTATGAGATACACATGTCTGTATTAATATGTAAAATCTAGGTGTGAATCGAATAAACTGTATTTTACAAGTGTTCTAGTGTGTGTACACTTTGTTTTGAATGTTAGGGTAAGGCTGACCTCTTCCTGTTTCTTTGATAGAACGAAATGTAACGTCTCTTGTTCCTGCGCTCATAAAGTGTATTATGCGGGAGGGTGTGTAATGATGCAAATTTTGTCTCTGGATATGGAAACAGAGTCCACCACGTCCTCACGTTATATACCATACAATAATTATTAGATTTGTTCAAAATTATACAAACAGGTTTTGTGAAATATATAATCAAAATATAATAGTTTGGGGGGGGAGGACAGAACCCCAGTGTAAAGCAGGGCTGGCCCAGTTTATAGGAAGCGGATGTGTCAACTTTAGCGGAAGTGGTACAGCCCAGAGACAGTGAAGAACGAGAGGAGGACGGACACTCCAACCGGAGCTTTCATACAGAAAAAGCGGGACTAAACCCTATTTAAACCGTGAGTTTGCTTGCTTTTAAACGATAACAACACTAAATTTGTGTCCGGCGCTGTTCATTGTTGGTGTCTGAATTAGAAAAAGAACTGAATGGCGGACGTTAGCATTAGCGGAGGAAAAGCGCTAGCTAGCTTCCTTTACTAGCGAAAAGAAAAAACGAGGGCTGAATACAAAATGGCTTCCTGCTCGGCGTATAAACGCATTAGTTATGGTGTAAAATAGCGCATTGTGCATAATACCTAGTGGATTATAAATTTACTACCGAACCATTGGGATTCTGCCAAGGTTTTGGTTAGCTTGCTAGCTTATTCAGATAACCAGTGCTCGTCAAAAGCGAGGCCTGTGTCTTTCTCCATCAGTGAAAGACCGCAATGGAAAATTACGCCATTACAACGCAAAAATATTTCCAGAAATGGCGTGGTGATGAGTGTTACATGCACGTAAATATTTTAATAGAAAGCGAGACCGCATTTCCGTACATTGTGCGGGTTTTTAAGCTGGTTAAGTTGCTAGCGGCGATTAGCTAACGCTAACGTCATTGTAGCCAGCGCTAACTAGGCTGTGCGTCTAGTGATTCATTGAGAGCCAGGCCTTTGGGATAAACGTCACGACTCGACTAAATCGTTTTGTGGTCTCAAAACCCGAGAATATAAAGAATTGTCCTAACATGAGGCGTTGATAGAATAATATCATGACGTTAGGGTTGGTAGATGAAATCTTTTGTGAAGGATTAGTGGTCGGATTGCTAGCCACTCATGTCACAGGCTGCTGATATGCTGGAAGGTGTGTAGGGCGCTTCATCCTCTTCATGTTTGCGAGCGAAGAGGAAAATGAACAAAATGGATCACGGATGCTATGGGTTTAAGTGGGTCGTGTCCTAATTAGCTCATCTTTAATATTTGCTTTAGGAAATAACTCTACCTAATTGGCGGAAATCAGATTGTCCTCGATTCACCCACTCCTCTGCTTCAACAGATATAAGATAAATGGATAGTATAGGCGGAGAGCAAGAATTCGTTTGCTGCATATTTTCCATCGCAGTCTGTTATTTCGGATCAGGATTCACTTTAAAGATGTCCTAGTCTTAACGATCTACTATGAGGAAGTCTATATGAAAGAGAGAATACCGTACACCCCCAACTCTCAAATTTTGTTTAGCCTCCAGTGTTAATTGTGATCAGTATAGAGAAATTGCCATTCATCTTTTTAAGGCAAAAGGCTCTCTTATCAAAGGCCAGACCTCTAATCTAAAATTGACCTTGCTTTCACCAAACTACCACTAGATGGACCTCACCAGACATCTTGTAAAACACTGAAGCAGTTACAGCCTAGTCTAAAATCAGTCTGATTCATTACACATAATTTGTCAGGAAGCTGCAATCTTGTCAGCTCAGTTTCAGTGATTATTCTGTGTCTTTCTTGCAGTCTGACAATGGATAAGAGCGACTTGGTGCAGAAAGCCAAGCTGGCTGAACAGGCGGAGCGCTATGATGACATGGCTACTGCCATGAAGTCAGTGACTGAGAGCGGCGACGAGCTGTCCAATGAAGAGCGCAACTTGCTGTCTGTGGCCTATAAGAACGTGGTCGGTGCACGCCGCTCCTCCTGGCGTGTCATTTCCAGCATCGAGCAGAAGACCGAATCCAACGAGAAGAAGCAGCAGATGGTGCGCGAGTACCGCGAGAAGATCGAGCGTGAGCTGCAGGAAATTTGCAATGATGTTCTGGTAATGCTGGTCTTCACTCACTCTACAGCAATCTTTATTATTTTGCCATGATTTTAAACAAACAACGCAACTGGGAGGGGAAAGGTTTAGTTTCATATTTGAATAACCTAATGTATGTAAATGCTTGTAATTTGGCATATGCTCTCTTTAGGGTCTCCTGGAAAAGTATCTCATTCCCAATCCCGTCTCAGGCTGAGAGCAAGGTGTTCTACCTGAAGATGAAAGGCGATTACTATAGATACCTGTCTGAGGTTGCATCTGGGGAGTCTAAGAGCTGTAAGTTCATTGGGTGTTCGTGATCCTAAACAGTTAATGCGGCTACTGATGGCTTGGGAATTAGGGAGTTGTAAAGTTTGATTTTCTTCATGCAGCTACAGTTGATAACTCTCAGAAGGCCTACCAGGATGCGTTTGAGATCAGTAAGAAAGACATGCAGCCCACACACCCCATCCGGCTCGGTCTGGCTCTTAACTTCTCCGTCTTCTATTATGAGATCCTGAATTCACCTGAGAAGGCCTGCAACCTTGCCAAGACGGTTAGGTTTTATGACACTTGCATTAATTTCCTAGCAATTCCAAAATATTTGTCTTGCTAAAAAAAAAAATTTTTCAGGCCTTTGATGAAGCCATTGCCGAGCTCGACACCTTAAATGAGGATTCCTACAAAGACAGCACCTTGATCATGCAGTTACTAAGGGACAATCTCACCGTAAGTTACTTAGTGTTGCTATATTTGTTATTCTGACCATGTAGTGGCATTTTGTAACACTTTGTGTTTGTGTCATTTCTGTAGCTGTGGACGTCAGAAAACCAGGGTGATGAGGCAGATGCAGGCGAGGGAGAGAACTAGAGGAGCCACACTGATCTCCAAACACCCGCACACACACACTCATCTTTAAAAAAAAAATTTACACAATGGCTTCCTCCAAACCACCACCCATTTACCCACTCTGCTTTCCATCCTACAACTTATTTCCATCATGAGCCTGCTCCCTGTACCCACCCTCCCATATAGTCATCATGAGACGCACCCAAAGCAAGACACACACTGACGCCGCTCACACAGGCTCTGGCGGCAGGGATTTGAGGGAGGGAGGGTTTGCAGGGTGATATGCCATTTTCAACAGGTCCACTCATTTTGTTGTATTTTGAAATTTAATGCGGTTGTACTGAATATCAGATCCTTATTTGTTAAGTGCATGAGTGAGCATGTGTGTATGAGAGACTGAGTGAATGTTAGTGTGACTGAAGTGTTCATGTGAGTGTGCGTGTGTGTTTTGGAGTCAGGGGTTATAAACTCTAAAAGTCCTTCCTAATGATTCCCTTTTTTTCCTCCATCTTTTCCACCTTAGCTGGTTGTGCATTTTCATCCTTATTTTTTGTTACGGATTTTTTTTTAGTGTAATTCGTCATGGTATTTGCAGGTTTTATTGTATGGTTATTAAACTGGCAGTTTATTTTCACCAAACACTGTAATTTCTTGAGTTGTGTATGGTTTTTGTTTTGGGACCTGTGATGCTCTGCCTCTCAGCTTCGATTCCTGGTTTCAGTGCTGCGGTTATTCACTGAAAGCCCTGTTCAGACACATGGTCAGTGGGCTATTTCATAAAGTAAATGTCTGAAAACTGAATATCGGTAGAACATGTGTATTTATTTGTGAGATGATGCACCACACTCTCTCTCTGTCTCTCTCTGGTTTTCTCTCTCTCACTCACACATGCGCACACACTGGCAATAAGCAGAATTTTCCAAACAAATGATGGCTGGTCATGATAACCATCGAGGTTGTAATAGAGTTTAAAATCATGTGGTCAGTGTGGTTTTGTCAAGTAGCTACTTCAGACAAAAGGTATGTTGGGGTAAAAATGATATAAGCATACATGCATAACCATCTCTAAAAGTCAAACACATATGGTTAAAATAACGCGAGAAATAAAAAAAAAAAAAACCTCGGTAAGTTCCCATTTGCTTTAATATCTTCCTTGGCAAACTCCAGTCTAATCCTGAAAATGGCTTCCTCTAGAATGCGCTATATGATATGAATGGCTTCTACAGTCCATGTAATGCACTGTGTTGTCCAATGAAGGCTGTTGATGCAGCCTGTCCTCTAGTGGACAATTATGATACGATACCTTTAAGATTTATTACATTTTTAACCACACACGGCCCTGCGATGGGTTGGCACTCCGTCCAGGGTGTATCCTGCCTTGATGCCCAATGACGCCTGAGAAAAGGCACAGTCTCCCCGTGACCCGAGAATAAACCGGATAAACGGTAGACAATAAATGAATGAATAGCCACACACACTATTTTTTTTTTTACAATAAATAATTAAAACACACTCTCTTTATGATGTGCATTTAAAAAAAAATTTTTAATCATTATCTGTTAATAAAAACTGGCAAGTATCCAACTTTTAACACTTATGGAACTATTTAACGTCGAGGACCAATATTCTTAATTGTGGCGAAGTGCAACGTATTGGTGGCGGTTTTTAATTAGCGGTGACGTTGCGCGGATTAACATGGCAGGTGTTTCAAGACAATCAAACGAAAACATTTGCCACAGAATCGCCGCCGCTCAGAAGAAGAGGACCTTTAGTACCACCTGTATTTCTCTCACGGGAAAAGGTGATTCTTTTAAACAAGCAGGAAATTTGCATTATGTAGCTAAATATTACTTGAAAGTGTTCTGTATTTCATTCGGTTATATTATGGCTAAAAAGACTACCTTAACAGTAATGTTCAGCAAAGTTTTCTTTTCTTTTTTTTCTAGCGGTGAGCGTTTCATGTATGTCTTTTGCCAGAAAAAGCCAGTAAATTGGTTTTTTTTTATCGCTATATAGCAAGCATTTGTAGTCATATTTGCTTTAATTCAGTGGTTCTATTGTCGATCGAAAAAGATAAACGGTCGCCTGATATTAGCCGCTGTTGCTAGCTAAGTACAAAAGATTGATTAATCATCATATTAATATTAACTGCTATGTTAATAAAGTGGAGTGTTCTAATTGCTGTGTAATAGATGGATAGTTTATTGGAGGCCTGATCATTAAGATTTAAATGTATTTTTAGGCTAGTGGTTAGCAGAACAGGCTGTAAGAATTTTTGTATGAGGATCATCCGGTATCCCGACAAGTGGTTTTGCGCATGCGCATTATCTTCTCTCTCCCATAAAATTCGTTTATTTTAACACGTTTTGTGGTCGTAAGAATATGAGCCTATACAAGACGATTTAACTATCTTTTTAAATATTCTACATAAAGTTTTATACTACAGAAATTTTCTCATAAGGTCACAGTAATAAATTGGGAGGAAAAACCTGCAGTAACACGTGCATTAACTGATCTGTTTGTGTATGCCATTTGTTTGGTATTAATCACAGATAACATGCACTATGAACAGTCATTTAAAGTTGAGGTTGCGCAGTGTCCGGCCATTTAAATGTTTGTATAAACCATGGCAGAGCTTACAGGATGAACAGCAGTGGGCCAGTGTATCCTTTGGCCTCGCTCTATGTGGGTGACCTGCATCCTGATGTTACAGAGGCTATGCTATATCAAAAGTTCTCCCCTGCGGGACCCATCATGTCCATCCGTGTATGCCGGGACATCATCACACGCAGGTCCCTCGGCTATGCCTACATCAATTTCCAGCAGCCTGCTGATGGTAAGCACTAGCACCTCCTGCTGATCTACGTTTCTTATTTTTTAGTGTAATCTTGTCGTTTTAATCTGTTGCAGTTAAATTATGTCAGTGCCAGTCAACAGTGAGGCAGTCATCCCTTGTAACCACAACTTGACTAACTGAAAAGATGATGCTGTAACAGCTCCACTAGATGGATTCATTGTTTAACTGTGGCATCTTAATGCCCCCAAAATGACATCTCTACACCTCTGAATAAAGTTTGGATTATAGAACATTTGGGTTTTGCTAGGTGAAATGCCAAGTCTTTGATATCCCATATCTGAAACTGGCTCTTCACCAAGATGCAGTCTTTTAGGTCATGAGTGGTTGAGCTGAGTTAACTCAATTAGAACTATTGTGCTGTTCTGCTTGCAGCGGAATGTGCGCTGGACACCATGAACTATGAAGTGATAAAGGGTCGTCCAATCAGGATCATGTGGTCGCAGCGAGACCCTTGTCTGAGGAAGTCTGGAGTAGGGAACATCTTCATCAAGAACATGGACGAGTCCATCGACAATAAGGCGCTTTACGACACCTTCTCTGCCTTTGGCAACATTTTGTCATGTAAGGTCAGCATCAAACAAGTTTCCATTTACCACCCCTTAGTTCAAGTAAGATTTAGGCTTAGGCAATCAATCTCTGAAAAAAACTTTCCTCATAATAAATAAGTCTGTTTATATAATAAACAAATATTTGTAATGAAGTGTACAAATACATGTGAAGCAAGTTGTGGAAAATAAAAGTATTTTTTGCCAAGCTATATTCTGCGTTCTGAACCATTTGACTTGTGAAACGGAAACACTGGCTAGTTGTATTAGACGGTGGACAAACTCGGATGTAGAATTAGTTACATTAGAGTCCAAAACAAGTATTATAATTAAGCATTTCTTTTTAAATCTTATTTGTCATAATGTGTTCCTTGATAGGTGGTTTGTGATGAAAATGGCTCGAAAGGTTATGGATTTGTGCACTTTGAGACACAGGAGGCAGCGAAGCGAGCAATTGAAACAATGAACGGCATGCTCCTGAATGATCGCAAAGTGTAAGTGCAGAGGCTTTATGCATTCTAGTCTACTTGTACACCAGAACACTCCTCAAACCAGGGTTTTTATAGATGTTTTTAAAACAATCATTTTCAGTTGAATAAGTGACTAAGAAAAGTATATGTGTAATAAATAAGAGGCATTTGGTAGTAATGAGTGTAATGTGAGGCAATAATTCATACAGAGCATAAATCATATCAGCAGGTACAAGTATAAAAAATACATACTTAACATTACATCTCTGTTAACTTAAGTTGGCTAGAAAATGAAAGTTGGAAAAAATGCAAGCAACTATGATTATAGAAAGGGGTGTGTGTGTGTATGTATATATGTGTATATATGTGTGTGTATGTGTATATATATATATATTTTTTATATATATATATATATATATATATATATATATATATATATATATATATATATATATATATATATATATATATATATATATATATATATATATATATATATATATATATAAAATAAATAAAAATTCGGTGCTAATTATTACAAGATCCATATTGTAATCAGCAAAACTTGCAAAGGAAACGGCAGTGAACAGTCATCTCATAGGCATCTCTTGACCATTCTTTGCTTAGAAAATATGTAGGTAAAGAGCAGGCCCAGTCTGTCCTTTGGGGAAAATAAGTCAAATGTCTACAGTTAGAGTTTGCTGCAGGTCTTGAGCTGAAATGTCAGTGATGGTCATGACAAGTTTCAGACTTTCACCTGGCCTGTGGAATGAATTTAGGAGGAAGTTATATTGTCTTTGCTTTTAGATCTTAGGATTCTGCCTAGGATTCTCTAGGGATGTATTTGTGGTTGTAAATAAATATTAGCCATATAATAATATCTGCTTTTCTTCCTGCAAATTTCTGGATTCCTTATGAAGTTTTGTTGGACATTTTAAATCTCGTAAAGAGCGAGAGGCAGAGTTTGGTGCAAAAGCCATGGAGTTTACCAATGTTTACATCAAGAACTTTGGTGATGATTTTGACAATGAGAAACTGCGCAATATCTTCTCTGAATATGGTAAGACAATCCTGGCAACATTTCCAACCTGATCTGAGACATGTATTCAAGAATTCCTTTAAAAATTGAATTAAAATTGTTAATCAGTTAAACGGCTTAGCATTCTTATACATATGAATAGTTAGACCTCAGACAAGATGGTTACATGCATTATGCACACTTTAAACATTATCATTGTGTGATGGTTAAAACAGTGAGGTGCTTTGCATCACTGAAGCACATTTAACATTTCATAGGAGCAAAACATTTTGTTTCAAAAACGTTAGTAGGTAACATGCAGGTTAAAAGTGGACTATAAAGTGGAAAAGATTCAGATATGTAGTTTTGCTTTTTAAACTTCTCTGAAAATATTGAATAGTATTCTCATGGTGATATTTTAGTTACAGCTTTATTCTCTATGGAATATTTTCTAGCTCTGCTGCTACTTGTGCGATTCACAGGTAAAACCCTGAGCGTCCGTGTGATGACTGATGAAAAGGGACGTTCTCGTGGCTTTGGCTTTGTGAATTATGAAAACCATGAGGATGCACAGAAAGTAAGGGGGTCCACAGAGTGGTCATGTGTGAATGTTGCCGAGCATCTTGACAACTCCATCCATCATATAGACTACCAAACTTGTTTACAGGCAGTAGCTGAGATGAATGGAAAGGAGCTGAATGGACGAGTTCTCTATGTGGGCCGAGCTCAAAAGAGACTGGAGAGACAGTCCGAACTCAAACGCAAGTTCGAGCAAATCAAGCAGGAACGCTTAAACCGATACCAGGTAAACCAGGATTGGTTTAGGATTGGCACCAGGATTTTGATGTTTAAAATCACGCTATTACTTCTATGTTAGTAATTTGATCTTTTTTTAATGCTTGGCTCCAGGGGGTGAATCTCTATGTAAAGAATTTGGATGATGGCATTGATGATGATAAACTGAGAAAAGAGTTTGCCCCCTATGGCATGATCACCAGTGCTAAGGTATCTAAATTGTATTAAATGTTCCTTAAATTTTTAGAAATAAACGCTGACTTTCCAGCAGACTGGAAAAAGTAATGTCAAGGTTGGCATAATCTTTTTCTGATCCAGGTGATGACTGAGGGAGGACACAGTAAGGGCTTTGGCTTTGTTTGCTTCTCCTCACCGGAGGAGGCCACTAAAGCGGTGACTGAGATGAACGGACGGATAGTCAGCACTAAGCCTCTGTACGTGGCCTTGGCGCAAAGGAAAGAGGAGCGCAAGGCAATACTCACAAACCAGTACATGCAGAGACTGGCCAGCGTAAGAGCCATTCCCGGCCCTGCCATGCCTGCTTACCAGCAGAGTTCAGGCTACTACATGCCTTCTATACCTCAGGTGGGCGAATGACCGAGTTAGAAATTAGTCCTTCCACCTGCTTAAAATGAAAATGTTCTGAGGTTTTTTTTTTTTTTTTTTTTTTTTAAATTATTATTATTTATTTGTTTTATTTATTTAAAATACAGCCTCAGGGTCGTGCCTTCTACAACACTGTACCAAATCTACGACCAGCACCACGCTTTACTGGACAAGCCCCAAGACCACAGGGTAGGTGTGAGTACAACATAAGTGTAACTTCTTATTTTTCCTTCACTTTGACATTTGTGCTGGGACAAAGGGTATGCTTTGCATGGGAGCCTGTTGGTGTGTAAACTGTTGTCCTAACATTTGCTCCCTCTCATTGGTCTATACTAGTTCCTTACTCAGCTCAGACACTGAGGCCAGTGGTACCACGCAGGACCTCCACCCCCATCAGCACTGTGCGCCAGGCTTCCACCCAGGCTCCAGTTGTGAACACCCAGAGAATGGGTAAGAAACTGGGTTTAAGTGGATAGATGAGGATCATGGTTTGTTTGTTTTTTAAATGATTGTTTTGTACTTTACTGCTTCTTCTTGACCTTGAAGTTTTCATTACATCCCATACAATTACCATTACAACTAACTTACCTAAAGACAATATGAAGCTCATTTCCCTTTTGCACTATGAGAAATGTCCAAGAGAAAATGCATCTTTGGGTAAGCAGGAATTTTGTCATGGGGTGATGCATTTAAGCTGTACCCACCTTTTACAATATTTGGCATAAATCATGATGCTCATTAGCAGTGCTGGCGCTGTAATTAGCATTGCTTTCATTTTTTATTTATTTATTTTTCATTTTGAGGTAGAACCACTCACCATTACCATACCCAAACTCCTACAATAAATTGGTGTGTACAAAACCAGATGAAGTTCAGATCCAGTCATGGAGGCAGAGTGAGCAGAAAAGAAGTCACTTTCGTTTCTGTGGCAGGGGTAAAACTGAGATGGCCAACACAGGCAGCTGATTCTGGTTGGTACAATGTTAACTGATGTCATTTCTACAAGATTATAGTCCTACCCAACAAGTTATCCAGATGAAAAAAAAGAAATCTGTAGCGGTAAGAAGCTAATTATACAAATGAAGGCAAAAACTTTCCCCTTACAAATGTGCTACAACAGAACAACCCACTGTTTCTTGTGTATTGTCTGTTGTGTTTTGGGTCATGTAGCAGAAATGAAATATTGTTTCTCTCTCCAGCTCACATCGGGACTCAGACAGCAGGTGGGCGAACTGTAGGAGGGCCTATGATGAGAGGCGCCAGTCAGTACAAGTATTCCAGCGGTGTTCGAAATGTCCAACATGTCATCACTGTACCAGCTCCTGTTCCACATCAGGTAATGTATGTCTATGCAAGCATAAATATGTAGAGCACGTGTAATGTGATGAATTATTAATTGTATTTGGCTCCTAGAAGAATAAGAGGTCCATTAGACTGTATGATGGGAGATCGTAATTCTGCATGGTAATCACACCTCTGTTTAATCTACACATATTGTTCATTTGTTAACAACACATTACGTTCTCGGTATATATCCAGGATTGTGTGATATGACTGAAAAATCTAAAACCCTAAAGTGATATTTTAGGAATCTGCATTCGATAAGGCATGCCAGGAACACAAGACAAGGAAGAATAATATCTCAAGTTGGATGTTTTCTGTATCAGCTTTCTTTTAAAGTGAGAGTGGACGGGGACATGCATCACAGTGGCACTAATTCCAGCTGAAATTAAGAGTACTCTGCACTTGAGCTAATTTGCCTAAGAGGCTCATTAGTTTTTCAGCCTTATTCTGTCTGGGGGAAATGTTATTTTATAGATGCTGCCTACTCCAGTTATTGAGCCTGCAGTTCACATAAAAGGTCAAGAGCCCCTTACTCCATCTATGTTGGCAGCCGCACCCCTTTTGGAGCAGAAGCAACTACTGGGTATGTCTTTTTCCTGTTTTTTTTTATTTTTTTTAATTTAAAACGCATTGCAAGCTTAGGCCAGGTACCTCTCAATGTAAAGTCATTGGTGTGGTTTTGAACCCAAACTGTAGAAATCTTGGTGTGTTTCAGAGATGTGTTTGTGATGTTCTGTGTGGGTTAGGATTTACAGTTAGACTTTGGTTTATTGGTCTACCTCTCAGATTCTGTGTGTGTGCGCGCAGGTGAACGTCTGTATCCGCTGATCCAGGCTCTTCATCCTAACCTTGCTGGTAAGATCACTGGCATGCTGCTCGAAATAGATAACTCTGAACTTCTGCACATGCTCGAGTCTCCAGAGTCACTACATGCCAAGGTACTTTTAACTGTCAAAATCAATACCCTACTTAAATCAGGCCTTTTGTTTTCCATGATATTCCTTTCTATAATCGCATACACTCCTTCCCAATTAATCTACAACATATTTAGGTTGAGGAGGCAGTGGCTGTTCTTCAAGCTCATCAAGCAAAGGAAGCCTCCCCTAAGAAATAGAGGAAGTTTATTGCAGGTAAAATGCCACACAGGCACACTGAACAAAAATATTTAACATCTTGAAATATGTGTAAATTCCCATGGTATAATTAGATTGCAACACAAACTTTACTACAAGCTGGAGTAAACATGCATACTCACAAATGATGCTGTGGGTGCTCTGGCAAAATTTGCCTGTTTGGATCCTGGGCAATCCCCACGATTATGTACCTTGGAGATGGAGTTAGTTTTTTAAGGTGTTGGGGAAATGGGGTGAAAAGACATAATACCCTGGTAAAAAGCTACTTGATTATAATCAGAAGGGCATTGGTGGCTCAGTGGTTGGTTTCTCGCCTATGTGGAAGGCCCGGGTTCAATTCCCAGCCAATGCCCAAGCACGGAAAAAATGGGAGGGCTGCGTCAGGAAGGGCATCCGGCATAAAACTGTGCCAAGTTGTTGTGCCGACCATTTGGTCCTCTGTGGCGACCCCAAATGGAGCAGCCGAAAGCAATATTATATTATAATTATCTACTAATATTTTTTTAAAGGAAGTAATTGCATTACACTTAATTGAGGTCCTGGCCTAGTGCACACAGCTCACTCAGTTAGGCGTGCCCTGGTCCTCTGCACATAAAACTTGTCTTGGCTAAATATGCTTTGTCCTAATGCATGCATGTTTACAAAAATAATATAGTAGAAACTATCCTTGTATTGGGATGTATTTTAATGCTTAGAAAGGTGCTTTATTGCTTTTAAACAGTATATTGTGTTAAAAGTAGGTAATGTATACTCGTATGCTGTGATCTTACTAATTGTTTTATTTTTTGCAGGCATGAACGTTGAAGGTCCATGGGTTTTGCAGAAGGAAAAAGAGGTGTAATTAGTAAATAAAAATGATTAATGGTGGGGGGAGAACAATATTAAGCACTTGGGCACAAAAGGCATTGGCACTTTTGTGAGTAGCTTTTCCTCATGTCAGTACTGCTCAGCACTGTGTTATGTTATTTCTGAGTTTTGTTATTAAAAAAGGAGGGGGAAAAAGTAAGAAAAAAGGAAAAAAACTTTGTTGTGCATTAAAATATTTTGGCTTAACCACAACAAAGTCCTCTTGTTTATTATCTTGATATTTTCATTGCAGAATGTTTGAGTGATACTGGTTCCTATAACTCCATAGAGCAATATTCATAAGTTTATACTGGGAATTGGGGATCAAGTAAGATTAAGTCACAAAATCTAAACCTAATGTGGACAGGCTGAAGATAGATGCTTGTCTGAATGTGTGGGGCTTTTACTTGTGATTTTCTTAAAGGACGACTTATTTCTCAGTAGGTTTATTTGGAGACTGGTTCTTGAGTAGTAAGATCAATTCAGTCGTTCTTTTTAAATAAACTATCATTCAACTGAATGTGCATCATATTAGTTCGAGAAAGCTGAAGGAAGACTCATAATTATTTTATGTTGATTTTGTTCTGTATTTGCCTAGAGGACAAGGGGATTGTACATGCTTTCAGTGAAATTAAAAAAAAAAGGAAAACAGAAGGATTTAAGTTTCCATGTTTAATTAAGAACTGGATGCTTCAAGACCCACTGGTGCTGTTTGTAAAACTGGCATTACGTTTGATCATCCCATGATCACGAAAATGTGACCCATTTCTCACTTCCTTGACTGTGGAAATGTGTTGAGCAAGAAATGAAACCAAGTGTGTCAAAGGGCAGCACTCTGTAGTCTTTCACATGACAGGACTTTTAGTGAAATTCACATAAGTGTATTTTTACTCAAATATATAACATCGCATGTATAGAGGTTATATTCATGCATTAGTCTGTGATAATACTTTAGTTGTTCATGTGAATAGCAGGAATGTTATCAATGTACATAATTTTAAGCTCTGTTCTTAAAGTAAATTGCTGACTAGTTTGCAGTCGGGTTGCCTGGATGTTAATGTCAGCATGATCTCAATTCATGCCTATAGGTTGATGCTTGTGGCTTTGCGCAGACATAGCAGAGCCTCAGGGGGCACATCCTGAGGGTTGATCTTGTTTGCCTCCAGGCGCAGAACACGCAGGTTGGAGTAGTTGGTCATATTTATAACTTGACAGAAACTGCTGATTGAGAACTCTGAGGAAGGGGGGAAAAAACAACATTTTAGATGCATGTCTGCTTTTGTGATGAACCCTTTGTACTGTTTACCAGATGCTATTATATAGAGAAAAATGTAGCTAGTACTCGGAAAGAGTTCCCATTTTTCCATGAGAAAGACTCACTCTGGTACAAAGCTGTGTTTTTAAAGCATTTCTCCTGACACGATATATTTTAAACTAACTTGACTTTAAAGAAAGCCTCTGGTCATAGAATGCAAGTTTTAAGGGGAAAAAGTGCTTTCCAAATATAATTGCTTTAAGAATGTAAAGCTTTGGCTGACAACAATCTCTAAGTGTAAATGTGTACAGTGTACACCCCCACTTTTTTTTTCTACCACTTTCTTCATCTTTGATCATTTGCCAAGTTCTACTTACTAACAAGCTCTTGCTTACCACATGACAGCACCCATCTAGGGAGGTTGAATACTCCCCTAGAATATGCAGGAAGTCAGACATTACATTTTGCTGAATTGTTGTTAATGCTTGATGCACTTTGAGGTGCTTTCTGACCTTGTCTGCAAACATAAGCTGACGTGTGCCTTCAGTTGGCTTGTATTGCTGTGTTTAACAGGGGAATGGCTAGTTTTACTCTGAAGGCCTCCCAGCCTGTGGTGGTGCTGGGATTTGAACTTGTGCTGTCTGTAGTACAAATTAGTGGCAGCACCTTTTTGTCTTTTTTTTTTTTTTTTTTAAATAAATTTTGTTGCATTTGGCCAAAATGTGTATGCAACAGCATAAACATGTGCTATGCTGTTGCGGATGTAGTAGCTTAGTGGTTAAGGTGTGGGACTACTGATTGGAACGTTGCAAGTTTGAATCCCAGGTCAACCAAGCTGCCACTGCTGGGCCCCTGAGCAAGATCCTTAACCCTCAATTGCTCAGTTGTAAAAAATGAGATAAAATTGTAAGCTGCTCTGGATAAGGCTGTCTGCCAAATGCCTAAAATGAAAATTTGTCAAATGCCTACAGTCATGACTATATTTCAGTAATGCTATTTGAAAGGTGCTTCTTGTACCTTTGATGTGATTTGCCTGAAGGTAGAGGTTCTGCAAACTTGTGCTGATGGCTGGAATCCTTTCCAGCTTGTTGTGGGACAGGTCCAGCTCCATGAGAGTGCTCACATTAAAAGTATTGGGTGGGATTCCAGCGTCAGTGAGATGATTGTGCGAGAGGCGCATAAAGCGCAGCTCTGGCCGTTTTTTCGCAAAGTCTACAGGGACAGAAGAGATGCGGTTGTGGTCGAGGTACAGCTGACTCAGCTTGGGGGGAAGATGCTCCGGAAACTTTGATAACTGATTCCCACGCAAATCCAGAAAGCTGAGCGAGACCAATGGCTCTACAGCACCACCCAGATCCTGGATAGTGTTATAATGGAGACGCAAAGCTGTGAGACGGTTCATTCCATGCAAGGACCCAGGAGGCACAGATGTGATGGCGTTGTGGTCCAAGCGCAGGTCCTGAAGGGAATGAGGAAGTCCTTCTGGGATGTACTCAAGCTTGTTGTGCTGCAAGAACAGACGCTCTAGTTTGGATAGCTTGGCAAAGATCTAATAAGATAAAAGAATTATGTTAAATAAAATATAATTTTTTGCGAATTTGTCATGAATACATTTTGATTGTGATAAAAATGTTTTGTTTTATAATAAAGACTTTTCTATTTTATGGTTGTCTGTTATGTGCTTAATACTAAATCAGTCTTCAGTGTAAAGGTCACCTTCCTGTTTCTTTGAATTCTTACAAACTATGGGGTTAGGGTTGGCATAATTATGGACTGGTCTGTGTCCAGGACAAATTCCCCATTTGTTCATTTGTGACTGTTCACTTGTACTGACCTTGCTGCTGATTTTGTCAGATCTCAGTTGGTTCATATTCAGGATGATCCAGACAAGCTCGGTGGCGTTGTCAAAAACCCCATCGGTGATTCCGGTGATCCGGTTGTTTTGGAGGTACACGTATTTCATGCGCGAGGGCACAAAAGGCACATGCTGGAGGTTGCGGTTGTGGCAGTACATGGCAGTAGGGTAGGAAGGAGGGCACTCGCACTCTAGGGGGCAGTCTAATGCTTCAGAGTCATCTTGAGCGTGAAGGGAAGCGTAGTTGTCATGGTTTGAGCTGTATCTGTAACTATATCTGTAGGCTCGACTGCGTAGGTAGTTGAGCCAGGTAAGGGAATCGGTGTGTGCAAGAGAGAAGTGCACAAGCCCCGCCCACAGCAAAAATGTACTCCACATGATAATTAGGGTCTTCACTTTTTTCAATTCACTTTGTCTGTACCAAATGATGAAAAATCAATAGTTTGAATGAACTCACACATCAGAATCATACATTTTTCCACACGTACTAAAGATGTATTCACTAAACAGCTCCGTTATTGTCTCTGTACTTCCAGCACATTTGATTCTTGAAAGCTGATAACAAATGGCATTGAAAATGATTGTTTCATATAGTGATTTGGAGCTGGCCAAAAAACATCTCAGCCATTTATTTTTAGCCCCTGAAATGCAGGGATTCTGTATAAAACAGAATCCCTCATGCCCTATATCTCAAGCCCTAAATCATACCCTATATCTGGGATTAAAACTGACATTCTCTAACAATGTGTAGATCTGACCCGTTCAAGTCAGAACAGAACTCCATACATTAAAAACATAGTTACTTGTAAATATGTCTGGACAGGCAGCATCAATTCTAAATCCTGGGGTTTGTTTCTGTATTGTACACTGAAACTGAGCACAGAGAGAAGTGTGTTTTGGCCTGAGGGTGTTTTTCTGATACAGGTGTGCTGAGTGGCACTTACAGCTCAGAATATATATATATATATATATATATATATATATATATAATAAATAGTTTTAATAGATATATATAGATATATATATAGATATATATAGATAGATAGATAGATAGATAGATAGATAGATAGATATAGATATATAGTGTGTTTTTTTTAATACCAGTGTAATTAAGTTTTCTCGCTCTGGATTTATAACACTGTTGTACTTATTTTCTCATTGTGCTGCTGTTATTTCAGGATTTTAAATTCATTTATTTATACCTGATATAAATGATAATTGTTAAAAACCAAAAGTTGATTATTTCCCATTAACTCTATATAGTGTCATAGATAAGAGTTTAATACCACAGCATCAAATTGTTGTCCTTTTTATCCTTTTTTATCTACCTTTTATATTGTGGTACGTCTTTCAGTTACAGTATAACGACTACAAAGAGTCATTTCCTTCCCAGCCTTTCTTCCTTTCTCTCTGTTGATGACTAAAAGCTGCAGCTTTATCCCATTACTGAGGAACAGTAACTTTCCTGTGACAGAAAGCTTAAAGGTACACTCTTCCACTCTCATAGAAAACTTAGAAATGATTTTTAAAATCCGTTTATGTGAAGCGCCCACCCTACTGCAGGGATTATTACTATAGAAGCAGTAATGTATTAAAACAAGCGCATTCGTGTAAACCTTGCACCAGAAACCATCCTCAGAGCTGCTGTTCTGGAAATGAATCAACACAGAGTTGGTTTAGACTAATCAGAGCTGAGAATTCGACAGCACCGTGGTATAATTTCATCGCATAATTTCATAAGAGCCTTCTTCCATAATAAGAAGCAAAAGACGTTCATTTTCAGCTATACATCTTTGCATCTATCTAAAATCAAGATCTAATTTCAAACTCAAGCAGTTGGCCTCAGAATAATATACTATTAGAATATAATAACCGTTAAGCTTGGAGAATCACATTTAAAATCAGCAACAAAAACCTAAACAAGAGGAGAAATAATCCATACTCTACAAAACCACTACACTAATACTGACTTCATATTAATTCAAGAAAATCTTTAAAGCTAGAGAATGAGCTACACCTACCTCTGATTGCAGTGTGCTTTCTGCCTCAATCTCCCCTCGAGTGAAAAACAGCATGAGGACGAGGCTAAGAGGTGGAGAAACAAAAGGGGTGTAGAGGCATGGCATCTAAAAATGTCTCTTTCTAACTGTACATTACAAGAGATAATTACACACACACTTACACTTACACATTGTGTTTTACACTGTTGATACACACAGTGCAGATAGAACAATGCAGAGTGCGAAAGACTGAGATGACTTCGGGTTTTTGATACAATTTATTAACCAAACATTCTTTGTTTATTGTATTGTGAAGCATCAAACTGGCAAAGTGTGAAAATCTGGTTAGATATTTATAATTTCAGGGTAGCCCGCAAACCTTAGCTGCCTAGGCAGGCAGAAATGACCTTGCTTTACCTTTAGTTGAAAAATATTTTTTAAAAATGCAATCATCCATCCATCGTCCATACTGCTTATCCTCCACAGGGTCAAGGGGAGTCTAGTGTCTATCCACAGTGGGCTCAGGGCACAAGGCAGTGGACATCCTGGATGGGATGCCAACCAGTTACATTTGGCAGTCTCACACACACTCAGACACCCATTCACACACAACAGACAATTTAGATATACCTTTGGCCTCAAAGCATTTCCTGCACTGTACCACACTCCCTCTAATCCTCCAGTACTGCAGTTGTCTGTGTATTTGTTGCTATAGTACCTTAGAGATTTAGCCTGATGTTATTCTTAGCCTGTGAATTAGTGAACCAGTATCGATGCATTCATTGATCGTATTGATGCATACATAGAGACTTCAAAGCACTTCTATAAGATAAGGGTGTCTACAAAATGTAAATGGGCTGAAGGAGGAAACTGGACGATGCAGAGGAAAGCACCTGAAGCACAGAGAGAGACAGAGAACATGCAAACACCACACACACACACACACACACACACAAACACACACACACACACATATACACACACACACAGTGTGGTGACAGGAATCAAACCCCAAACCCTGGAGGTGCCACCATGCTACTGTGACCCTAGCTGGCTATCATATTAGTAAAATAATAGTTTGAATACATGATTTCATTTTAGAAATCACAGAAATTCATACAAGAGTTGTTGCAGCTTCCTGGTGGTCCAGTGGCAGGATCCTGGACTCTCACTGCCATGGATTTGGTTTATATATGTGGATCGAATGATCCGCTGTAGTGACTGAATCAGGAGCAGACGAAGGACAAATACAGATGTTATTAGAGAATATTTCTATCACATAAGGAAAGGGTTATGCAAAACTATGATTTTATTATTCAAACTACTATTGTAGTTAGTAGTTTAACTAGTTACTGTTGTAGTAACTATTGTAGGCTTTTATACTAAAAGCAATATAGATAATTTGACTATGTTTGATACACATGGAGAGTATATAAAACTGATAGACAACATATAGACAACTGATAATTGATTCTGATCTTAGGATATTGTCTATTATAGAGTGTTGTGCATGTCTTCTCCCTTTCCAGGTGGTCTGTATGCACATGCTGCTCTGTGATGGACTGGCATCCAGGGTGTATGTACTTGGGATAGGCTTTGGATCCACCCTGACCCTGACCCGAGCAGATTAAAGCAGTTACTGAAAAATGATGAATGATACTTGTGGTGCAATCAGTATATCTTCCACATATATCTTATGTGGACCACAAACACACATTAGCATCCTTCCCATCATTAATCATACTGTATCCATCAACACACTGTATTTGAAATCTCTCTGGCACATGATTGCATGCGGTACAAAATAGCTGGGCTGTATGTCCTGAAGCCATGTGAATATGAATGCCATGTGTGTCTGAAGGCAATACATCTGCTCTTTAACAACCTTCCTTTCCAGCCTGTCAGGGTGGAAGCGTCAGCCTTATCATTAGCCCAGCAAACGTGCATTTGTGTTTATGAGGAATTTGGCCAGGACCTGTGGTTGTGGTTTGCACAAGCGTGACTGCCTGTTGCTGAATGCTAATAACCACACATGCTTCCAATCTGCTTTTAATCCAGCATCAGCACTAATTCTACTGAACACCATGAAAAAAAAACAGTTACAGTAGCCAGGAAAACATGTACAAGGAGCACTTGCAGCCTTTGACGTTGGTTTACTACCTCCCTCATTTACACGTTCAAACTATTACTTTACTACACCGTTATATTTTCTTTCAGTTTCTGATCGTCCTCTCAAAACACCTCCCTCTCGAAGTAGATAGCGAGGAATGAAAATTGCTGACTTCAAGCTGAAAGTATACAGTACATTGGGTCTCACTGTGTGAAACTCAGTCTTAATGGCTCACACACAAACCACTGAGATCTTGGTGGGGGAACGTAATTTTCCGATTACACCTGATTAAACCTGATTGTTAAAAAAAAAAACACCACTAAGCTAAAGAGTTTTTATCCCCAAGCACTGATGATTTCTCGATTCTGAAATCAAGATGTTGATTAGTTTTCTTTAATAGCAGCTCTGAAAATTCAACTCACACTGCTACAGTTATATATCTCATCAAAACCAGATGAAATATCTAAACTGTCTAGATTAACAGAGTGTGTTAAAGATATTAAAGATTGGATGACTGATAATTTTCTATTACTAAATCCTGATAAGACGGAGATATTACTGATTGGTCCAAAAACCAGCACACAGAAGCTCTCACAATTCAACTTGTACTTAGAAGGATGTTCTATTACTAATAGCTCTACAGTGAAAGACCTGGGCGTAATATTAGACAGCAGTTTGTCCTTTGAAAAACATATTTCCGATATTACAAAAATAGCCTTCTTCCACCTCAGAAATATTGCCAAGCTTAGGAACATTTTATCTGTATATGATGCAGAAAAGCTAGTTCATGCTTTCATGACTGCCAGACTGGACTATTGTAATGCAATACTAGGTGGTTGTCCTGCATCTTCAATAAATAAGCTACAGTTAGTCCAGAATGCAGCTGCTAGAGTCCTTACCAGGTCAAGAAAGTATGATCATATAACTCCAATATTATCATCCCTGCACTGGCTACCTTTTAAGTTTAGAATTGATTATAAACTAGAACTACTTACATACAAGACTCTAAATGGTTCAGCTCCCACATATCTAGCCAGTCTTCTAACACATTACAATCCATCACGCTCCTTAAGATCTCAAAACTCCGGACTTCTGGTAATTCCCAGAATATCAAAGTATACAAAAGGGGGTAGAGCTTTTTCGTATTTAGCTCCTATCTTTGGAATAGTCTTCCTTACAGTATTCGGGGCTCAGACACAGTCTCCCATTTCAAACGTAGACTAAAGACATATCTCTTTAGCCAGGCATACATTTAATACATCCCATAACTTTGTACTCCAATACATCTGATTAAATGCACATCATCATCTAGTGCCTGTTAATATTATGAATAGCAGCTACGCTAATTCCTTTCCATTTGTTTCCCTTCTTCTACCCATCCCCGAGACACACAGAGATTGTGCCAGCTACAGTGGCATCCAGAGATGGACCAGCTCCAGCCGGGTTCTGCTTTGTGAGGACTGGAGTATTCAAAGCAGCACTGCCAACCCTATGTGGACGACAACAACCTCCTAATTAATTTACACATAACATTCTACACATGCTGTATCTGCGTCACACAACTAATGTAGAAAGGACATTGTTCATATCACACTCTCCGGTGTCACCCAGATGAGGATGGGTTCCCTTTTGAGTCTGGTTCCTCTCGAGGTTTCTTCCTAATACCATCTAAGGGAGTTTTTCCTTGCCACAGTCGCCCGAGTCACCTCAGGCTTGCACACTGGGGAAAACTTTGTCTAACATCTAGGACTGTTTGTTTGTATGTTTATTGTTTCTTATGTTCTGTAAAGCTGCTTTGAGACAATGCTCTTTGTTAAAAGTGCTATACAAATAAAATTGAATTGAATTGAACTGCTAAATTTAATGACAGGTTTGACGAACAACGAGGATACTCCATATATCTTAACCATAATAATAATTTAAACATTTTTGAAAAAAACTTATTTAACTAAGATGTGTAGTCATTGATATGGTACTATTTTCTGTCGTGAGGATTAATGTCTATGGAATGAGACTCCAGTGTTATTACTTTGTACTGGTCAGTACGTAAGACTACCAGTTAAAGGTTCATTTTAATGATAGATATTGAATTGTATGTAGTATTATCATGCCAAGAATTTTTCATTCCACCCTCACAGAGAGCTGGAGAGTAAAGTCTAATAAGCAGGCACCCATTGGTAAATTTGGAGTTGTGTAAATAAGTAGGTTGTTATAGTAAGCGAACCCCTGATTGCTGTTCTAAACCCCACATCACACCTTCCACACCTTCCACAACCTCCACTGAGCACTAAAGATTCAGAGTGAGAAAACATTGCTCTCCCATTTTTTTTTTACTTTAATGGTTTACTTTCATGACGATCAGTGGCGGCTCCTGATCATCGATCCTGGAGCCTCAAAAACAAAAATAAACTCAAGAGCCTATTACACTTGACTCATGCTATAGGCTACTATCTAGGGAATTGTCAAGAGTGACACAGTAATAGGCAGTTAAGAGTCAATAACATAGTTATTCAGTATACAGCTACAACTACATTTAAAAACACACACACACACACACACACACACACAGACACACACACACACCAAAAAACATAAAACAAGCTCCAAAACATTATAGGCATTGAAAGACAGAGATGGAAATCAAGACCACTTTGGTGTACTTGTATTTCTGATGCAGGGAAATGAGCCACTCTATAATCCTCAGATTCCTCTCTCACTCTTTTTTGTTAATTATATTTTGACAAATTTTTCTGTACATCATGCACACACATTCACACAGAAAGTGTCTGCACTTACACTTTTACCTTTGTTTACGGACATTTATAAGATTGGTTATGAATTTAAAAAAAAATTAATTCCTATTTTTTGTTAAAAACATCTTGGTGGCTGTGGATTATTACAATAAAACTATCCCAGTCTGTGAATCCTGTTATTAACTATCCTGTCGGGTGCTTCTCAATGAAAATGCTCAGAAAGGAAATATGGGGCAACAAGATTCCTGCCCCAGTGTGCTTTTATTAGTGATTGTTATAGTTCCCCTTTTGAACACTGAGTGCAATCATATCTCTAAGGATGCTCTATGGATGCTTAATGACCAATATCTAGAAAGTCGAGGGAATCGTTGTAACATCGGCTTAACTTCTGTCAAATAGCTGCAGCTTTTAAACTTGAGGGTAACTTAAATGCGGTCATTAGTATTTCAGCTTAATTTAAAATGTAGTATTGGATTTCAGATGTAGTCTTCATATGAATGATGACAGGTTCAAAGCATGCAGTAACAATGCTCACCTTAACGTCTTCCTATGTTAATGTTCATACAGTATACAACTCAATAGTTTCTCCATTGCAAGTCATTAAAAATACCCCCTTTCACTTTCTCCTATTGTTTTCGGCTAGGTTACTATATCTATTTTACATCAGTGACAAAAATAAGGTCATTGAATTTCCCTTTTCATGTCCATCAGGTTTTGATAACAGAAGAATAAGAAAGTGCAGTTGTAATAAAATATTTGTATTGATCTGACATTTTTAAACTTTGCTTATATGAATTGTGTACACATGAAGATTCTGAAATCATAAATTATTAAGAGCTAGACTTGGACAAACTTCTGGTTAATAATTTACAGTCAACTGTTAAATCAGAAACTGAACAAAAATGTTATAACTATGTTACAACACATCAACATGTAGTTGGTAGGTTCCTTCAAGGTAAAGCTTCCAGATACGTACACCTTTCCACTAAAGCAAAGAACTTGAGAGAGGTCAGAAGAGAATGGACAGACTATTTCAAGCAGCAAAGGCAATTCATTAAACCATGCTTTTCAATCGTGGTGACCAGAAAAGCATCTCAGACCTCACAAAAAGTTAAATCTTCAATTCAGAAGAATGTGTGCCCACTGTTTGTGAAGAAAACTGTTTTAATAATGGTAAGGTCAAGCATGGGATTTTTATTATTATTATTATTATTATTATAATAATAATAATAATAATAATAATAATAATAATAATAATAATAAGGGGGGCATGGTGGCTTGGTGGCTAGCACGTTTGCCTCACACCTCCAGGGTTGGGGGTTTGATTCTCGCCTCCGCCATGTGTGTGTGGAATTTGCATGTTCTCCCTGTGCCTCAGGGGTTTCCTCCGGGTACTCCGGTTTCCTCCCCCGGTCCAAAGACATGCATTGTAGGTTGATTGGCATCTCTAAATTGTCCGTAGTGTGTGATTGCGTGAGTGAATGAGAGTGTGTGTTTGCCCTGTGATGGGTTGGCACTCCGTCCAGGGTGTATCCTGCCTTGATGCCCAATGACGCCTGAGATAGGCACAGGATCCCCGTGACCCGAGAATAGTTCGGATAAGCGGTAGACAATGAATGAATTAATAATAATAATAAGAGGAAGAAGAAGAAGAAAATACGCACTACTGTAATAAACATGAGAAAACTTGGACAGTTTACATTTTATTACAGCCTGGAAATCAATTTTGCAACAGGTCATGACACCTGGTATTGGTATATATGAATAACTATCTTTTTTTTTTTTTTTTATCAACTTTCAACTGTACATATGGAATAACACATTATGCTATTAATTACCAGTAGAATGACTATCAAATATTGAGGGTAATTTGTGTCATGCATGCATGTAAACACAATAATAAATGGATTTTAAAAATGACGCCTTATTTATTTATTAGTGTGTAAAAAGGTCAGCTTTAACGCGGGTTGATGTTTCCACCCGGACATATTTTGTATTGCAGCCACACGCTTATGCTTGCTAATGAATTGTAGCATGTTTGACACAAGATATCACAAGTGTGTATCAGTCATTAGATGGTCGCATTTCCTTAACTAGTTAAAACAAATAAAATACACAGCAGGATGTTTACAAAAGCGTTTCGCGTGAAGTCCAATACCGTTATCAAAGGATCCGACAGGTTTGTAACTAACCAGTACAGCGCGAAAGCGTTAGCTAAGGCTGCTGATTGGTTTGATCATATTTGTTTCACTGTACACTGTCTTGGTGCACTACATAGGGTAGGAGATTGTAGCCCATACACGTTATGTGGCACGTCAAGTTAGCCTGGTAGGATGTTATTTGGGATACGGCTCGGGGGCTTCAGTCTGAGCCTGCCACTAGTGCTTAGCTTCTCTGAGATAGTACAGTTCTATTCTGTTTCACTTGTGTTTTATTGACACATTTGTATGTTTAAGGATTATTGTTGCATGTTGAAACATATCTGACTTCACCATACTCCACCATATTTAGATTTTTCTCCTCATAAGGTGTTTTTTTTTTTTCTTTTAAAATTTATAGAACATGCATAAATAGCCTATGAAATACAGGGAGAACAACTAATTCAGATTTACATAAAAAAAAAAAGCAATAAACTAACCAAGAGCATGAGGAAAGTGTTATTGACATTACAGTATTTATAATATAGCATATTTTTGTCAGTCGTCTAGAAATACTGAGGAAAACTGCAATCTGCTCTGGGAAGTAAAGAGTAAAACACTTGGTGACATGCTGTTACAGGAAAACTCTCAATGATGTGCTGGTGTGAAGTGACCTGGTGTGAAGTAGAGTTAGTGTTGACCTTCGACAGCACATCCCAAAGATGTTTTATTACTGCTATACCACAGCAGTTTGGCAACAGTTTCAGTGTATCTATTGAAATTTATTAAAGAATGTCACGTCATGGTTTTTATCCGTTTCTAGTTACATTTAATGTTGTGGAAGGTCTGTGAAACAGACCCTTATTATTTTAGCAGCTACACTTATTACCTCAGAAGTCTTTTTTCCCCCCTGTGACATTAATAAGACCAAAAAATGCAGCATGTTTTGTTACAGAGAAACCTGATTTCTGCTCAGTCCTGATCCCTTGTTGACAGTTATAAAGTGCTCACACTGTAGTCTCCTTACATTAATGTTAAACAAACATGTCCCCCCATAAAGCAACATATATATACATAACATATAAAGCAATATATATATAACGCCCACACTACCGCTCAAAAAATTGGGATCACTTGCATATTTCAGCTACGGAGGAAGACTCCATCAGCCAGTCCATCTTGTGGGAGATGCTCCAGGAAGCATGGGGTGAAATCTCATCAGATTATCTTGAAAAGTTGACAGCTAGAATGCCCAGGCTGTAATTGCTGCAAAAGGTGTGTTTTTTTTATGAAGGCAAAGTTTGAAGAAAGCATTCATCATTTCCATCAAAATCATTATTTCTAACTCTGACACGTCAGCATGTCCTGTTCTCTTGCTATATTTTCGTGTGTGTTTCTTTGGAAAACGATAAAATTTTTGAGTGATCCCAGACTTTTGAGCGGTATTGTGTATATATTGTGTTGAGAGTCCTCTATGCGAGTCTCTGTGAATTAGTTGTTACCATGGAAACAGTAATGTATTAAAATGAGTACATTAATATAAACTTGAGGTGACTTGAGGTGCTGTAATAAAAAGTTAATCCACTCTGTGGTATTATTTCCTTTTGTTATGATGCTGGAGTCACATGATGTCATACTTCTAATGCTGTTCATCGGTCATAGCTTCCACCAAGCATCAGCATGTGTTTTTTTTTTAATTTCATCAGTAATATAAATAATCTATTCCTTCATGTGTCATCTGTTCCGGCAGGAGGAAGCTGAGAGCGGACGTCTCTGCCGCGTTTCCGTCCCTGTCTGTTGACCACCTCAACGAGCTCGTACCGAACAAAGAAGAACTGAACGTTGTAAAAATCTACGCGCACAAAGGAGATGCTGTCACTCTGTACGTTCTCCACAGGAACCCAATGTTCTTCCAGCTGGAGAAACAGTTGTACCCTACAGGTGTAGTATAAACCACTACAGCACAGGATTATTACATGCAACACTGTGTTCAAAATAATAAAAGGTGTGGTCAAGATGGGCACCTTTTCCAAAGTAATACTTATGATGGAAAAAAATTCTTGGAATATCACAAGTTAGTGCTGATTAATAAAGCACCTTGTATTTCACATGCTTGCTTTATTTTTCTATACAGTTCATGTAGCGCATTATGTTTTTATGTCTTAGTTCAAATAGGACATGGGTATTGTGTGGTAATAGTTTTTTCTCTGTAAACAAGTGACCCGTGCTCTCTGAAACTATAATTAAGGATTACTCACTCATTTATTAATGGCAGGTAGGATATGTATACATTGTAAATAGATTTGTGGTTCTTTATTTGCTATAGATGTTAGGGATTCTTACTGTGATGTAGAAGGTGTAGAATATGAATATTGTGTAAGGGTTGACATCACCTACCTACTGTGTGTGTGTGTGTGTGTATATATATATATATATATATATATATATATATATATATATATATATATATATGTATGTATGTATATATACACACACACACACAGTAGGTAGGTGATGTCAACGTCAACCCTTATATATATATATATATATATATATATATATATATATATATATATATACATACATACATACATGCATGCATATATATATATATATATATATATATATATATATATATATATATATATATATATATATACACGCACATATATATATTTATACACAATTATTGCTGTTAAATCTGATTACATTTTTTTTTTTAATCTTTTTTTTTTTATCAGTATACACACTTTGGCGATATCCTGATCTGTTACCCGCCCTCGCAACGTGGCCTGCAGTGGTACAGAAACTAACTGGTGGGGCAGGTGAGACATTCTGTGGAATAAATATGAGTGGTGTGTGTGTGTGTGTGTGAGAGAGAGAGACAGAGATAGAGATAGAGGAAGATTGTGAGTGTGTGTGTGATCATGTGTGTGTGTTTACTTTCATTTTACTCTATATTAAACAGATCTCATGCTGCCAGGAGTAGTGGTGTCCTCTACAGGGCTACCAGATGTAAATCAAGGGGACAGCTGTGCTGTTAATGTTGTGTCAAACAGGTAAAGACTGACTTATACCCCTGCTTAAAACACACACACATATCAAGAGTCACATAGCTTGTTTTGTTAAAGTGAAACCAGAATTCAGCCCAAACTCCTGACTCCTCTGTCCTGATCTCCCTCTGACTGTTAAAAAGTGCTGACACTTTAGACTCTTTCCATTAACGATAAATAAACATCTCCTTAAATAAAGCAGCGACATAGCAAATATTACGCTTCTTTAAAACTAAATAAGTTTATTTAGTTTTATTTATTCTTTATTATAGTACATCGATTGTGGGGGCATTGGTGGCTCAGTGGTAGGTTTCTTGCCTATCATGCGGAAGGCCCGGGTTTGATTCCCAGCCAATGCCTCAACCCCAGCCACTGGATGCAGTGCCGGTCCCAAGCCCGGAAAAATGGGAGGGTTGCGTCAGGAAGGGCATCCGGCGTAAAACATTTGCCAAGTTGTTGTGCGGACCCGTTGGTCCGCTGTGGCGACCCCGAACAGGGAGCAGCCGAAAGCAACTTCTCTATAGTACATCGATTGTGTGGAGGGTCCACCATCCGAGTCCCTGTGATTAAGTTGTTGCCATAGAAACAGTAACATATTAGTGTGTGCATTGATATAAACCTGTGACTTGAGGTGCTGATATAGAAAGTTAATCCACTCTCTCTGACAGCACTGTGGTATCATTTCCTTTAACAGCTAACTTTATCACACAATTTCTAACCTCAAACCTTCCGCATGTCATTTCAATGAGTTTTCCGTGATGCCGTCATCTCTGGCTTGCTCATTAGGGATAAATCTGAATCTCTTATCTGGGTTTAATGCTCATGTGTCATTAATAGTGCTATATAAATGCAATTGCAATTATTCCACTTTTATTTATTTATTTATTTATTTATTTGTTTGTTTGTTTATTTATTTATTACATTTTTGAATTTATTCATTATTAGGTTTAGAATATGGGGAGTGTCAACCATACAAGCCAGAAATAATTACAGTCAACAGCTGTAATTAGCTGAGATGACAGAAACCAATCACATTTTGCTTTTCACTGAGACGTGGTGTTTATTTTTCAGTGTTAATGAGTCATTCTGTGTGTTTCTGCTGTTGCATATACGTTTGAAAGTTTGTGCTCGACAAAACATTGTCAGCAATAATCGTGATATTAATATGTAATATACACATTGCATAGATGGGAAAAATGTCTCTTACTCTTGCTCATGAAGGAGTGTTGTATTTGAGTGACTTGAGTTGACTGCTTGCTTGGTTACACAGAGCTCCAGTTGCTGTAGGCACAGCGGCCATGTCGAGCAGAGAGATGAGGTCCAGTGGGATGAAAGGCAAAGGAGTGAATGTGTTACACACGTACATGGACCAGCTGTGGTACGAACCTTGCAAACATGCACAAAATTCCAAAATCTTGGCTACCAAAACACACCCAGAAATTAAAATCTGAGTTTTAAGAAAGAGCAAGGGTCTCTCTCTCTCTCTCTCTCTCTCTCTGTCTCTCTCTCTCTCTCTCTCTCTCTCTCTCTCTCTCTCTCTCTCTGTCTCTCTCTCTCTCTCTCTCTCTCTCTCTCTCTTCTCTCTCTCTCTCTCTCTCTCTCTCTCTCTCTCTCTCTCTCTCTCTCTCTCCCTCCATCTGGCTCTGGCTCTGTCTGTCTCGCTGTTTGTATTGACCACTGTGTCTCTCTGTTTCTGTTGGTCTCTGTTTGGATCAGTATTTTTGTCTCACTCTTTCTGACTGTGGCTGTCTCTCTTTTCTCCCACAGGGCTTTTGGGGATAAGACCGCTCCTCCTGTCATCCCAGTCACTGATCCTTCAGTCCAGGCGGAGGCAGACACAGACAGACAGGAAAGTGGCGAAGAGGAAACGGAAGATTTGGCTCAGGAGAGCGAAGGACAGAACAACTGTGGAACGGCTGCAGTTTTATCGTCTCTTCAGAATCTCCAGGATCTAAGCCTCAGAGAAGGAGAGAAAGAGGAGGAGACGGAGGAGGTGCAGGGAGAACAGGAAGATTCAAGATCTCCACAAGGCAAGTTCTCACGTCTGCAGGTGCATTTGTCATGTATCTCCATCTCTTTTTACTTGAGCTGTGCCTCAGATCCATGATTCATCATCTGACAGCCTTGTTCACATTAATGTTTCAAAAAGCCCCAGTGAGATGCATGAACAATCAGGTTTCATCACACTTTATTTCAGTATTTTTGATTTATCATATGGCAACTGGGTCTTACCTGGACATAAAAAATGCTTTCCTGTTTATGTTTTCCTCAAAACTAGTTTAGGAACTTGACCTGGACAATCTTAATGTTCATTGGTTACTCTTCACATTCTGCACACATCGATTGTAAATACTGACCCTGTTTCTCTGTCTCTCTCTCTACAGAACAGATGGATTCTCTGTTGTTTCAGTGTTTCCTCCATGCCCTGAAGAGTAAAGTGAAGAAGTCGGAGCTCCCCCTGCTGACCGGCACCTTTCTGCGCAAGCACATGGCATCATGCTGGTACTTTTTTTCTTGCTCAAAAAAACAAACTCATTCTGACTCAGTACAATGCCGGCATTTTTACGATAGTTAGCAAGTCAGAACTGTGCTTAAAAGGAAAGATGCAAATGAGGAGACTTAAAAATGTACCTCACTGAAAGTTGAGTAAACACCTTAGAGATGTTTATGTTCAGTAATGGATTGACTTGTATCATTTTTAACTCTATGATTAATTTAAATCCATGATTAAATCCACTTTATTTCCTTGCTGTGATTCACATGAACTGTGAACAGAGTTTCTTATTAAACTCATGGTGGGAAATACATCCTTACATCCGTATATACATACAGTGTTAGAATAAAAATAAAACAGGTTTTTGTCATTTTCAAGATTAACCAGGTTTCTTTGTATGTAGCTTTACTGGTAGTTTGGGTAGCAAACAAATATTTGCATTATAGATTTATTTGCATGACTGTCCCCTCCGGTTCCTTCAGTTGCAGCCAGAAATACTCTGTTTTTGCGTTTTCAGAATTTGAAAAAGCAGTGCAACTGCTTTCCAGTGCACAGGATTCTTTTTTTAAACTCCTACTGGCGAAGACACATGTATAATTATTTTCTCTGTGATAGCTGTACTCATGTTTGATGCACAAGACCTGTGAAAAATCTACAGTAATTTTGAAACATGCAATCTCCAGTATCATCCATATCACATAATTTACTTGATTTTGCATTAATTTCCTAACACAAACCCTTTCATTTCTAAGGCACATTGTTCTAGCCTGAATGTCTGATCCTAAATCATGCATTAACCTCTTATTTTAGCTGAGTTTACAACAAAATGCAAACCCAACAAAATGTTTTATCTCTGTTTTCACTCTGTTTCCTTATGTGATTTCATTCACATTTTCTTCTATAGTCCCAAAGGAAAAAACCTTGACATAAAAAAATCCAGCTATAAAAAGGTAAGTAAAAGTGGCTGAATTGAACAATGTTTATCTAGTTAGCTCTGTTTATATATATATATATATATATATATATATATATATATATATATATATATATATATATATATATTTTTTGTGTTTTATATGTATATATATGTATATATAAAACACACACACAAAACCCCCACATATAGGTAGGTACATACTCAATTTTCAACCCCTAAAATACATTTTTACATATATATATATATATATATATATATATATATATATATATATATATATATATATATACTTTTATTATATATATATATATTATATATAAATAAAAGAAGTTGGGGCACGGTGGCTTAGTGGTTAGCACGTTTGCTTCACACCTCCAGGGTTGGGGGTTTGATTCCTGCCTCCACCATGTGTGTGTGGAGTTTGCATGTTCTCCCTGTGCCTTGGGGGTTTCCTCTGGGTACTCTGGTTTCCTCCCCCAGTCCAAAGACATGCATTGGAGATTGATTGCCATCTCTAAATTGTCTGTAGTGTGTGATTGAGTGAATGAGAGTGTGTGTGTGTGTGTGCCCTGTGATGGGTTGGCACTCCATCCAGGGTGTATCCTGCCTTGATGCCCAATGACGCCTGAGATAGGCACAGGCTCCCTGTGACCTGAGAATAGATCAGATAAGTGGTAGACAATGAATAAATGAATGATATTTTAAAAAATATATATATATATATATATATATATATATATATATATATATATATATATATATATAGAGTCTATCTTTCCTCTCTCTTTCTCTTCAATTCCCAGCTCTCGAAGTTCCTGCAGTCGATGCAGAAGGAGCACAATCTGGTTCGGGTAAAGGAGTTAAGTAAGGGAGTGGACAGCATTGTAGAAGTTGACTGGAAGAACCCTGAGTATGTGCACTTTAACAGCACACTTTAACAGAAAACACACGTTATGTACAATATTGTATCTTTGTATTTGTTATACAGCTGTGTGCTGCTACACCGTGCACTAAATAGAGATTTTCTTTGTGTTTATTATTTAGGAGTTAATTCACCTGCTAATAAAATAAAATATTCTCAGCCAGATTGAAGTGTTTATCCAGTGAAAACGTTTGTTCTGCAGAAGTCAATATTTTTTTAACCGTTTCAAGAACCTGTGGGGAAAAGAAATACCTATATCCTGGCCACACATCATTATGGCATTACAGATATTACAGTGTAAAAATCAATAGTGTTGCTTGCTTTAATAAGTAAGCACTTCATTTCAGGTTGTGTTCTTTCTGCGTGCCGGAGGACGGGGAAACCCCTCCAGAGGAGTGCAGTGAAGATCGAGAGAGCTGTGAGGAGGTCTATAAGCCCCCTGAAATCACTCTGCTTTACGGGGTCACCTCACGCCTGGAGCCTTTATTCCAAGATGTGCAGAAAAAGTGAGCGTGTGGTTCGAGTTGGTTTGTCATTTTGTGCATGAAGAGATTGCTGTTAACCTTCTCATGACCGAACTGAAATTGTATAGGAGAGCAATCTTATTCGCCCCAAAGCAAAACTGTCCCAGATTTTGAATGCTAGCCTGGCAAATCTGGCAGATTATTGTAAGCATTTAGCATGGTGTGTTAGAACATCAAATTAATAGTAAATGTAATTATTGTATTTGCTTGTATTTTGCGGATATCACCCATAAAGCAGGTCTCACTGTGATTGCTGATATGGGACATCACCACCACCACCATTATCCACATCATCCTCTTCATCATCATCAAATTTTTATTATTATTATGAACAAGTAATCTTCTCAAGCAGGAACTCTCATTGGATTTTTTCATCTTAATGTACTGGTGTGTATTTAGTGTGTGACTCTTCTATTTCAGAAAGGGTGCAGTGCTGCAGGCTAGTGAAGTGAGGAGCATCATCACCGAGTATGTGAAAAAAAACGAGCTTGTCCACGACACCAACAGAAGGTATACGTGTCTTTATTTAATGTCAAACTCATTAATTTTCTTTCAGATGGACAATCAGCTTCTTGAATATAGCTTCTTGTACATCCCAATATGCTATTGCTATCACAATTCGCTCTAAACTGACTGCAAACTGTGTTCTGAGAAGATATCAGGAAGAGCTACTGCATTTTTACTACAACACAAGGAATAGAAAAAAAAGATCTTAAACTTAATTTAAACTTAATGAGGATTTATTGCTGTACAGAAGTCCTTTTCTGAACTGCAACGAAACCCATTCTTTTGCATTGCAACCCAATTACATCCAAGGATACTTGTGTAGCTAGCAAATAACGCCATTTTAAAATTTAACTAGGTAACTATAGCTAAATGTAAAGAACATATATACAAGATATTCATCCCTGATTGATTAATACTTATTTAGTTTACTCATTTTGCTATCAGTATTAGCTTCAGTGGAGACAAAAAACATGTCTTTGTATTCAGTCTGAAAAAAAAAGACTTATATTATTATTATTATTATTATTATTATATTATTATTATTATTATTATTTATACAAAATGCTAAGTTGATACCTCTTTTCCTTTATGACATTCTCTTTATTTGCCAGTTATGTGAAAATCAGTCCGGTGCTGTGTGACTGCTTACTGGATAAATCAGAGTATCAGGAGGTCGAGGTGTTAAAATGGGACGATCTCTTCAGCAGGTAAACTACCTTTTTCCTAAATTCTAGTACTGTTTCTAGTTACTTTTTATTATTGAATAGCTAGTGTGACTCTAACTAAGCTAGATGTTTTTACTAGCTTTTGGCTGTAAATCTTAAACTAATTGAGACTGTTTTGACAGATAAGGTTTAATGTACTGGACTGTTTATTGATCCGGAGTCGTGTATTGTGGTGAATTGTGCATGAGGTCATTTAAAAGGGAAAGCAATTACAGTTCATGAGCATCTGTGTTAGATAGGCAGATAAAAAAAACACATTCAAAATCCAAAACTGAGGGCCTGCATGGAGTATATGACTTGAAACATTATTCTAATACCCAGCTTGAGAAGTACATGATGCACTGATTAGCATTAGTCCCATATTAGTGGAACAGTGTTGGGTGTGTATTAAAACCCACTTGGCTGTGTTTGTAGGACTCTGAGCAGGATGCAGTCATGCCATCAGCTGCAGTTTCCAGGCCAGGCTCCTGTGGTCCGGAAAGGGCAGGTGGAGCCCATCGATATCACTGTAGCCTCCAGAGGCTCTAACAAGAAGGTATGGGTCAGACTGATTAACAGCAACAGCCATGTTCAGTAGCTTATGACGGAGGGCAACCAGTCACATGCTGCCTGTGTTTCTGGATCAGATATTTATGAGAACTTGTTGGAGCAGTAATCCTCAGACGGAATTCGGAATTATCTCTATATCCCTGTACTATATCCCTGTACTTTTTAAACTGTTGATTGCGATAAAGTTTTAATTCTGTCAGTAACATTGGGTTAATGATCATCATCTCTCAATATTTGATATTGACTATAATATTTGATATCACTTAGTTCTGCATTCAGTAATTATTACACAGTTGAGGTCAGAAGTTTACATACACCTTGTAGAATCTGCAAAATGTGGATAATTTTTTCCAAAAATAATTAAAAGGGATCATAAAAAATTGTACTTGGTTTTTAGTTAGTTCTGCCCATTACTTTACTACATAACAGATGTTTACATGTAGACCACGTGACACAATAATAACACAATCTATTATTCGTTTTTTTAGTGCTGCCCTACAGAAAATAGTTTACGTTTCCCTAAAGATAAAATAACACTTTCCACCAATCCCCCTTGTTCAAAAGTTCATACCCCTGGCTCTTAATGTATCATGTTGCCTTCATGAGAATCAGTGATCGTGTGCAGCTTTTGTAATAATTGTTTACAAGTTGTCCTAAGTGTGTGAAAATGGATCTCAAGATCGTATAGCTGTTTTTGGAAAGGGATCAAATATACACAAGATGTTGGGAAACTAAATAATGTGCAGGAAGAACTGTGGGAAGATTAAGTGCTAAGGAAAAACATGGGACACGTGAATGACACTTAAACATAAAAACAGTCGCTGACACCAGGTAACACATGGTATTAAGAATCAAATGTTTGTAGACTTTTAAACTGGTTTATTTGTGTAAATTCAGTGGTTACTCTGTCTTGGGGCATTGGTGGCTCAGTGGTAGGTTTGTCGCCTATCATGCGGAAGGCCCGGGTTCGATTCCCAGCCAATGCCTCAACCCCAGCCACTGGATGCAGTGCCGGTCCCAAGCCCGGAAAAATGGGAGGGTTGCGTCAGGAAGGGCATCCGGCGTAAAACATTTGCCAAGTTGTTGTGCGGACCAGTTGGTCCGCTGTGGCGACCCCGAACAGGGAGCAGCCGAAAGCAACTTCTTCAGTGGTTACTCTGTCTTGTGGACTATATGAATTATGCATGTTATAAGAAATCGCTTATTCAGGGGAAATCTAAATAAATACTAAATGCAATTTTTATGACCCCACTTATTAGTTTTTAATTATTATTATTTTGCAGACGCTGCAAGTCGTATTTAATCTTATGACCCCAGCTGTATATAATTACCTTCCTTTAGTGAGGACATAATGGTTATTAAGTAATTATGATTTTTGGCAAAATAAGTTTGTGTTGCGTGAGTGTTTAGCGTGCATATGTCTTCCTGCCCTGATTCTGCTGGTGTCTTCAGGTGACGATAATAAAGAACTTGGAAGTGTTCAGGATAGAGCCAGCGGTGGTAGCAGACACCCTGCAACATCTAGTCCAGGCCAGTTCCGTCCTCCACGATGTCCCTGGAGCCAAAGAGCGGCAGATGGTGCAGATCCAGGGCAACCAGGTGCATCACGTTGGCAAACTGCTACTAGGTAAAGCTCAGTTCAAGCTAACCACTTTGATCTGTTTGTTTCCTTTTATTCTTCATTGTCGTTTATTTTGTTTGTTTTGTTTTGTTATAGAGCAATATCAGATCCCTCGCAAATACATCCAGGGTTTGGATAAAGCTCCGAAAGCAGGCAAGAAGAAATAACAAACGTTCCATTCTGGTGACTGTACATTGCTGGAACATAAACATGAACTACTGGCCTAATTCATCATTTGTGTCCTAAGACTACTGAACCGGCATGAGGTTTATTCGACAGAGCTGTACCATACATTCAGTCATGGAATAAAATATTAGTACAAAACAAATTTGACCACCTTCTATATTGTTTTGATGTACAGAAAGATGCAAGAATATAAAACGCATGCTTTTGACTAAGACATGGTTACCATAATGTTATGAAACCACACTTTATGAGGTTGGTACACTTTTTATTTTTTACCAACTTAAAAAAAAAGTATTTTTTTTCTTCCTTTGTCTTGTTAAATAGTAAACTTTTGTGCGCATCTCCCTTCCCACAAACATTTAATGTCAAACATCAGAAAAGGGAAAATGTAATCTCAGTGATGTTGACTGTGGCATGGTTGTTGGTGCCAGATATCTGGTTTGAACATTACCATATGATATGAAAGAAATTGATCATCTCCTGGGATTTTCGCACACAACAGGCCTCTCGTTTATGAGACAGGTCAGAGCAGAATGGCCAGACCAGTAAAAAATGTCCACTTTTTACAACCACGGTGAACAGGAAAGCAACTCAGATCAAATCTTGAGGAAGTGTCTCAAGATTGTTAATTGTGAATCTGTTAAGAAAATGAATCTAAGGCTACAGTGGGCATAGTGCCATCTTTCCAATCCTCAACTTTTCAAGTTCCTCATCAATTAATTCAAGTTGATCAGTTACTTTTATGTGATTAAATTATATTTTCCTGTCATGGTTGTTGGCCTTTTAACACATTTCATGGTGATTTGAACAGTAACATACAGTAACACCTGATGAGAAAATAAAACACATGCACACATTCAGCAGGGCGATCTTTGGTTTTCCTCCAGGATGGGACAGAAATCCTGTAAATTCTTAATGATATATGCAAATAAGCTTCAGCACAAAAGCATAAACCAAGCCCCTATAATAAATAGTTTAGTTTTAGTTTCATTAACTACATTTTGACTAAAACTAACAAGAAGAAATATTGTGCAAAAAACTAAAACCAAATTATCTGTCGAGTTTAACGCTAACTTCTTCATAATGCAGTTAATAGTGAAAAATTGTAGAAAGGCTGAACAATCTTGAAAATACAAAAACCCTGAAAATCAATAAGTAGTTAAAAAATGTTAGACTGGGTAAAGGTGACAACACTAGATTTCGCCGCTTCATTATGCAATGAGGTCATTACCCTTAGTATGACGTAGTAAGACGTTGCTAATTTCAAGCTTCAAGATTTTATTTGTCACATACACAGTTCCAGAGAGTTAACTTGCATAGGTGACAATCCATCCTTGTGCATATAAATAAATTCAATTCAAGAGTAGAATTAAAAATAAGAATAAATAGAAATAAGAATATGAAATAAGAATAATGTGGAAAAAATTGATGCAATTGATGTGCAGTGTATTTATATGTACATGGACAGTAAATAATGCTCAACAGTACAAAATAGAAAGTGATGTACCAAATGTGCAGGTGTGTTACATATACTAACAGTAAAAATGCAGTGTTAAGAATATCAGTGGTCTTTATGGACTCTTAAGCAGAAGTGGGTAGAGTAGGCAAAAATTTTACTCAAGTAACAGTAAAAGTAATAATGTTCAAAATTATTGGAGTAAGAGTAATAAATTATCTAATTATAAGACTACTCAAGTAGCGAGTTTCTAGTTACTTTGGATCTGATTCAAATGAAGGGAAAATCCTGAATCTCAGACTGCATCGAGATCTGTAAGCCACACCTCTTCTCGAAAGTTTGTTCTGTTTACAGGATATAAAACCATCATATATATATATATATATTATATATATATATATATATATATATATATATATATATATATATACCATGCAGTATATAAAGATCGCAAGTCTCGTGATACGCTGTCCCGTACTGTTTTGTTTTGTTTTGTCTGTTGTCTTTTCGTCTGGCACTGTTTGCACTAGGTTGCACACATTGTAGCTAGAACAACTTACTTCAGTCTTTAGCTCTGTGTTGTTTTGTAGCTCTGTGTTGTTTTATGTAGCACCAGGGTCCTGGAGAAACGTCTCATTTCACTGTGTATTGCATCAGCTATATACACCGATCAGGCATTATGTTATGAGCAGTGACAGGTGAAGTGAGTAACACTGATTAGCTCCTCATCATGGCACCTGTTAGTGGGTGGGATATATTAGGCAACAAGTCAACATTTTGTCCTCAAAGTTGATGTGTTAGAAGCAGGAAAAATGGGCAAGTGTAAGGATTTGAGCGAGTTTGACAAGGGCCAAATTGTGATGGCTAGACCACTGGATCAGAACATCTCCAAAACTGCAGCTCTTGTGGGGTGTTCCCGGTCTGCAGTGGTCAGTATCTATCAAAAGTGCTCCAAGGAAGGAACAGTAGTGAACCGGCAACAGGGTCATGGGCGGCCAAGGCTCACTGATGCATATGGGGAGCGAAGGCTGGCCTGTGTGAACCGATCCAACAGACGAGCTACTGTTGCTCAAATTGCTGAAGAAGTTAATGCTGGTTCTGATAGAAAGATGTCAGAATACACAGTGCAGCACAGTTTGTTGTGTATGGGCTGCATAGCCACAGACCAGCTGCCCATGCTGACCCCTGTGCATCGCCGATAGCGGCAACAATGGGCATGTGAGTATCAGAACTGGACCACGGAGCAATTGAAGAATATGGCCCGGTCTGATGAATCTCAAATTTTACATCACATGGATGGCTGGGTGCGTGTGCATTGCTTACACATGGTACCAGTATGCACTATGAGAAGAATGCAAGCGAACGGAGGCAGTGTCATGCTTTGGGCAATGTTCTTCTGGGAAACCTTGGGTCCTGCCATCCATGTGGATGTTACTTTGACACGTACCACGTACCTAACATTGTTGCATTGTTTCCCTTTTATGGAGACGGTATTCCCTGATGTCTATGGCCTCTTTCAGCTGGATAATGCACCGTGCCACAAAGCAAAAATGGTTCAGGAATGGTTTGATGAGCACAACAACCAGTCTGAGGTGTTGACTTGGCCTCCAAATCTCCAGATCTCAATCCAGTTGAGCGTCTGTGGGATGTGCTGGACAAGTCCGATCCATGGAGGCTCCACCTCGCAACTTACAGGACTTAAAGGATCTGCTGCTAACATCTTGGTTCCAGATACCACAGCACACCTTCAGGGATCTAGTGGGTCAGGGCTGTTTTGGCAGCAAAAGAGGGACCAACACAACATTAGGCATATTATATCATAATTTTATGCCTGATCGGTGTATGGTCTAAAAATGACAATAAAAGCTTCTTGACTCTTGGGTCCACATACTATTCATTCATTCATTGTCTGCCGCTTATCCGATCTATTCACGGGGAGCCTGTGCCTATCTCAGGCGTCATCGGGCATCAAGGCAGGATACACCCTGGACGGAGTGCCAACCCATCACAGGGCACACACTCTCATTCACTCACACAATCACACACTACGGACAATTTAGAGATGCCAATCAACCTACCATGCATGTCTTTGGACCGGGGGAGGAAACTGGAGTACTCGGAGGAAACCCCCGAGGCACGGGGAGAACATGCAAACTCCACACACACACGGCGGAGGCAGAAATCGAACCCCCAACCCTGGAGGTGTGAGGCAAACTTGCTAGCCACCAAAATATTATTCATCAATAGTAACTGAGGAACTCCAATGAATTTAGTGAAGTAAAAGTAACTTTCTGAACTTTCTTTCTAAAAACTAACTTGATTAAGAGTATAAGTAAGGCCAGCTAAAACTACTCTTAAAATAAATTTTTCCTAAAACCTTACCATAAATGTAACGAAGTAAATGTAGCATGTTACTACCCACCTCTTCTCTTAAGGTTCCTGATGATGGACATCTCAGTCTTTACGTAGTTGTTGCGCAGATGATTAAGGAAACCTTGACAGCAGTACATTTCTATTATATAAGGGGAAAAAAAAAGGTCTAAAGAAAAGAGCTGGGCATTATATCAGGCATACAGTATTCATGCACTTTTAGATCAGATCAGATGAGTGAGATGGCTCTGACTCACAACAGCCTGCTTTCACTATGCGCTATATAACATACAGCATCTGAACATAGTTGCATTTAGCAGTGCAGAGCAAAATACACACATTATATAATTAGGTTTCAAAATCCCTTACCTAATTAACTTATCCCATAAACATGTTGGGGAAAAATGTTATAACATTATTATTATAATATGTTACACAGCAGCCTTTATTATTTGGCAGTGCTCTATGGAAACTGAACGTCTATTTGCCTCGTCTTGTTGTTGAGTCTGTTGGATGGAAAAGTTTTTTTAAAAAGGAAATTAAATTTCAAATGCAAACACAGCAACACTCCCAAACAATATAAGAGATTCACGGTATATTTGCGCAACGGTGAAATAAAAGCCGGTTTATGGGGTTCGGATTGACTGACTTGAACAGACGAAGCTGCAGATGAGATGAATAAATGTGTGAAATTGAAGTGAGGTATATTGAATAAATGTTACATTTATATATATATTTGTAAAATTGATGTATTTTTGAGAGAATTGTGTTTAAATCATGGCTGAATTTTGAGTTTCAGGTGTCTTGCACAGCTTACTCTAAATCTAGATTTCAAGTGTTAAGAGGTTCATTCTGGTAACCAATACACTGGCTTACTGACACCAGTTCCTTCTGTGCAAGGGTTCATGTGGTTTTCATTTACTTCAGACTGTATGTTTTTTTAAAACATAGATTTTTTTCTTTTCTTTTGGTGCCCATTTAAAATTGTAACTGAAATTGTAATGTGGTAGTTAATTAACTGAATTATTTTGGCTGAATCCACAATTTTGTCATTGCGTTTTATGAAATGTTTACTATTAAGTAAACTACTATTAAAACTATTACGTTTTATTATGATATCATCACTGTCACACAAGTCGGATATCTGGAGTCTGATTGGTCAGTTATCACCGCTGGCAATAGCGCAGGCAGTAATTCAAATCACAATTTAATGCTTTTGTGATCATTTTCTTATAGTCAGTGCTCATTCAATGAGACTCTTTGATATAATAAAGTGTTTTCTCTCACATTTGTGGAAGGAGTCTCCAGTGTCAAGACTTTATAACAATTACCAAGTTTCATGCTGTAGGACATCTTCAGGACAGAGGAGTTTGAACTTTCCAAATTCTCAGTAACATAACTATTAAAGGAACATGAACTTAGTTATGACAGGAAGTGTGGATTTGTTCTTCCATTGTCTGAACCGCTTATCCGATCTATCATCGGGTGACGTGGAGCCTGTGCCTCGTCTCAGGCGTCATCAGGCATCAAGACAGGATACACCCTGGACGGAGTGCCAACCCGTCGCAGGGCACACACACACACTCATTCACTCACGCAAACACACACTACGGGCAATTTAGAGACTCCAATCAGCCTAGACGCATGTCCAAGCATTGGACTGTGGGAGGAAACCGAACAAGCACGCGGAGAACATACAAACTCCACACACACAGTGAGCGGGAGCAAGACTTGAACCCAGGATGCTGGAGGTGTGAGGCGAACGTGCTCACCACTAAGCCACTTATAAAAACATGATGTTCATTAAGAAATGTAAAAAAAATAAATGTTATCAAATTTATAGTGTGGTATTAAAGGAATAAAACACTTTAACCCTTTAATGTTCTGTGCAATCTTTTGGTAGCCCAAATTTTGAGTCACGAAGGGACTTCTCAACCGTTTGGTAGAGGCCAAACAATATATATATATTGGACTGTTTTCTTGATGCAGACATTAAAGGGTTAAGACAACTTGATACTGTATAGAAGTATCTGCTTCACAGACTGCATCACACCATCCTAACATTGATTACTTTCCTGTAACAGTCTATCCCATCATGTTTTACTATATTACTTTCTTATATTCCACTTCAAAAAGGAAAATAAACTGATATCATTTGCAGCATGCAGCACTTTTCATGTAAGTCTGTTGTTTTTGCAGCATATACATACCAATGCGGAGCTCCAAATATTTGATATTTAATATTATTGCAGGTTTTTAAAACAACAACAATAATAGTTTATTAATGGTTTGTACACTAGTCCAGAATAAAACCATTGTATTTTGAATTGAATTGTCTAATGATTTTACTTAAGAGCACAGAATTAGCAGAAAAGCTCAACACAATAAATATAATTGCATCAAATGTATTGTGCAGCATGCAGTATTAATAAATGAATCAATAAACTGAATAATGAACAAGAAATTGACTATATTTACAGTACATTTTGCTTTATAGCACTTCTAGTTTTCAATTCTCTGTAAAGTTAAAGATCAATAAAAGGCACAATAGCTACAGGAGCTACAATTGTCATGGATGGCATGGCTATGCCCTGTGGGACCACTAGTGGGCTTCCAGCGGGGGGTTTGTTTGTTTGTGCCATGTGCTTTTGTTTTGGGTTTGTGTGTTTTTTTTTCCCCTCATGTTTGCCCCACCTTTGTACACCTGTCCCTTGTGTCACCCTGATTATCTCCCCTATTTATATTGGGTTCTTCCTTGTGATAATTTGCTGAGTTCTCGTTGTATGGCGTGTCTTTTGTTCTCAAGGTTTTGTTTTTGGAGGTTACTTTTCCCGTTGTTATGGTTTGCCAGTTCTGTTCTTGAGTTTTAGTTTTGAGTTTATCTTTCTCCCCAGTGTTCCCGTGTATGTAAGTGTCTGCCTTTTTTTTGTAATAAACCCTGTTTCATGGCTATCCCTGCACCTTGGGTCTGATTTCACCTGCCTGGCACCCCATGACCCTGACAACAAATTCAGAACAGCACAGTGTTGCTGAAATAATTAAAACTGAAACATATAAATGAAAAGGAAATTACAGGCAATAATATAGTGTACAATAAGATAAATCTGGTCTGGTTTGGCTACACATCATACTACACTTCTGTTTTTCTAATATAAGAGCTATTAATACACATTACCATCTTAACCCTAAAAGGTTCTTCAGTTTGCTCCTGCATGGGAACACTTAGAGCCTCTCTGTGGATGGACTCCTTTAGAAAGTAATCTATTCTTGACCAAGCAATCTTTTTTGACCAAGCAGCAACTCCACAGAGAATATTTGACACAGGTTATAACTTCCTGTCTGAATTTGGTCTGTGTGCAGGCATACAAGTACATGTTAATGGTAGCATTGCTAAGGCTGACCATGGTCCCGATATCCGCTGCGATATTTATGCTCAGGCTGTAGTCATCGCGATCCAATGGCCAGCCTTTAGTGCGCAAGATGATCTGAGTGATGAAGCGTGTGATGCTCAATAACACGAATGACATGGAGACAGTCACTAAAAGCACCACAGACTTCCTTTTTCGTGAGCGTAGCAGCGGTGTCACCTTTTGGCCTGATGTACATATTATATGTACTCGGTTAATGAGAGATATCTGGCGCAGCATCAGGCCATTCAGGACACCAATAATGACAAAGGGCAAAATGTGGGAGATTATTGTCTGCATGCTCACTATGGTAAGTGTGTACTGAACGGTGGCATTTGGTTTATATATGCAGACCCAGCGTTGGAGATCAGAGCTGTACATGGATACATAGGCCCAGTAATAGGGCAATGCCAACAAGTGACCAAGTACAAAGATAATACAGATAGTCCATAATGTACCATGTGGAATGCTGACTTGCTTCCTGAGATTGTAGGTGGTAATGGAGAGGAAACGCTCTGTAGTGAAGGCCACCACCAGCCACGTAGATATGTTGTAAGCACCGTAGTTGAAGATGTCACGCAGGCTACACCACGGTTCCAGAGACCAGAAGGGTTCCTCGGTGAGGTATTTAACGGAGAGCTCCAACACAACGATAAACACCAGGACAGCTGTGTCTGCTATGGAGATGGCCATCAAGTAGATGGTGCTCGATTTGGAGAGCATGCATTTGCGTCTCCAGAAGATCACAAAAGACATAATGTTAGCTACAGGGCAGAGCAAAACATCAGAATTTATTACTTTCATTGCTGTTTAGAGTCATTTATAATTTAGAATGAGCATCTTCACTGGTTTTCTGTCTATTAGCCTTGCAGAATATTGAACATTTTATTATTCGTAGAGTTGATTAAGCTTTAATGTTGTCTTAAATTCATTAATGAGTCATGAGATGATTGTGAAACCAAGTGTTAAAAATCCTCTGGGATCATCGAATGGTTTTTAGCCTTCTAACACTATACTTGTGTATAGTGGACTGAAGGCCACAATAAATTCATTACCGATGAATCAGTAGAGTGAAAACCTGCAATCACAGCCAGCTCTATAAACTACAAGATTTCCTCCAGACATCTCTAAAAGGTTCTAGATTTAACCTCTGTTTCAAACAGTGAATGCATGGAAACCATCGCTAGCAGTCTCTTCTCATTAATGTTTATACGTTAAGATTTCAGATGTACGCTGTATGTACAAATGCTGAAGTAAAAGTGTAAATACTCACAGGGGATTCCTATGGCTGCGAGAGTAGGGTAGTAGACCCTCTGCAGGTGTATCATCCAGTGCTCCTGAGCTTCCATTTCTCACCTCTGATAACAAATCTGTCTCTCCACTTTAACTTGAAAAAGACTCCATGGGTGGAGTAAAAGAAATGGTTGGACATCTATGTCCTTCCCACCTAACGGTGGTCATGGAAACACATTGTGGGCTGTTTGTCAGTTCTGTTAATATTGACAGTGCTGTGGATAATTACATCTTAGATGATAATCAAATCATAAAGATCGCTTGTTTTTCACACCGAATTATAGATTTGCTGTTCAGTGGTTGCTAATTCTCTAGACAAGCTGATGACAATACAAAAAGATGATGTTCTATATCTGTAGATGCTAACTAGAAACCTCTCGACATGTATTAGGGCTTTCCTAAGATATGTATCTGAGACGGTTTTGGATCCCTTTGGGCATCAAAAGCCACAAATAAAAGCAAAACAACATCAAGACAAAAGGAAGAAACAGTTTGTTTGAATTACTGTTCAGTGCAAAAGCCTTTAACCTGAAAGTAAAAGGTTATATAACATGTAATAACATTGTCAAAAACATTTAACAATCAAAACAAATCAATGTGAATGTGACCGTTCTGAAAGTAATCTTAATTTAATGTTTTTAGAAAGTAAAACAGATTTTTAAACCCTTTATTTATGGTGTATTACAGACTGTATTAAAGTCAGATACTGTATGTGGTTTTGTTGATGCAGCAAGCCTGGATTATTGTTGATGAATGTGGCCAGAAGATGGCAATATTAGAACTCATACAGTGGCCAAAGCATGTATAATCAATCTTTTAAAAAAAAAAAAAAAAAAGTAGGTCTAAATACACCCTGACAGCATGTGGTGCATGACCAGAGTTACTGATGAGCCTCTAATGGGAGCTGTGTGAGTTTCAGGCTGGTCGAACCATCCTGAACCATCACATAGTAGGCGGGCATTTTATCTCACTAATTAACCTACAATATAAATAACATGCAATTAATCACAGATAAGCTGCTCCCATAAGATAAATACATCAGTTAGGACTGTTCATACTATAGTAAAAATAGTGTGACATTTAAACCTACATTTGTTGACTGCATCCTGCTGTACTAAATAATATGTTGTATGTTAAAAATACTATTTGGTATCAGAATCAGAATCAGAATCAGAAAAGTTTTTATTGCCAGGTACAGCAAAGGGTTCGCGAAGAGCACTTTACAGTACTAGGAATTTGTCTTGGTGTCAGGTGCAAAACATATAAACAGATAAAATTTTAAAATAATAAAATAAACTATAATACATTAAATAAAGTTGCAATTGTTACGTGTTGCGATTTACAATGTAAAAGTGTAAGTGAAATTGAAGGAGACTGTCCAAACATATATACAGATAAGATATGTACACAATTGAGAATGATAATAAATAAATATGTACACAGAAGTTTGAAGTTGAGTGAGAGTGACTGTCCAAATATGTATATCCAGTATGTACAATCGAGAATGAAATAAATATTGTGTACAGAAGTTTGAGTTTGCGAAATATGTAGTGCAATTTAGAATGTGAAAGTGTCATGGTTGTCTGTAAGTTCTTGGGGGGGTCATCTGTGAGTAAGTGGGGCACTGTTCAGCAGGCTGACTGCAGTGGGGAAGAAACTGTTCTTGTGGCGTGGGGTCCTGGTCCTGATGGACCGAAGCCTCTTTCCAGAGGGGAGGGACCGAAAGAGTTCATTTCCGGAATGAGAGGGGTCGGCTGCAATCTTGGCTGCACGTCTCCGGGACCTGGAGACGTACAGCTCTTGGAGAGATGGGAGACTGCAGCCAATCACCTTCTCAGCTGAATGGATGACACGCTGCAGTTTGGCCTTGTCCCTGGCTGTAGCTGCAGCAAACCAGACTGTAATGGAGGATGTGAGGACGGATTCAATGATGGCAGTGTAGAAGTTAACCAGCATCTTCACAGGGAGGAGAAACTTCTTCAGCTGCCGCAGGAAATACATCCTCTGCTGAGCCTTCTTGGTGAGAGACCTGATGTTCTGCTCCCAATTGAGCTCCTTGGTGATGGTGGTGCCTAGGAAACAGAAGGACTCAGCAGATGACACCGGAGAGTCACAGAGGATGACGGGGGGAGGGGGGCTGGGTCCTTCCTGAAGTCCACTATCATCTCCACTGTCTTCAGGGAGTTGAGCTCCAGGTTGTTCATGCTGCACCATGACACCAGACGATCAATCTCACCCCTGTAGGCCAACTCGTCCCCATCAGTGATGAGGCCGATGAGGGTGGTGTCGTCAGCAAACTTCAGAAGTTTGACAGACTGGTGACCAGATGTGCAGCTGTTGGTATAGAGGGAGAATAGCAGAGGAGAAAGGACACAGCCTTGGGGGGATCCAGTGCTGATGTGCTGGGGGTCAGAGACATGCGTGCCCAGCCTCACGAACTGCCGTCTGTCTGTCAGGAAGTCTGTGATCCAACTGCACATGGAGTCAGGTACATTCAGCTGGAAGAGCTTGTCTCTGAGCAGAGCTGGAATGATTGTATTGAAAGCAGAACTAAAGTCCACAAACAGTATCCTGGCATAGGATCCTGGGGAATCCAGATGCTGAAGGATGAAGTGGAGGGCCATGTTCACAGCATCGTCTACAGATCTGTTGGCTCAATAGGCGAACTGTAGTGGATCCAGGAGAGGGTCTGTAATGTCCTTGAGGTAGGACAACACGAGGCGCTCAAAAGACTTCATGACCACAGAAGTCAGGGCGACGGGTCTGTAGTCATTAAGTCCTGTTATCTTTGTCTTTTTGGGGACTGGGACAATGGCTGAGGTCTTGAAGCAGGCTGGCACATGGCAGGTCTCCAGTGACGTATTAAAAATGTCTGTGAACACTGGGGACAGCTGATTGGCACAGTGCTTTAGGAGGGAGGGGGAGACGGAGTCCGGGCCTGTAGCTTTGCGGGTGTTCAGATGTTTAAACAGTCTATTCACCTCTTCCTCTTTGATGGTGAGAGGTGTCAGGGGTGGTGGGTGGGGTGTCGCTAAGGTGTGGAGCTGTGTGGGTGATGCAGGTATGAACGTGTAGGAGGAGGAGCTGCTGCTGATCAATAGCTGATGGGGGGAAGATTGGGGGGGGTCAGGACTGTTCCATTGTCTTTCAAAGCGGCAGTAGAACTCATTCAGGCTGTTGGCCAGTCGCAGGTCGTTCACAGAGTGGGGGGCTCTAGGCTTGTAGTTGGTGATTGCTTTAAGCCCTTTCCAGACAGAGGCAGAGTCGTTGGTTTGGAATTGTTGTTGCATTCTCTCACCATGCTCTGTTTTAGCTCTATCATGTCTGAGGTAAAGTCTAGCCCAGTGGACAAAAAAACATCTCCTCAAAAAACTAGCATAAAGGTGAATAATTACCAGCCACTAAACTAGTTCAACAATAAAAAAATAAAAAAATTTAAAAAAAAAAAACAGCCCCAAAACTAGCCTGGTGTAACTTGTCAATAAAACCATTTAAATATTAGATTAAATAAAACCAGTTAACAAAAAAGGTCAACTGTCAGTAAAACCAGGCAAAAGCTAGCCCAACTATAAAACTCTCTCACATTTTTAAGCTCTATTTTTAAGCTCTAACTCCAAAAACCTAATGGTCATTGCCATGTATATTGTCATAATGACAGTGTAACATCTGCCAAACTGCTCATCTTACAGAACTACTAACCTGTACATTTTATCATGCAGCTAATCTGTAGATATCTTGAGGCCTGTGCATATTTCTATTCATATGTATATTCCTTCTTTCTTATTTGTGATATTTGTGATTATTCATGAGTTTACTGTGCAATTTAAGTCTTATGCACTGTAGCTCTAGTGTTAAGTCCTAGTCCTCCCTGTTGCTCTTGTGTTGTGGCTGTTGTTACACCGAATTTCTTGGAGATTAATCAATAATAACACTATCTAGTCTACTATTTGGCTTCCATAACATTAATATCATTTATGAAATATGCTCAGCCCTCACCCCACAGGAAAAAACAGGGCAAACTAATGTCAAATATCTGATTTTCCATGAGTTGCCATGCAATTAAGCTCATGCTAGCAGTGGAACATTTTCTAGCTTCCAGTACAGCATGGGAATTGCACGTGTGCTTGTTTCTTTCAGGATACGGTGCTATTTTCAGGTTTACCTACTATGACCTACTTACCCAATGGTTAGTAACCTGAATCCCCTGAAAGATATCTTTATTTCTCCATTACACCTTATGTATTACTTTTAGATTCTTCTGTGTGTATCTCAAATACCACCAAGAGAAAATAATCTATTTCACAACAGCTACATGAAAGCTAAAAATAAGTAATGTAGCCTACATTATATTTGTCTTGTATATATTTTTTTGTTTTGAAGCATTATTCAAAAAACTGGACCATATCCTCATCTCCCTGGGCAAAATCGATGTTTTTCATGTCATTATCTCATTTTAAAAAAGACTTAAAAAGTCTGTCTCTTTTTCTTTCACTTCCTCAATTGATAGCCCCTAAAATATAACAATAAAAGCCAGATAAACATTTTATTAAAGAACTAATTATCTAAAGTTACACTGATGCATTTGGCAGACCCCTCGTTCTTCACCTAAGAACAAGATCACAAGTACAGGCGGAGGTTCCTCTGCAGTGTGGTTGCGTTTACTCTCAATCATAAGGTGAGAAGCATGACAGTCAAGGAAATCCTTGAAAGAGATTTTCAGAAAAAGCCTTTATTTATGTCACATATGTTTTACAGCACAGTATAATTGTTTTCTACGCATATCCCAGATTTGGAAATTGGGGTCAGAGTGTCAGCCATGATACAGCACCCCTGGAGCAGAAGATTAAGAGCCTTGCTCATGCTGGGGCTTGAACCCTGATAACTTAAAACTTTAACCACTTGCGCTTCCACTGCCCCAATAGAATAAATTCTCTCAGTTGAGATGAGCAGGTTGAGGAGATTTGGACACATTACAAGGACAACCTCTGAGTGGCTTGCTCTGGATGGAAAGCACAGGACAGATCCAGGATTATATCTCACATCTGGCTTAGGGTCTTGGCTGAACTCCTCAGCCTGTTGCCACACTAAGACCTACCAGGAAGAATGGAAGGAGCAATTTACAATTGACCTGAGCAGATGAAATTGAATGAATAAGGATGTTGGTCAATGGCCCAATGGAGGCAGCTGGATAGTGCCAGGATTTACCCTGTTTACCAGAACACTGAAGTTCCATTCCAGCTGTGGAATTGAAATTGACTAATGAGACATTTTCAATCAGTATAAAAGAATGAATTCTTTTATGGCCACAAGTCTGACATAAAATGAGTCGGGACACTGTCGGCTTTCAGTGTGTGATGTTTGTTTTTACCTCTGTTGGAATAACCTTACACGGAATATTAGGGTTTTTGAAGGACACCTTTAAATTTTATTGCTAATGAACAAGCACTTGGGGCATGTCAGAGAGCAGAAATGGGTTTGATATCACCATTTACTTTAAAGAAATCGTTGTGTAAGAAAACTAACAGTTTTTTTTCTATGAAAATATTGCCCCTAGTAGGTTAGATAAAAGCAGAATTACTCACATAAACCTAGAAATTGGGGGGCACGGTGGCTTGGTGGTTAGCAATTTTGCCTCACACCTCCAGGGTTGGGGGTTCGATTCCTGCCTCCGCCATGTTTGTGTGGAGTTTGCATGTTCTCCTCGTGCCTTGGGGGTTTCCTCCGGGTACTCTGGTTTCCTTCCCTGGTCCAAATACATGCATTGTAGTGTCGGAACTCAGAGCCCCCTCCGAGTGGACATATCGCAGGATGAATGTTGAGTTGTATCAATTTCCCCTTAATTTTCCATTATCAATTAACAGTAAAATTATCAAAATGAAATTCAGTAAACTACCAAACTTAGCCAAAATAACGAGCGGTCAATCTGCAGATGGGAAGAAGCAAATTCTTTATTCAGTAAGACACACCTGTCAGATGTTCATTACTGAAGAGAGCAGCTGGTCTGAAGACCTTTGAAAAATTCCCTACTATTTATACATCCAATTCAGTTTTAACATTTCATCCCCTTCATTCGAGCCCCTCCTTACCTAATTTGCATACAGACTTATCGGTGGCCTTTTTTGGCTATCTCTTCAGCTCTTCAGAACGTCTCGACCTCTTTCCTAGAACCTTTGTTTTTTCTTTTTTTTATTTTGATTCTTTGAACACGATATTCTCTTCACCTCCTTGTGACTTCTGACATAGTATTGACCTTGAACACGATGTTCTAGACGTTTGCACGTTTGGGTAACTGCACGTTGCAAAGTCAGCATTATGACACCTAGCTCAGTGCAAAGCACGTGTTGCGATTACATGGTCTCGCACCTCAGCTATTTATGTTTCTTATTCACTATCTGTCCAAATGTCCCTATGACCACACTGTCTCTTCTATTTCCTCCTTTGTCTAGTTTTTATTTCTGTTTTTCTTCAATCTCGGTGCACATCTTGGGCTCTAAGCCTTTAAGCATTTCATAACCTGCATTTTAAGATTAAATAGTCTGCGTTTTAAGATTAATTAGCCTGCGTTTTAAGATTAAATAGTCACAGGATATGCACCTTCAATCCAATTGCTCATCCAATTTCCCATTAGCTCAATTGGCCGGTCAACCAACCCAATGATCTCATTGGATAGGCCAACTGACCAACCTGCAATCTCCAATGCTTCTAATAGATCTCTTTTCCCTCTTTCCAACCTCAGTGTGGTTATTACACTAGCATGCCAATACTTCTATAGTTATGTTTGATTATCATACTTTTGCCTCAAGCAAAGCCTGCTCTTAAGTTATAATTGAATACTGTAAGGATATAGTTGAATACTGTAAGAATATACTATTTTAAGCAGAGTATTGCTATGTTAAAAGTAAGCATAAAATTAACCTTAAAATTTCTCCGACATCACTCCCCCCTTTGAGACTCTTGAGTCTCACAATCGACCTGTACGTGTCTTAAGTTCACTGCTCTGTGCTGTTATCCCACATAAACTCTACATCATCCTATGTGACAATATACATATGACTTTTATACACAATCAATGTACTTATAGATGAGGCACACTTCTTTCTTTCTTCTGACCCAGGCACTTTACGTACCGTTGAGAGTCTGTTGGAGCTCCTGGGAGAGGTTACTAGCACGTCACCAGGGGCTCATCACTACACAGTCCAATGTATCACATGGATACCATCTAACATTTGTTGCACATTATAGACCACGGAAATATTCATAGTCCATAATGTACAACAAATTCTTATTAAACATCTATAATAATTAAACATTTTGTATATTTAACGTATCAAGTACGCTTTTATAACCTCCTTCTCCTACCTACTCTCTCTCCTGCCCAAAGTTTCCCATTATTTCCCCTACATACACATCACCCCCCCCATGACCTGCTGCTCTTGAATGATTGGCATCTCTAAATTGTCTGTAGTGTGTGTATGCCCTGCGATGGGTTGGCACTCTGTCCAGGGTGTATCTTGCCTTGATGAGTATAGATCGAATAAGTGGTAGACAATGAATGAAAACCTACAAATTCTTTAAGCCCTGAGTGTCTGCTTTCATATGAGCCATTAAATCCTACTGTGGTATGGGACATGACAAAGAAATTCATTGAAAATAAATTTCAATTTTGTTTGTCTCTGGTAAAAAGTTGCCACAACGTTCTCCACAAAGTGGAGTGTGTTCGCTGAAGGAGAAATCAATTCAAATCAATTTTGAGGGTCAACTTCCACAAAAAAAGATTCTCTGTTAAGGGATTTTGCGGGAAGGATGATCATCAGTTACTGGTCGTTGGGAACATTTTAAAATAAAGTTTCTAAAGACATTTAAAAAGTCATTGAATCTAGTTAACGGTACTGCTCGAAGCATTTTATTTATCTTATACCACCAGATTTATTTGTTAAAGAATGGCTTATTATACATTTAATCTATTTGTAGTTTCATTAATTGTTGTAGAAAGTCAGCAAAACAGGTATAAATAAACAAGTATAAATAAGACAAAAAAAAAGAATGTCTGACTGTTACGCAATGCTGATAGTGGAGACTTCAGTGTATTTTCATCTACAGTAAATGTATATTTACATATCAATTTAACCCATTGTTATAAAAAGGTTAAACTTTGAATTAATTGCTCAGCTAAAGCTGTCTACTGTAAGAGGTTTCTGCATAGCTCTTCGGTTTAGTCATGAGTATATTTAAGGCATTAGCATGTGTGACAGGCTTGGCCCGGCCACTGCCGCAGTGACTAATGAGTTTTCCTGTAGCTCTTGTGTATGATGGATGAGGTTCACCTTTATAAAGACACATGACCCTGCTCTCTACGCATGATCTCAGCCTCTCTCTCATGGTAACTGTGCATGAATTAAGATGGAAGAGTTTGTGTGTGTGTGCGTGTGTGTGTGTGTGTTTATAATCGTGCCACAGTTGACTGCCGTTTATTGGTGATTCAAATTATTTTTTGACAACACATTTTGTCACTACTCTTCCATTTTTCTAAGGTGAGAAACCTGTTACAGTAGAAGAAGCTTGAGGATTAAACAAACATCGCAAAACATGATGAAAGTTGGGATCTGTTATGAAACTGATGGGAATCCCTAATTAAACCGGTTCCTTTACATGGTTCCGTTAAGGTCATTCTGTTACTGTTACTATTTTGAAGTCATTATGGTTGAGCTTTATAGCATGGAGCAAAAAACAGATAGTCTGCACCATTCTTGCTATTATTTTAAGTCAAGCGTTCCAACTATTAACCCTGATAAACAGATAAACTGAAGTTTTTTTCTTCAAATCACACAAAACATACAATTCTGTTATCTCTTTGTGTACTTTGATTTGTACATTGATTGAACAATATTACTGTAATTCTAGTTTCTCCTAATTTTCATATTCATTCGACTTTGTTCATATGTTCTACATCAGGAATTGTATTTCACAATACAATTCCTTCTCCCATTGTCTACTGCTTATCCGATCTATCCTCGGGGGAGGATAGATCTGATAGATCGGATAATCCTTCACGGGGAGCCTGTGCCTATTTCAGGCATCATGGCAGGATACACCCTGGACAGAGTGCCAACCCATCGCAGGGCATACACACACTCATTCACTCATGCAATCACACACTACGGGCAATTTAGAGACTCCAGTCTGCCTAGAAGCATGTCCTTGGACTGTGGGAGGAAACCGGAGTACCCGGAGGGAACCCACCAAGCACGGGGAGAACATGCAAACTCCACATACACAGTGAGTGGGAGCGAGACTCGAACCTAGGACGCTGGAGGCGAACGTGCTAACCACTAAGCCACCGTGCTGCCTGTCTGTTTTCTCAACCCGTGCTATATGACAGTGAAGCTTGAGATTATATAAACTAGCCTTAAAAAAAAATCTAAGGGTTGTTTTGCCTAGTGTGATCACTTCAGCATGGTTTATCTACAGTCTGGGTTAGAATGAAATCAGCCACAGCCTCTACTTTTCTTATGAACATTACTGATACACTTGTTCTTGGAGTCACAAAAGTAAAAACGAAAATGCAAAAAAATTATAATTACAATAATATGAAATAAAATAAAAGCCAATTTTTTTTCTTTAAAAAAGAGAGCTTAGCCCTGTAAGCCCATTTATACCAGCATACCTTGAATATATAAAATACAGTGTAAGGTAATTATTAAAATGTTACACTATTGCATGCCTATTAATGCAAGAAACAGACATTTTTATATACCTGAGAAAAAAATCCTACTTAAGTCACTACTCGGTATCACTAATTGCTTAATTTCTTTTTTGTTAAAGTTTCAGTATGTTATACTTTAACTGTGTAATAATCACAATAATCACTTTTTACTTTTTTATTATGGCCCAGAAATCAGCTCAACCATCAGCTCCTCATTTAATACATTTAGCTCCTCCCCCTTTTCCATACATTGTGTTCAGCAGAGGGGGTGGGGTCAGTCAGGTAAAAATAAAAAGCCTTTTTAAGTTTTTTCATTGCAATTGCACTTAAACCTTACAGACAGCAGATGGCTGTAAAAATGACAAAAACTTTCCTTTTTCATAATACAATTTTGCCAGCAGTCAGCAACTAAGCTACAGGTTCACTTTGCTGCAGATTTGTGTTCCCTTTTTTGTTTTTTGCGTTTGTGTGTGTATGTATGAGAGAAGTTTGAATGACTGCCAGAGTTATATTGCAGCGCAGCAGCAGTGACGGCAAATAGCTCCATGCACACTGGCAGGATGTTATATGAATGGTGAAGAAAAAGCTTAGTGCTGAATAATGGATGTCTGCTGGGAGATGTTTGGGCTGGAGAGATAGAAACCTCTTCTCTTCTCTGCTTTTCCCTTCTCACCAGCCTTGCCTACACACACACACACACACACACACACACACACACACACACACACACACACACACACACACATACACACACAGTGTTTCAAGATTGATACCATTTCTTGTTGTCAGGAGAGTCCATTAGCTGGTGACTAATAAGTGTATCAATGATCTATGTGGTATTGATTATTACAAGAGCCAGAATGAAGCACCAGTACTATTAAAACATCTTGAAGTATGAATGCTGATGTGGGTAATAGTTTTAAATATTTCTTTTTCTCTCTTTTTTTTTTTTTGCTTTGTCACTTTGACGCTGACCCAAAAATAGTATTATTAAAAGGGTTCAAGATCAGTTTAAAAAAAAACCCTCATGATTGTTTAATCCAGTGGTTGGGAAACTTTTTAAAGTCCGTCCCTTTCTATAGAAACTATTTTAGTTTTAAATTGCTAAACCTAAAATCATTTTAAGTACAATATTGTAAGCTGTTTTTTAAGAGAGCGTTTTATTAAATTACTTCTGAGCTTGACAACCATAGGGCCCATTTTTATTAAAATTGTCAGTAAGTTGATGTAATTAGTAAAGTACAGCCATGTTGTAACAAAATGAGAGAAATCGCAGAGCCTTGGCTATGCTTCACACACTCCTGGGGCTTCCTGCAGTACACTTTGAGAAGCATGCAGGACTGAGTGATAAGTCATCTGAATTGAAAGCCCACTATCAAGGGCTCTCTAGACCTTTTGAGTGAACTTTCATGCCCCACATTCTCCTGGAAACTTAAGATGAAGGAATACATTTTTCATGTAGCAATCTTTCGGCCTTCGGTTCATAGCCTTATCATAGTCTCATTCTTATTGCTTAATAAAGGCTTCCATAATTGTGCCTGTCTGATAAATAGCTTCATTTGGAACAGCAATTGGGTTAGCTTGGATTATGTAATTGGCAATATCTCCTAACACAATCACTTTTACATACAGCTACAGTATTGTGGGAGGTTATTTCCACTTTGGCTGTTTTTTTTTCTTTTTGAGACCACAGACATTAGTTTTAAGGTGTGTTACATTGCTCTGGTGCTCAAAGCAAGATCAATATCTGAGGCCTCAACTTGTCAGCAAATTGATTTACCATTCAGTATGAGTCACTCAGTAACTGAAGCAATGTTCACTCCAAATTAAGACATAGATTGGTGAGGCTTTCATTTTGTGGCTTTAATGAAATTGTGGCAAATATGCATGACCTCTAAATCTGCCAATATCCCAAGCCCAGGTCTATCCTCAGGTCTATTATTAGCAATGATGGTCCATTATCTGGCATGGATACATTCTGAAAATGATTTTTTTTTCTTCTTCTTCTTCTTCTTCTTCTTCTTCTTCTTCTTCTTCTTCTTCTTCTTCTTCTTCTTCTTCTTCTTCTTCTTCTTCTTCTGGCTTTTCCCTTCAGGGGTCGCCACAGTGAATCATCTCTCTCCACCTATCCCTATCTTCTGCATCCTCAACACTTGCACCCACTAGCTTCATATCCTCATTTTTTCCATCCATATACCTCCTCTTTGGCCTTCCTCTTTGCCTCCTGCCTGGCAGCTCCATGTCCAACATTCTCCTACCAATATACTCACTTTCCCTCCTCTGAACATGTCCAAATGTGACATCATACGAAAATAGGAACAGTCAGATTTACAGGGCAGCATACAGGAGATTTCTTTCTTTATAGTAACTGCTTTCTTCTGGTATTTCCACTCTGGTAGATCCAGAGTCTAGAGAAAGTGTTAGCTCAGTCATTAATTCACTGGATTACCGCTTGTCTTATTTTACCCACAAAACAGCACGGAAATATTTCTATTGGAAACATGGAGAAATTTTTTTTCTTATTTTTTCTTATTATTTCTGAGCTTGACAACCATATAACCCATTTTTATTAAAATCAGTCAGTAAATTCAAGTTGATATGAATAGTGGACCACCAAGCTGCCTCTGCTGGGCCTTTGAGCAAGGTCCTTAACCTTCAACTGCTCAGTTGTATAAATAAGATAAATGTAAGTTGCTCTGGATAAGGACATCTGCCAAATGCTGTAAATGTAAATGTCTGTTTCAGGAACACTGGACAGGAGTTGGGAATACTCCCAAGGCAACATTTACAATTTACTTTGGGGGCAGCCAATCCATCTACCAATCCTGATATTTCAGTGTGCAAAGTTAACAGTTTTATTCATGTTCTAATGTCTAAGATAGATTAAAAAAAAGAAAAACATTGCCATTGCTATTTGCATTCTCAGACCAGTAGCTGTAATGCTATTTGGGAAAATGTGGTTTAAATAAACAGTGGATTTTAAAATGAACCTTGAAATATATATTATTTTAAAGAGTAAAGAACTTGATAGTCTCAGACAGTTTTTTTGTCTTTCTCTTCTCAATACAGGAAATAACACTGAAATAGGGAAATGTGTTTAAACATTCAGTTTAAACACAGAGTCATACAGTGCCACATTCACAAGGTGCAAAAAAAATGGTGTGAATTTGCCTAATTTGCCTGATAATTGACCGTCCAAATACATCTCAGTGTCCTGCTGCATAATTTATTTGCCAGGATGCCTTCCCTCTCTCTTCAGCTATTTATAAATGCCAATCTCCATTCATTATGCCGCTATCCCTCTATCGTTGACCTTTTACTCCTCATCAGTCTCTGCTCTTTCTGTCTGTAGCATCATTCCTGTTACATTCCATCAGCAGAAACTAATAAGTTGGCCATCCACATTTAATGGGCTGCTACAAGCTAGAGAAAAGCACATCAACACAAAGGAAGCAGACACATAAACAAAGCTAAAAAAAAGTCTTGCCCCAAGTAGTTCCTTATGAAAGAAGTGTGAAATTGTTCCTCTTTCTGCTCTGTTTTCTCTCTTACATCTTATCCCAGGGCCCTCCAGATGAGTCTGCAGTCTGCTGTGTGTGTGTTTTTTTCTAAACATTACCTGTATTTCCAATGGGTTTAAGACTCTCTGGTGAGGTTCAGTGGTGAAGAAGAGCATCAAGCTTTATTCCTCCCTACCTCCATGATTTATAAATGCATCCCTTTACTAATATATTATACCCACGCAGTCAAACTTCTGTTAAAACACTCTGAGGCCCTGCCCATGACAGCCATTCTCCGCTTCTCTTTAAACACGACACATAAAACCCTCCAGAGCCGTTCCAATAAATGATGCAGTGGTTTATGTCAAGAGCAGTTGTTCTGCTACAAATCTTGTCCTTCACAGCACTGGATCTTTCAACAGTATAGAAAAAAAAATCCATTTTCTACAAACTGACTTTCCAATAAAACATGTACCAATGTTTTACACCATTTCATTCCATTATAAGGGTCATCCTCCGGTCTGTTTTTATCCGCAGCAATGACTCATAATCTGGCATTATTATTATTATACTCGATTAAATACACAGACATCATACCAAAAACGATTCTTATGTTACCTTATGTTAATGCTTGACTCTTCTGGGAACAACCAAATGTATAGGGAACCATCTGATATCATTTTTTTTTCAGTGTGCTGAACCCCTAAAATTCTCAGGATCACTTGGTGTCTCCAGAATTATGTTCCTCTCTCTGGTAACTATAGAATTCTGTAATAATATCGGTGCTAATCGAACGCTTACGAGACTGACACAAGGTTATGATAATATACTTTCCTGGCTGATTCACATTAGATCGTTGTGGTCATTAGATCATTGTGACAAATGACTTCAGTGTAATTCTGCTTTGTCAAAGTCGCAGTCTGTTTTAAAATCAGGTAAATCGCTTAAATCTGTAATAAAGTTATTCACAGTCATAGGAATGATTGTATTAGCTGTGCCGAGAAAAATAACATATTAAATATGTAACAATCACTTATTACAGAATCATGGCACTGGCATTAGAAATATATAACATCAATTTACTGAGGGTCAAAGATGTCATGATTGTCACAGTAAAAACCTTCCTTATGCTACAAAGATATATTTTTAAAAAGATATATTTTTAAAAAATGTTATATGGACCACCTACATCTTGCTGCTACAGTTACAGCATTTACCAATTTCACTATTGCATTTTATTCAATACAAAATCAATTGAGTCAATTATTGTACCACATTGCCTTGCACTGTTTGCACACATTTGCACTTTATGTACTACTGTGTAGTGTACTACCTTCTGTGTTGTCTCCTGTAGTTCTGTGTTTTCTTTAGCACCATGGTCCTGGAGAATGTTGTTTTATTTTACCGTGTGCTGTACCAGCTGTATACGGTTGAAATGACTAGAAAAGCTTCTTGACTTGACCTGAAAGCTTTCAAATTCAGAACTCAGATCGGTCAAAAGGTGCTGATTCATTTTCTGTGACAGCAGCTTACAATAGTTCTAGCTGCAAGATTTAGAATTTTGCACTTCTTGTACTGAGTCATTGATTTTATGGTGATATGCTTGGACTTGTATAGCAGGCAGTCTACATGAAAAGATTTTGTAAAGAAAAAAAAGTGTCTCAGAGTATCTTTGTGATAGAGAGCTTTGTGCTTTCTTGAGAACATGATAAGCTATTTTTTGTTGTTGACTTCAAGAGAGAAAAAAGTGAATGCTGCTATAATATACACCGATCAGGCATAACATTATAATCACTGAGAGGTGACGTGAATAACACTGATTATCTCCTTGTCATGGCACCTGTTAGTGGGTGGGATATATTAGGCAGCAAGTGAACATTTTGTCCTCAAAGTTGATGTGTTAGAAGCAGGAAAAATGGGCAAGCGTAAGGATTTGAGCGAGTTTGACAAGGGCCAAATTGTGATGGCTAGACCACTGGATCAGAGCATCTCCAAAACTGCAGCTCTTGTGGTGTGTTACCGGTCTGCAGTGGTCAGTATCTATCAAAAGTGGTCCAAGGAAGGAACAGTGGTTGTTGCTCAAATTGCTGAAGAGGTTAAAGCTGGTTTTAATAGAAAGGTGTCAGAATACACAGTGCATGACGGGTCAGGGCTGCTTTGGCAGCAAAAGGGGGACCAACACAATATTAGGCAGGTGGTCATAATGTTATGCCTGATTGGTGTAAGTGATATCAGAAACTTGTTTCATAGATGTTCCTCAGCATTACACATACAGTAACTGTTGATGTCCTTCGGCTGCTTCATGTTCAGGGTCACCATAGCAGATCATATTTTGATTGTTGCACAGGTTTTTATGCTAGACTCCTTTCTTGATGCAACACTCCCATTTTGTTCAGATTTGGGACTGGCACTGAGAGTTAACCCCTTAATGGTTTGGTCAGTTCCCTGCCACTGGACCACAAGGGGACATTAAACATACAGTAACTACACTGTCAATATATTTTACTGACAATCTACAGTAAAATATACATTTACTTATTTTACAGTGTACATGTGAATGAGGTCTATGAAGTGTTTTTCGGTAATCAATTAATAGAAATTGTAAATAATGTGCAAGACGTATCTAGTACAAGACAGTATTATATAGCAATTTCTTTTGTGGATTTCATCACCAAATGTTGAATACAAGAGTTTCTTACAGTTGACACCTGTTGGAAAGAGTTTTCATAAATTTTTATGGAGGTCAGTATTCATGTCAGTCCATGTAGCTGTCAAGTAGCTCAGTGAACAAAACCTCATTCATTCATTGTCTACCGCTTATCCGATCTATCCACGGGGACCCTGTGCCAGTCTCAGGTGTCATCGGGCATCAAGGCAGGATACACCCTGGACGGAGTGCCAACCCATCGCAGGGCACACACACACTCTCATTCACTCACGCAATCACACACTACGGACAATTTAGACATGCCAATCAACCTACGATGCATGTCTTTGGACCGGGGGAGGAAACTGGAATACCCGGAGGAAACCCCCGAGGCACGGGGAGAACATGCAAACTCCACACACACACACACACACACACACACACGGTGGAGGCAGGAACCGAACCCCCAACCCTGGAGGTGTGAGGCAAACGTGCTAACCACCAAGCCACCGTAAACACCCCCTACCCACCTCTGTTACAACAGAAACTAGTAATTCAGAGTAATTACTGAAGAATCTTTTATAATGAATGAGTAAATGTCAAATTTTAGGGAATAATGACAACAATTTGTAAGAATTCATATTTAAGGTCTTCATGGACATACAAATAAACTTTAGTATATTTGATGGAATAAGGGACGCTGACACTTCAGCCATGTTTATTCTCTCATGATTTTGCGCTTCATTTAGCTTTTGAGCTTTCAACTTTCCTTTTTTTTAAGCATACTGCATCACTTGGTCACACCATAACACTGTGGTTCATTCTGGGCTTCTTACTGGCAGCTCCTGCTGGGAAATGACAGACAGATGGTCTAGAAACACAGGGAGTAGGAGAGATACAGACTGCCCTTGACTTTATTCAGAGGAGACAAACACAATTTCCCATACATCTTTGAAACTGCTTTCACAGTGATCCTCTTCCTCTCTCCTGAGGTGGCAATAAATGGTTACCAGTGGAGGTTGAAAAATGTCGATACCTCCAGCTCTGTCCCTCTTACACTGCAAGCACAAACTTGAACATGAACACAAAAACTTTTCATGCTAGCAAATACCATGTAAACATTATTTACAGAGATTTCATCCAAAATTGGCATTAAAGCGAGAAATAGAAAAGGTAGCCAAAGAAGAAGATGGCAGATTTACAACATCATTTCTACAGTGACTAATTATATTCTCATATTCAGGTGAAGAATAGGTTGATTCTTCTCGAACATTCACTGTACTCTTTCCCTGCTCAATAGTCAACCCCTGAGACACAAGCACATATATTATCCTTTTACACACTGGCTAAGGTTATGCAACTACCACTTTCAAACACTGCACCACAGAAGAATAAGCTGCTGTGAACAAAACAAAGAAGCGCAATAAAAAGAGGAGAAAGAAAGGGGAAAAAATCAAAAGGAAACCTAGTTACACTGTGAGAATAAAATAGATTCATGCAGAATTTTGTGATTAAAATAACATGTCTTGACCATTTAAGTATTTCTTTAAGTTCTTTAAGAAGAGTTCAGTTTGAAACCAACAGTCAAGCTAAAGATATTTATAAGCATACTGTCATGAAGCTAGCATCAAGCATAAGAATATATGTTTTTCTTCAATGGAATGCTGGATGAACAACATAACATTACAGGATTTTTAATCTGATCTCAGTGACTTTGTGGCATGGTAGCTGTTGGCTGTGGTTTGAGAAATTTTGGCCTTGATACAGAAGATCAGAGGAGAAAGTCAGCTGGTTTGAGGAAGTTTATGGTAGCGCAAATAACAACTGTGGTGAGCAGAAAAGCATCTCAAAATGCAGAATCTTGAGGCAGATCTTGAGGCTACTAGAGCAGAAGACAACGCCGGGATTCATTCCTGTCAGACAAAAACTACAGGCTGTGTTATCATACAGACTGGGCTAAAAAGAAATTGGCCACAGCCTCTGTTTTAGGCCATTCTGATGTTTTTACATACAGCCCTTGGTGGTTCTGTGGTTTTAGTTCCAAAAGAGTGAAGAAAAAAATCCATTTAAAGCTAACAAGAGAATGTGGACCAAGTTTACTTTAGTTTTATGCAGATTTTTCTTGAAATAAGCCCCGTGGATACACCATCTTTTTCTATTTGTTGTGTGTGTGTGTGTGTGTGTGTGTGTGTGTGTGTGTGTGTGTGTGTGTGTGTGTGTGTGTGTGTGTGTGTGTGTGTGTTTTGTGTGTGTGTGCGTGTTTGATGGTAACAAGAGTGAGATTCTCTTCATTTTTCAAAATCTGTCAACACTCATGTAGTATATGGGCAGATGGAGGCAGATTTTAATGCAAATGTAGCTCTAATGATTCTCTAAGTTCTCATCTGCCTGTAATTCAGTAAAAATGTGCAACATCTGCCGGTTTCATTCCATCACTATTCAGATGGCCATCATTAACAGCACAGCAGAGGAGAACCAAGCCAAAGTCCACTTGGTTACTACTGACTAACATCAAATAAATTACAAACAAGAGCACTCTGTGAATGACGTTCCATGCAGAGATTCGTCTTAACTCTCACTGTTGGCTAATCTCTAGTGGACATGAGTTTGTAATCCCAACACAAAGCTTGTGCATTTAGCTCTTTTCAGTATCAACTTACTCTCCAATCCTGATTTGAAAAGCATGCCAAGAAGACCAGCGATCATTTAATCAGCCATTATGGAATCTTCCATGTATTAAAGGGTTTGGTGTCACAGTGTGAAACATGACCATTGATTCCTTCCTTTTCAAACGGCTGCAATAAGAGAAAAAAGAAATATGTCACATCTTGCTGGCCTTAATCTGTGGATTAGGCCAGTGGTAGAAGCTTGTAATGCTTGTGCACATGTGTTGTGTGTGTGTGTGTGTGTGTGTGTGTGTGTGTGTGTGTGTGTGTGTGTGTGTGTGTGTGTGTGTGTGTGTGTGTGTGTGTGAGGGGTGTTGCCCTTGGTTTAAGCTCGATTAAAGCTGCCTGGCTAAGATGAAAATGCCATTTGGAAAGTCTGCCAATCATGACAGACTTCAACTGTCATTAGTATTTGCATAATAGAGGACATGTTTATATGCATGCTGCTCCAATCAGTTCCACCAAAATCCTCCTAATATGTTAAGCAACCTTTTCATCTGTACAGACCTTGTAATGAGACAGAAAAAGAAATCAAATTCAAAACAAAATAGTATGTAAAGTTTGTCATCATAAAATTTCCTGCTTGACACACAAATATAATAGAAATAGATCCACACATCTGTAAAGTTTCTCATTAACGCACTTATCCAGTCATGTAATGTTAAAATATTAAATCATGCAAATACAGTTTCAAGAGCTTCATGTTCACATCAAACACCAGAATGGGGAACAAAAGTGATCACAATGACTTTGACCATGGTATTGGGGTTAGTGATGGATTGGCTGATTTGACTATTTCAGAAACTGCTGATCTTCTGGGATTTTCTCTAGAATTTACACGAGTGGCACAGCTGCACGCATAAACACCATGTTAATGAGAAACATCAGAGGAGAAGATTAGATGGTTTTAGCTGACAGGAAGGCACCGGTAACTCTTTTAACTCTGGTGCTTATGGTGTAAGGGTGTGGGGAACATTTGGCCCTTTAATACCAAATGAATATAATTTGAATGCATCAGTCTATCTGGGTATTGTTGCTGGCATGATGTCTCAATTTATGGCCCCAAATTAACCATTTTATAATGCTCAGTTCCAGCATGATGTTGCAAAGCCTTCTCAAACCAGTTCCATGAACAAAATAATAAGTTCAGTGCACTTCAGTGGCTTCCCCAGTCACCAAATCTGAATCCAAAAGGAATGAATCTTGTGGAATTCTTGCCATGAAGACCTGAAGGACTTCTGAAACGGTTGGAGATGCATATATCAGTATATATTATTTACACTTTATTATTTATTTAGTAGATTCTTTCATCCTAGAAGTGAGTCAAGCACAGAGCTGAGCAGGTAAGAGTTTAAGGAGTTAAGGAGAGTTCAGTTCCTTTCAGTTTATTCTAGCTTTCAAAACTGGTTCTATTCAGAATCCTTTCTTCAAGTGAAGTAGTATAGTTCCCCTAATTTTTTTTCTTTGCTGTTTAATATTAAACAATGCAACATAAAAGCACATGTCAGGCTTCAATAATGGTATTTGTAATCGTATTCATCTCAGTATGTTTGGTTTTATTTAACAATATTTGAGTACAATTAGGAGGCATGGTGGCTTGGTGGTTAGCACGTTTACCTCACACCTCCATGGTTGGGGGGTTCGATTCCCACCTCTGCCACGTGTGTGGAGTTTGCATGTTCTCCCCGAGCCTCGTGGGTTTCCTCCAAGTACTCCAGTTTCCTCCTTGGTCCAAAGACATGCATTCAAGGTTGATTGGTGTCTCTAAAGTGAATGAGTGTGTGCCCTGCGATGATCCTGCCTTGATGCCCAATGACGCCTGGGAGCACAGGCTCCCCGTGACCCGAGAATAGATCGCATAAGCAGTAGACTGAATGAATGAATGAGTATAATTAATACTTTATTATTAAGGTGTCATTTTTAAGTCATCAATCGTGCTTTGTTTTCCGCTTAATAATCATGGTGAACAAAAACTCTGCTCTTGCTGTTACCTACCTCTTTCTTTCAAACCACATAAAATGAATGAATCGGCTGTTTCTCTTCATGTATTCTGTATATTGAATAGACCGGTATGTACTTAGTCCATATACTTCTAGTTTCTCCTTCAAAGGCATTTTGAAAAACCAGTGATCTGTGTTTATGACATGTTATTACATTAGCAGTTGTATTTCATGTATTTCATGTACATGCATGATTGTGTATATATATATATATATATATATATATATATATATATATATATAGAGAGAGAGAGAGAGAGAGAGAGAGAGAGAGAGAGAGAGAGAGAGAGAGAGAGAGAGAGAGAAATGACTGCCTTATGAGAATTGACACTTGGGATTTTTCTCTCTGGGCCATTTAAACCAGTCTCAATTGTCAAGTGGCCTCAAGTGCTAATAACCTCAGGATATGCTAGACATTAACTTGATGGGTTCTGCATGGGTGAGAAACACTTTTGAGATATCAAGCACTAATTTTCTGAGCTGGCAGAACACAGGTAGTGCACTCCACAGGTACAGTTATTGAAGGCATTAAAAAAAACGAAATGCTGGAGCATTGATACCTCAAAGCTCCAGTGTCAGCAGTATGCTCCTTACTTACTGGCTTACTGACCATGTGGAGTTTCTGTGTGTGTTGTCCCTGCTTCTGTGAGGACTTTCCCCAGGTTTCCTCCCACAACACAAAAAATGTGTGAGTGCATGGTGACCTGCGATGAACCGGTTTTCCATCCAGGGTGTCATTTCTACTTCATGTCTAGTGTACATGTGATGAATGAATGATGAGCATACATTACATTTACATTTCTGGCATATGGCAAATGCCTTTATACAGAGCGACTTACATTTTATCTCATTTTATGCAACTCAGCAATTTAGGGTTAGGGGCCTTGTTCAAGGGCCCAGCAGTAGCAGCTTGGTGGACCTGGGATTCGAACTCACAACTCTGATCAGTAGTCAGACACCAGTTATTATATCACCGAATATCAGTTATTAAGTTGCAGGGCATCATGCGCTCAAGAATCACACAGAAGGATTCAATATAGCCATTCCACCTACAGGCAAGTCTTTGGGTGATGGGAGGAAACTAGAGAACCCTGAAGAAACCCATGCAGACAGAAGGTGAATGTGCAAAACACCAGTTACCTAAACTCATGATTGAACCCTGGACCTTGTTGTGGGATATTTTTTCCTATAAAAAGCTGTTGACTCTAATTAAAGAACCTGAAAAAAGTCAGGATCTAACGGCATCACCTTAAATCTATTACAGATCTAGATCATATTTTTGTAGGACTCTGCTCTCTGCACACCATCTTACCCTCTGCACTCTAATCCCCTGCTTCTTCTTCCCATTAGGTGTCTTTTTTTTCTCACCTCTTCCTTCCATCCCTATGCTCCAAGTGCATTCTATTTATGGGACTCTTATTCCTTGGTTGTTTCTTCTCTGACATCTGTCCTCCCTGCAGTGAGGGTTTTTTCCCCTTATGTTCCATGCTGTATTTATAGAAAGCTCTTAGTTTATTGAGAGGTTCTGGTTTCATCATGAAGCACATGGGGCAGATCTTCCTTAAAGACTGAGAGGGTGGACTGCACCATTCCCTAATATCCAGTATCACTCCAATCATAAAGCAACCTGTAAGTTAAGATGCTTATAGTTCAGATGTTCCATATTGGGTATGGAGGATGGGTGGATGACTAGATAGATAACGCTATAAGGCCAGCACATGCACATAGGTGAATTAGGTTCTCGTTACCTAGAGAAGTGTTTGAATAAAAAATGGGAAATGTAACACAAATTCATTGTTGTCTATTAAAACACAATGACTTTTTTTGTGTGAGTGTGCTCTGTAAAAAGAGTGAATAGATGAGAACTAATCCTAACCCTAGCAAAATCTCGGTCAGTGCTCAGCTCTGATTAACAGTAAGAACATTTTCACATTTGTACCAGAAGCACTGTGTTCTCATATTGTTGTGTTGACAATATGGTTTATCATGTCATCATTGTGTATATTGAATGGAATAACTTGTGTGTTGAAGAGAATAGGTTTTGCTCCATTCAACGTATGAAGCCACCCACTGTGTCTTTACTGTCATTCCCTCAGTTTTGGACTGAACAACAGAGCGACAGGGAAGCAGGGCTATCCTTCTCACCAGGAGAGCAGATACGGTTAATGCCCTTTTCGACTTCCAGTCACAGATCTAATCAGGACAAGCCTTAGACATAGAAAAACCTTTGATAGTTGTGCCACTCTGGAAACTGTTTTGTTTACAGCAGCAGAATGTTAGGATGGGTGAATGGTTGGAGGATGTTCAGAATTAATGTATTGTGATACTAAAGATGGAGGGATAAAAGATGTAGAATTAATGGATAAAAGTTATCCAAGTCAGTAGGAGGAATGAAGGATGACCGGGCTGAAATAAGGGATGATTTCAGAAATGATGAATGGTTGGCTGGCTGGCTGGCTGACTGGCTGACTGGCTGGCTGGCTGGCTGGCTGGATGGATGGATGGATGGATGGATGGATGGATGGATGATACTTAAGACAGCTGGATTTTCGATGGATGAAGATAGAACCAGATGGATGATTCTTAGGATGTACAAAGAGATAAATTAATGCAGAATAGATAGAGAATGATCAGTGTGTATCTGAAGATACAATGTGTATCTGAAGACATTTGGAGGAATGTCTGAATGGATGGATGGATGGATTGATGTTCATGATTTATGAATGGGTGGATGAATGGACGGAGGAGTAACAATACTCAGGATGGATGGATCATGTTCAGGATGGATGAAGGAATAAGAAGTCCAAAGCATGGTTTATAGGGGATGGAATGAATGGAGAAATTGCAGCTACACATGCAAGATGACCGGATGAATTGATATATGGATGAATGGATGAAGGAATAGGACATGCTAACATGGATGAATGAATATTCAGGATGGATGTAAGAATAGCTAATGAACAAGATGGATGGATGGGTCATGCTGAAAATCAGGGGATGGATGTAGGAGTAGATGTTCAGCATGGATATAGCAGGTGCTCACGGTGGATGGGTGGATGGGTGGATGGATAGATGATGCTCAGAATAAATGGATGCATAAATGGATAGGTGGGTGGGTGGTTGTTCAGGGTGGATGTTTAGGATGGATGGATAAATACCTGATGCTCATAATGAATAAATGGGTAGTGCATGATGCTCAGGATAGACAGAGAAATAGTAGATAGTTAAAATGAAAGGCAGATGCTCAGAATCAAGGGATGAATAGATGGAGAGTGGAAGATGGAGGATACTCAGGATGTATATATGACAGTTGGATAAAGGATGGATAAAGATTGAATAAATGGATGGAGGATGTTCAGGATGGATACATTGTTGAAGTATGCTTCAGTGCGTTCATGCTAATGTTTCTCTCTGCGTGATCAGGAACTAATGGTCCATATTACAGGCCACATTATAGCAGAATTTTTTACATGTTTCATTTATATGGGACCTAACTGTAACACAAAAAGCAAGAGACACTGAAGCACCTTACAGCATGTCTTCTAAAGACGACCTTCTCTTCATTTCTTATGCATCAGGGAATCTGTCTTTCCCTTTCTTACAGATTTCTGATGTGTGGATTAGAACAGTGGCATGAGATGGCAAGAAGAAAGCAGAGGTAATTTGAAATTTATGAATAAAGCATTTATTTTAAAGATGTAGACTGACTTTTCGGGCAGAAATGTATAAGAAAAACCATGCTCTTAGGCATTCCATCATGTACTCCCCTGCAGGCTCTTGTTCACACACACCCCTCCTCCTGCAGAGTCAGAGAGAGAGATAGAGAGAGAGAGAGAGCGAGAGAGAGAGAGTGAGAGAGAGAATGAGAGAGAGAGAGAGAGAGAGAGAGAGAGAGAGAGAGAGAGAGAGGTGCAACATGCAGAGCAACATCAAGAAGGCTGCTTTATTGCTCTTTTTCTTTAGGAGAGAGCGAGAGAGTCAATGCTGCTCGCATTCCCTCCTCCTCCTTGCTTTCTCTCTCTCTCTCTCTCTCTCTCTCTCTCTCTCTCTCTCTCTCTCTCTCTCTCTCTCTCTCTCTCTCCCTCTCTCCCTCTCTCTCTCTCTCTCTCTCTCTCTCTCTGCTGTGTGTGTTTTTTCCCCTCCTTGCTGGACAGAGCAGCAGCAGCAGCATCAGCGGAGGCAGCCAAGGCAGCGGCAGTGCACCAGTAGCAATAGTGGGAGCTCTGGTCCTCTCTCTCCCAGAAGATGCTCAACAACCTAACCGACTGTGAGGAGGGGGATGGGGGCACCAACAGCCAGGGTAAGTGCCAACTGCATGTGTGTGTGTTTGAGCTCTTGTGAAACAACTGACCTGTCCTAAAAAGGGGGTTTTGTATTTGATAAATATTGACACAAATGCGTATCCTGCAGTCATACCTGGCACTGGTGCAAATATGCGAGTGTGTGTGACGCTGTTCCTGATACCTGTCCAGTGTGCTTGTGTGTGACCTGGTACCTGTACAGTAAGCGGGTATGTGTGCGTGCATGAAGTAACCAGGGTGACAGTGACATATTAAATGAGATATGGGATAGGAATGAGTGTGTGTGTGTGTGTGTGTGAGAGAGAGAGAGAGAGGTGAGAGAGTTTTGGCACAAGCTCACACTGCAAGGTTGCTGTGAGGAGAATGATAATATTTTCTGCCTCTAACTGAGGAAGGACAGGCAGTACGGCACATCTAGTGCATGCCTGATGCGTTATGGATGGATGTGTGACAGAAGTCCCACACAGGCATAGTCTCATCAATCTGCATCAGTCTTCTTTCTCTCTGCCCCCTCACTCTTCATCACCCTCTTTTAATCCTACCCTTCATACTGAGGTGACTGAGGTGTGTATGTTGCTGCGAGCCTCCGCTGCAGTGTGTGTGGTGGATCTGCTGCAGAATGTGTTGTATCGGAAGCTCGGAGGTGTTTCCGACATTCGTCTGTTTCATATGCAGGAGCACATGTTTTCTTTTCAGTGAGATGAAAGAAAGCGATGTCAGACTGCTTTATTTCAGTGCAGGCTCATGGACCTTTCCCGGACCCTCTGCAGTAGAGCAGGAGCAGGCACCTGTCTGTTTGCAGCTCTGATGATCAGGGGATGAGATGTTATGCAGAGACAGATGATAAGAGCTAGACAAGCAGAAGTTCAGATGGAAACAACCGATGTGGATAAAGCTCATTTCTCTTGCAAGATATTTTCATGCCAAATTTTAGGATTCAGGAAACCTTTGATGTGTGAATGGATATAATGATGTGTGTATGCTATAATCTTATTAGGGACTTAAAACAAAAAATCCAAATCCAACCGCTTCATCTAAATTAACATATATCCATGCTTCATTAATCATTAAGAAATTCTAGTTTTCCTGATCTGAATATTGAATTTACTAGTGCTCATCTAATCTCAAGGTCTGCTCTGCTTTAGGGGAGCACTGCAGGTCTGCGCCGTCTGGATCTGGCCTGTGCTAGAAGTGCTGCAGTGCTTAAGCTTTCTCTTCTTTTTATCTTAATATAAAACATCACACTCATTCTAATACCAAATACAAATGTATTGATGTGCAGAGAATTAAATGGTCTTGGTCTTAAACATTTCAGTGATCTAATGCCGTATAGGATATCAGACATATTAACAATAATAGTACTGGTAGGAGCAATTTTTCCTTATATAGCCAAAAAAACCCCAGCAATTTCTTTATTTATTTCTTGATCTCATGGCCTATAGAATTTTACTCATTTTATTTGCCTATTTGTTATTTTAAGCACTGAAAATGATTTTGCTTTTGCTCCGTACTACAGAGATGACTGGCTTTTAGAGCTGACTCGCTGTCGCTCCCTCTTTTTTATGGGGAATTGGGACAGTGCTGCAGTGCTTTTACCCATTTGGTCACCAAGCTTAGGGATTTGTTCCCTAAAGCTGTGCCAAAACAGTCACTGTGCTGTTGCTTTCATTCTCTATCAGACTACATTAACATCAGAAGATGAGATCATAATACACAAAAGAGCCGTTAGATCCCCTTAAAAGCTTCTCCAAATGCATGGTATTACCATCATTTCATCTTTGCCATCAGACAATAATAAATGCCATCAAACACTCATTTAGAACTGAAGGCTAAAATTCTCTAAAATCCTACCCACAGAGTTGTGTAGAATAACTCAATTACAGCATGTTAACAGAATGTCACAGCTATTGTGTCTTGCCTATTCAAAATGGATTCATGTTTGGTCCTTGACATTTTATTCGCAATCACACCCACTTCCAAATATTTCCATGCACAGAAAAAAATGTCCAAATCAGAACATCTCTATTATACTGTAATGTTGGGTATATCCTTAAGGTGTCCTGAAAAACCAGAAATCTAGACAAGCTGTAAAGATGTATAGAGAATTAACAGCTGATATCAAAATTCTAGAAATTAGGACTTATTAGTAGAAATAAGTGCAGTACCGTTACCTGCATCTGTTTAGTGCTTCGTATATCCATTCTTGTATCAGTATCTGTGTCTGTATTCAGATTTAAACCTCAATTGGGTGTGGCCTAAATTGGAAAGGTGTTAACCCTATTATTGATCTCTTCCCACTATGCCCCAAAAACACAGGACAATCCTAGACTGGAAATACCAGCACTGACAGCATGCTGTGTAAAACCTCTACTACATCACTTGAGGGCAAATGTGATCTCAAATAGATATCGGTCCTTTTAAATCCCACTCATGAATTTGTTATTTCCCTTTGTACCTACCTGTGATATTTTCTATTTAAGCAATCTAATATATAATGTAAATATATAAGAAAATTAATAGCTTAATTTAAAGCAGCATGATCCTGACCAGGCAGTTGTTAAGGATTAATGAATGAAGCTGTAAATGCATATCTCACCACTCAACATCAATTGCGCCTGCGTGAAGGTAAAAAAGCCATCTCGTGCATCTTTTCTGTTGCATCCCCTGGGACCCCGGTTCCAATGCACACCTCTAGTCTCAACCAGATGCCCTATGGATCTTTCTGGCAAGTGTATTTGTCTAGAAATAATGCCGTGATTGAGCAGTGCAGAGATCTTGCAGTCAGATGTCTTCCAGATTTTTTGGGACTGAGCATCAAACAAGATTTTCAAGAACCTGGAATTGTATTAAGTAATGTCACATGATTTAGGAGCATAAACATTACAAATCAGTGAGCAGAGTGTGAGCAGTACACACATATTTTAGCACATACTTCAAACTGTCTGACACTCAAGCATGCCAAATTATGCCTTTGCCAGACTGCTTTTTGGCTGAAGGTCCTCCTCCTGCTGGGATGGAGATTATTTTGATTGTTTTGCCACCTCTTGACATTTATCTATAGATGAGGTTCTGGATTAGGTGAAATATTACAAATGGAGGGAAAGTGATGATTGACACCAAACGTAAAGCAATGACCTATAGCAGTTTTACCCTTGAATGAGATAATAGAGCAGTGCCACACCACACACTAATCACAGTCATACATCACACCAGGGGCCAGAACATATGCAGGTACACTTTCATTTCAGTCATTTTTCTGCTGCAAATCAACTTCTAAGTGGAGAAATTTAATAATACTCTAGCACAATGGCCCAATCATGGCTCTATGATAGTTACCACTGTACCACTGAGTCACTATTTGGAAGGCTGTCCCAAAGCAATTTTTGCACTCTCTCCTGCAAACCCTGTTAAAGAAAAATAGGCAATACCAGAGCAGGATACTAGGAAAACAGGTATAACAGCAAGTATACAAGAAAATATTAATAACAGTATATGCAAAATGAGAAATTTTACTTGGCATGTTGCTTGGTCCAGTGTGTATAAAAACTCACTTAATCTGTAGTGGCCTAATTGTTTCTATTACATATCTAATGATTTAATTGCTAATGAAATCCATTATGTCAAATATAATGGCATGCATTACAAAGAACTTGAATTTTCTGTATGCAGTTTACCCTGATCAGGGTCAAGCAGAGCCTATCCCAGAAACACTGGTTTCCAACTGTCACTTTCAGGCCTTTGAGCAAGATCTTCAACCTTCATTTTGTCAGCCGAATTGTAAATCATTTTGGATTATAGCATCTGCAAATGAATAAATGTATATGCAAATGTAGGCATATGAATAGCAATACACCCTAAAAGGGCCACTATTCTATTATATTGCAACATTCATACGTTCAGTTTAGAGTTGCCAAACTATCTATTTACAGATATGTTTACTGGGTGGAAGTAAACTGGGGAACTGATAGGAAAACACACATGACCATGTGGAGAATATGTGAAATTTTAGTAGCATGAGCTCTGGATTAAACTGTGGACACTACGGTACCTGCTGTGCAACCAGGCTACCTTACAAAGAACAGTTAATATAAGATATCAATCATAACTTTGTGGTGTTATTTGTACCAGGTGTTATTTGGACCAGAAAAGCTGCTCTAGTATTCATATGCCTGCTTCATGATAGAGTGCAATTCCAACAGCTCGCTCTGCTCATGGCAGTGTAGTGAGGGAACAGCAACTGTAAATCTCGGCCAGTAAATCTTTGCAACACTAGGAAGTCTCCCTAGCCAGCTTCAACAAATGATGAATTCCAGGACTGGTGCCCTCGTCAGGTAACAAGCTTCTCTTGACAAGTATGACATGCCCAGGTTTTCAACTACTGTGCTAACTGTAATGCTTATAGCTGGATTTTTGAGGACTCTGAATACTCTGAGATAACACCAGGAGTGAAGAAGACAAAGTTATACAAATTTAACAAATTATAAAATGAACTGTCTTCAGGGTGAGGGTTCTTCAGAGTCTCAGCCTGTGCAGGTGGTAACAGCAATGGTCGTCAGTATCTTGGTGAGTGAATCCAGAAAACAATAGTGAAGTCATGCTGGAGCTGAAGTCAGGTGAGTGGGTTCTCAGGAGATCCAAGGTGGTGGACAGGTGAGACGGGTGTGGAGGCTCCCAAGATGGCGGACAGGAGAGTATTATATTCTGATGGCAAAGGGTATTAACAGAGAGGCAGGCAGACAGCCAAACAGAACTCAGGTCCAATAATTTAGGCATGGGTCAGAACTAGGTTTTCAGTTAGAACAAGCTTTCAGGTTTAAATCAGGATCGAAGCCTTAGTCCATAAACAGTTCCAGGGTCTTTCAGATGCTCACGGCTGGCAGAGATCAGGCAGACAACAGGTCAGAAAACGTATGGTACCTGAACGTGGCTCAAAGGTGTTGACTCTCTGGCACAAAGCACAATCTGGTAGAGTAACAGGTCTAGAGTACCTGCTTATATGGAAGAGAGGACACACAGGTGAATGTCATCAGGCAATTAGTGCAGCAGCATGAATAGACAGGTGAGGGAGGGGGAGAGAGAGTGAAGGTGAAGTCCAGGAACTGAAGTGATGGATCCAGGTGAGGCAGCGGAGCTGGAGACCGTGACACTAACTGTACTTCTCCTCTGCAGAGATCAAATTTGATAAAGGTAACATGACTCATCTCACAGCTCATTGCAAAAGCACTTGAATGGGTCACTGTTGTCTGGATGAAATATGGTGACATTGTGCAGTCATATGACAGGTTTGTTGACCTGTTCTGCCACATGTTCCATCACCCTCCCATTTGGAAAAAAGCAGGTGGCAGGTGAGCATCTCTTATTCACCTGATTCCTTGAAGTTTTGCTGCTGGAAGCAAGTGGTTCAAGCTTTCAGTCATTGTCATATTTCTTTATGGTATAAAAAGATTGCCTAGTTGGCTTGACTCAGTGTATGACCTTCATGCAATACTCATTGTCATATTTACTCAGTCTTCTGGAACCAACTAAATAATGCTGCAGTTCTGTCACTTTTGTAACTGCCACTGTTTGATAGCCTACAAACATTTACAGGGGTTTAAGGTTTCAACCCTGAAGTTCATGTCCAATGAGAAGCTACTACACCTGTACTGTCTGAGTTCATTATGAATTCCACAGTGTAAATTGTCCTTAACAACTCAAAGGTGTCAATTTCAACATGAAATCCCATTCATCACAAAAACAGACCAGAATTTTAAATGAATGACAGAATGTGTCATTGTGTCAAGCATTTATTCTGTTTGCCCCAACTTTAGAACCCCCATCTTAGCATTAAAGGCCTAAAATATGCTTGCTCCCCATTCCTAGTCCATTGTCAACATAGACAATGTGTCTAATGAACTAATGTGGCTGTATTCTTCTCTGTATTGCCTTCAGCATTAGTTTTTTTCAAAGATTTGCATTATGCTGTCCAGTAGACAGGTTCCTGTACTGCAGTGTGTATGACCTTCTCCTTACTGAGATAACATTGATTCAGAACATCTTCTGAATCTTGAACACAGTATCCACAATTGCTAAATCTCTGGCAAGGGTATGTCATCAGGATGGCATGCATCTGGCTCTCTGAATGCACCATACATTCATTCATTCACTCATCTTCAGTGGTCAAGGGGACATGGTGGATCCGAAGTCTGTTCCAGGAATGGATAGGTATACACCCTGAATGGGATGCCAGTCCATTACAAGGGAGCACTCACACACACATTCAGACATGCATTCATATAACCAGTCCACCTGCTGGCAGGTTTTCAGGAAGTGAGTGCAATCCAGAGAACCCAGATGAAACCTGCATGGGTATAACATTTAAAACTGATCACAGACAGTTACCCTAGCTCAGGATCGCTCCAGGAACCCTGGAACTGTGAGGAAGAAATGCTATTTGCACAACCACATTGACACCCAACACCATACATGTACTGATCTTTTCAGAACCAACTCTGTGGTCTGAAGAGTTCCATTTGTTGTAGTTTTGTCTTCTGTCAGACAAAGCTCCGGATACACAAGCAGTTGGTTGTTTAGCTTGCATCAGGCTTGCATCAGGCACCATCCTTTGAGGCATCTGCTTGAATCCTGGGTAATGGAAATTTTCAGAGCAGTGAATGGTGCTTATTGTTCGGAGCCGGGGTAAGTGTTGCCTCATGAAGTATCTTGTCATCATGACAGGCTTTGCATAACTTTCCTGTTAACTGGCAGCAGCAACTGTTGAACAGTACAAATACACCTTGAAGTCATCTGGCTTTACCACATCAGCACTAAGGCCTGATTTATAGTTGACACATGACTTTGCAGGCAGAAGCAGGGGCAAGTCAAGCAACACTGTTAACAAACTTGTTCTTGCCTGTGTATCTTATGTACACCTGGAACATTGGAACAACCAGTTGGAGCCAAACACAACTCTGACTATCAGGTTTCTAAGCACAACAATGTTAAACACACTTACAAATTCTGTTTCTCTTTAAACATTTCTGCTTTCATATTAATGAGATGAATCTCAAATTGAAATCTAGATCTAGCATACTTACATTTACATTTACATGTCATGTCATTTGGCAGACTTGTACACAAAACAGACCTTTGTATGTAAGTATTTAATTGAAACACGATACTAGTTTGTATAATCAGTTGCAGACAACATGGTGCTACACTTCCTCCACTCTTTACATTTGTTTCACACCATGCAGATGCATAGAATTAATTTTCAAATAGCATAAACCTGTGGTGCTCCATGCATTGCTTTAACTGCACAGCAGCCATCTTGCATATGCCTAGTTAAACACAAGTATAATCCAGGCTGAAAGACATGACTTATGTATTGCTTTTCATGCACTAAATACAGGTCTTTACATTCAGCTTCGAGGTTGTGTCTATTATTTTCTAGGGAATTTCATCATACTCCTGAAATCTTAATTTACTCAGCATTCAAGGTCACTGAGTTTCTTTTACACTGCTCTGAACTGCATATAAGATTTTTCTCCAGCTACCCTATGCATTACTCCTGGGACATCTGGACCTCTGTGTATATATGGTGCTTACCTAGAAATTTCAGCAGCTCATCTTCGGCCACTGGAGCAGAAGAAGTCTAACCTCAGACATGGCTGTTGGCCCAACAGGCATGTATTAAGTTACAAAGAATTCCCAATTTGCTTGTTTGTGTTCAGTAGCATCACAACTTTCTGTAATGCAAGTAAGCTCCATAGGCTACCAGAACTGTCTTCTGTACTGTGAGAGACTGGATGTTTGTTTAGTCTCTGTCAGCATGTTGGCTACAGATGCAGCGTCCATTTTTTAAAGTTCACTGTCTCAGCCCCTATGGACATGTTTCTCTGCCAGACAATGTTGGTGTTAATTGGAGCAAAACCTATTTTAGGTCTGCGCATCACTGAGAATGCATTTCTTGGCACAGGTTTTACAGTGTGCATTGTAAGCAGGACTTTTTTTCTCCACATTTTCTCCCCAATTTGGTGACCTGCCAATTCCCACCCACCAGCTTTCCCCGATCACAGAACAGCTACCACCCAGACAGAGTAAATGTAAAGCCAGCCACCTGCATTTTTTTTCTCAAACTGTCACTCAGGTGCTATGACGGTCTAGCTGAATGCTTGAAGTAAAGCATTATCTGCCCTCTTCTGATGCCCAAATGTCATCTAGGCAAATGTGGTCAATACCAGCAAAGTGAGAACCAAGGCATGGTTTAAAAAAATGAGAAAACTGAGAAAGCTCTAAGGAACATATTGTTTAGTATAGTGTCTACAGAAGCCACTGCAGAGAAGAAAAAAAACTCTTCTTAATTAGAAATGGCCTAATGGTTTTCATTGAGTGATTTCATTGTTAATGGACGTCATAAGGTCAAAAACAATTAGAAAGGTTTATTTTCACCAGGGACTGCATTAGAATGAGCATTCATTTTCAGTAACCGTTTATCCTGAGCAGGGTCACTGCACCTATCCTGGGAACACCTAGTACTGCCAAGCTGTCACTGTTGGGGCTTTGAGCAAGACCCTTAACCTTCACCTGCTCAGCATAATTGTACACTGCTTTGGATAATGCTTCTGCTAAATGAATAAATCATCATTGGGATTCAAAGCTTTAAACTCTCAACAAAAGTTGAATGCTTTTCTGTTGTTCCACTCAGGACAAGCAGGACGTTCCTTTGGCTAGTGCTGTTCCACTAAGTCATGCACATTTTCTGCATGAGTCTGTTAGAAAAGATTAGACGATATAATCTGACATGTTTTACATTGTCGTTTTTTCTTCCCAATCTAGTATATGTACGTGCTACATCATCAAGTACATAAAAAAATAAGTACATTAAAGGGTTGAGGGGGTTTATTACGATACATAAACCCCCTCAACCCTTTAATGTACTTATTTTTTTTGCAATATTTACAGGTAATGAGGAGTTATTGGTTGTGTTTTCAGCCCATCCAGGATTTTGCAACTTCATGATCACAGAAATTAACACAAAATCAAGCAAATAACAAAATATTTGGAGGAGATTACAATTTTTCAAAATGAATGCAGATTTTTCACAGATTTCAGTGTTCACTCAACCAAAGCCCTCTTAAATTTGTGTGGGTCGAACATGAGTAGAACTAGCATATAGCTGTACTAATTTAAGTAGTTTTCTAAAAAGAATTTTTTTTTTTAAATTTAAAGAAAAAATGTTAAAAACTAAAAATAAATTTTGAAAAACAAACAAACGAAAAAATACAAACAGCCAGTGCAAATATACGCATTTCTGGATACAACAATCACAAAAAACTATGTGAAATCATGAATAATTTCCTTTACTAGCTTTGCTAGAGCTTTTGCTACTCAGATGCTCCTCAGTCTCACAGTGTTGTTCATTTCTGATAGCAATGCTATATTATATTGACTGAGTAAGGAAAAATCAAGTGCATTAACAACTTTTTTTCCTTTTCAAACCAGAAGTTAACAGCTACACCATCATTTCATCAATAACCTCAATTACTATATTTCAAAATTTATGAAGTGTATCTTATAAACCAGGGTCCTCAATGGTGGGATCCATCGTACACTTCTTTTCTTTTAAAGAAAGTTATTATATTTATATGAGTTCTTATTGTTCTCATCATGTTTGACTATTCTTACAGTTTCCAGGGCCATTTTCAGAACATCTTTTTCAATGATCTTCACTGGTTCTGCTTTAATAAACATTATTTATTAAAAATAAATATAAACCATAAGCCAATCCATTAGAGAGAGTGCGGTAGGAGACACATGCTGGGTTAATGACAGCTTCTGGTAGAAACCACTGTTTAGCTGCATAATGTGTGTGTCATCAGCCAAACACTAGCAGCACATATCCATTACATGAAGCCAAACACAAATAAATGTTTTCTGATAGATGTTATTGCCTTGCTAGCTCGCTATTCAAGACAGCGATGCAATCAGGAGCTGGTTTTGTGTATGTGTGAGACAATGTGAGAGAGAGAGAGAGAGAGAGAGAGAGAGAGAAAGAGAGACAAACTGCAAATGATTTGTTGGGTAAATTTACAGTGGCTTTGGCAGTCAGATTGTTATCGGTGAGGGGGGAAGACTGTGCATCTGTGCGAATTAACATCCAGTGCAGATAAAGCCAGATATCTAGAGCTAGAGCGATAGCAAGAAAGCCTGCAATAGTTGATGAATATCGGCCTTAATTAGAGCAATCCATCACTGCTCTGAATCTAAGATTATGACGTTTGTGTGTGTGTGTGTGTGTGTGTGTCAGGCTGCTGTGGTTGGTGTGTGCCTGATTCCCCTGTGTGCATTTTACTACAATTACTTTTCTTTTATTATTTTGAACACACACACAGAGACACACATGTTCGTGTTCGGCTGATAGTCTGATTGTAGTCATGTCAGCGAAAAGGGAAATTAGTGTTGACCTGTGAATGGATGAAGAGAGACCAGTTGGTATGCGCACACACACACAAACACACACACATATACACACATGGACAGGCAGACACACAGACAGACATACACACACACACACACACACACAGTCAGACAGACAGACAGACAGACATACACACATATACACACACGGACAGACAGACAGACAGACAGACAGACAGACAGACAGACAGACACACAGACAGACACACAGACAGCCAGACAGACAAACAGACAGATACACACACACACACAGACACACACAGTCAGACAGACACACACACACACACACACACAGTACACTATATTATGCACCTTTTTCTGTAGTTTTTGACTTGCTAATTCTATGAACTATTGTCATTGCATTACTCCAACTTTTGCACAGTCAGTCTAACTTTAACCTCGTCTCATTTTCCAATTACATTCTAATATTTTTAGATGTCACATTCATTGTCTTTTTATTGTATTCATAACACAATAAAAGGATAAAATGGAATGCGAATAGAAGACAATAAGACGTACCTCAGTGATAATGGCTTAATTACATTCTTATAGCTGTTATATAATACAACGTTATACATTACACTATAATGTTATAATTACACAGCATCGAGTAGAATCCAATAATTACATGTGCACTCGCATCCATTTCTCTCCGTTGAATACATTTGACACGGCTAGTGTTTGTTTTTAAACACATGTCAGAATAGTAAAACCCCCCAGCTATAGTACAGAAGAGAGAGTTACACTGCAAACAGGATTGTGCTATAAACACAAGAGCACCCAAATATGTTTAGAATTAGAAATCTAAATAGAAATAAGTGTTTTTTAAAAGATATTATAAATAGAAATATTTAGAAAAAATTTAAATTTATAACTTTTAAATAGAAATAAACTAGTGTTTTTAAAGATATTTTAAATAGAAGTAACTTTTAAATAGAAGACTTTTACATAGAAATAAACTAGTGTTTTTTAAAGATATTCTAAATTGAACAAACTTCTAAATAGAAGACTTTTAGATAGAAATAAACTAGTGTTTTTAATATGTTCTAAATAGAAGTAACTTTTAAATAGAAGAATTTAAATAGAAATAATTTTTAAATAGAAATAAACTAGTGTTTTTAAGATATTCTAAATGAAAGTAACTTTTAAACAGAAGATTTTAAATAGAAATAAACTATTGTTTTTTTAAGATATTCTAAATTGAACAAACTTAATAATAAGTTTGACTTAGAAATAATAGAAGACTTTTACATAGAAATAAACTAGTGTCTGTAAAGATATTTTAAATAGAAGTAACTTTTGAATAGAAGACATTTAAATAGAAAAAAAATAGTTTCAAGATATTCTAAATAGAAGTAACTTTTAAATATAAGATTTTAAATAGAAATAAAAATAGTGTTTTTTAAAAGATATTTTAAAGAGAAGTAACTTTTTAAATAGAAAACCTTTAAATAGAAATAAACTAGTGTTAAGATATTCTAAATTGAACAAACTTTTAAATAGAAGCTGTCTAAATAGAAATAACTAGATTTTTAGATGGAAATTCTAAACAGAAATAATTAGCTTTGTTATATTCTAAATAGAAATATTTTCTAAATAGAAACTCATTTTTTAGATGGATATTCTAAATAGAAAGAACTTCTATACTGAAGACTTTTAAATAGAAAAAAAAACATGCTTTAGATGGATTCTAAAAAATAAATAAATAAATAAATAAATAAATAAATAAATAAATCCAGGAAATCATGTATTCTCTCTGAAGCCTTGAATGCCAGAATTGACACTGAACAATATTTTACCCATCAGTCCCAGCATTTCACATATCCACCTCACACACTCATCGTCTCACACTCATCACTCACAAATGTTACCCCTAATATATGACTTTTTTTTGTTGTCATGTTTGTTGTGTGTGTCCCACTTCCTCACTGATGGATCTTGTTTTTGTTTTTACAAAATAAAAAATAAAATAAAAATCTACTATTGCATGCACCACCTCTAAAAATTCATTACACTTGCCCGCACATATAAGGATATTTCTGGAAATGTAGTATAATCTAAATGGTTTTGAAGATTTGAATCAGTGCATTAGCCAAAGTAAACTGAGCAACAATTATTACTTTATTATAAGCAGTTATAATGATAACTAGCATGTAAAAATATTCGTGTTTTCGCAGGGTGATTTGCACATAACTCTGATGCATAAAATAGTCCTTCTCTATGTCATCATTAATGAATGAATCACATGCCTACTCCAGACTGTAACGAAGATGGTTACATAAACATAACAGGCTGATAAATAAATGCAACAGAGTTTTATGACTTATCAACTAACTTCCCTCCATCCATTTGTCCATTTTCTGTAGTGCTTATCCCACACAGGGTCTCAGGGAACCTGGAGCCTTATTCCAGGCGACTCAGAGCACAAGTTTTGGGACACCCTGAAACAGATTCCAGCATAACATCCCCAGTTTTGCACATTATGTGCTAGAACAGCTTTTTTGTCTAGGGTGTAACTTTGCGATCCGTAATTCCTTATTCTATAATGTGTTCGCAATTTAATTTGATTTTTTTTTTATTAATAGACCTACCTTCAGAGATGGTATTTCCACATTCCCTTGGTATTTGATAATTTTGCATGCAACAGGATGGAAGCTGATTTGAGTTGCCAGTAGAAATCATTTAGTACCAGCTGGTGTGACAGAGTTCATGACATTTTTATGCCAATGTGATAAATGAGACATAGGTATGAATGTTAGATAGAGCGGCCTGGATGCTATTAGTCATAAACAGACAGAGGAATGACCCTGGATGCTAGTGATACAGAGAACACACTCTGAGTTTGCTAACATGATGTCATAACTGACCTTCACAAAACTTCACTTAACATTTACTGTATATACAATATTTTGGCTGGTGATATTTTTTTTAACCAAAGAATTTATAGCTGAAGAAGAAGAAGAAGAAGAAGAAGAAGAAGAAGAAGAAGAAGAAGAAGAAGAAGAAGAAGAGGAATCCAAAGCAGGAGGTCAATATAAGGCAGACTAGGCAAGTAGGCATAGCTTTAAAACCAGGAAATAATATTTTTCTGAAGGCATACAGGGAAAATATTGCCTAGTTTTATAGGCTTAATGCACGACGTGAATTCTGCAACTAGACAGAGGAATAAAGTTACATGAACAAACTAATCAGGGAAAACAAAAGACCTGTGAGAACAATCTACATAATGAAACGCCGTGAACAGGATGGAGACAAGACCGCAAGAGAAAATAAAAGCACCTGCCGCTGTTGCTGTGGGAACCTTGATGTGAAGCATGGAGTGTGAGATGGTAACAGTGGAGCTGGTGAAGGAGCAAAAAAGTGACACAAACCATTTCAAGTGCTTCTGCTCAGGAGAGCTACGCTTGTTATAAAGCAGTCGTTATCTCTAATACACTGTTATAATACATTGTTATCACTAATACACTTCCTGAGTGACAGCTGTATGTTAATATTCATATTTAGAATCTTGGTGTAATGACCAACAAAAAAAAAACCTTCTTCTCTCTGATACTCATTACTGTAGGACTTGAAACTAAAAATTGAGTATGTAAAACATAAAACATTGCAATGTACCATATTATAGGAAAATATTTCATTTACATTTCTATTGCTGATTAAATATTTATCATTCGATATCTTAATGGTTAGTTTTAACAATACACGTCGTCACAAAGCAGCTTTACAGAAATCTAGAAATTGAGGATAGAACTTCCTTTTAAATTTCAATGAAATCACATTTTTTATCAATTTAAGCAATTTTTATCCATTTATAGTTTCCTTTTAATTCTGTTGACCTTATGCAAAACGGTTCATGTTTAGAGTTCATGTTATCACTTGCCTCAAAGCAATTATAAACAGTTATACATTTTTATAAACTTATAAAAAGAAAGTATTCTGTAGTCCCAAGCCCAGATAAAAATGGGAGGGTTGCGACAGGAAGGGCGTAAAAACCTGTGCCAAATCATGCGGATCAAATGATCTGCTAAAAACAGCGGACCCTGCCATTGTGCGGGACAAATGCTAGGATATAAAAAAAAAAAAATTAATTAAAAAAATAAATAAAATAAATAAAATGAAGAGAAAGTCTTCTGTAAACGTCATTTAAATGGCTCCATACTTCAACAGTTAGATAGATTAGATCGCTGCAAAAGCTGTTGCTAAATCAGAGGATGTTTTTAAATTTGTTAATTAGACGTAGACTATATGGAGCGTCCACCATATGAGAGTGAGTCGTCGCTATAGAAACGATATCATATTAGAAGAAGACTCCAATCCTGCGATTTGTGCTGCAGCTGGTGCTATTGTCAAAGTTGCGCTTATAGAAAATTACTCAACATCTTCTGACTTGTAATGTTTTAGAATTCAACAGTGCGGAGCTATAAAAATACTTCAGACCTGTGGGATGCTCTGTGATACAGTCCCGGTACCCATGAGCAAGCCGAGTCATCGATCACCTCAACACGTAACACTACAACAAGAGCGAGACTCGCATGCGCATACACACACACAAACACACACACACACACACACACACGCGCATACACAGCAGGAGAATAATTACATTTTCCTCTACTGTACACAAGCCCTTTAATATTTTTGATAAAGTAGTCACAATGACTTGGATTTTTTTTAACGATTCACTCTGTTATCTGTGCGAAGCACTTTAAGTGGGGCCTGGCCCTCTGATTTATAGCTTCATAATGAAATTCTGCAGAAGCAGCCCCAAAAAGTACTGTTGGCTTTAGCAGTTTTGCTTGTTAGGAAAAAAAAAAACAGGAGAGGGATCAAATCAGAAAGTGATATCTGCTCGGATTTTTGTCGTTGCTTGTCGTAGGTTAGATGAACACCGAGGGCCAGATGGTACAAACCAGTTTTAGATGCCACACATGCTGCGGGGATTAAAGCAAAGCAGCACTTTCCTTCAATTAGATTGGCCTGGAGGTCATCCATTCCCTAAAACTATCTATCTCTCACACACACACACATCATAAGGTTATATCGTGTCCAACAGCACCGTTATAAACACTACACAGTGAATTGTGTGTGTTTTTGGTGATCAGTAGCCTAGTGTCCTCAGGTCAAAGGTCTTCATCATCAAGCTTGCCACATCAGCTCCAGCACACATATTCCAGCTGTGAAATGACCAACACTGAAACCCTGAAATCAGAATGAGAAACTGTTTCCTATGTTCATAACTGCATGCATTTCCTGTTCGTTTAACAGCAGATACAGAATCATTCGTAGTTTCTTAATCGTCAGTAGGTAATCATAAATGTTTTGACTCTACATAAAGTAGATCTAATTAAAAGCTTTCATTTCATATTTATTACAGTTTTTCAGGTGAATATGTCACTTACTCTATGCCTTGAGTCATTATTGTGCACTGTGTCATTAAACATAAAGGGAACATTAAGTAGAAGGAGAAGAGAGTGTGAATCAGACATGATTAGTCTGAGAGATCAGTCAAGAGCAAGAGATGAACTGATATATTCACAGACCTGAGAGTTGTACTATTCAATGTAACTTCTGCCCAGAGGTCAAGATCGAACCCCAAACCTTGTAGTTGTGAGATGATGATGATGATGATGATGATCAGATGAGTTGTACCTTTATTAATCCCCTGTACTGAAAATTCAAGTTGGCACAGTAAGAGAAGTAATATCAAACAAAATCAAGAAAGTAGTTGAAAAAAAATTTGAGTTGTTGCTATAGAAACGAAAACATAGTAGAAGAAGAAGCTACTACAAACCTGCGATTATTGCTGCAGCTAGTGCTATTGTCAGAGCTGCACTGATAATAAATTACTCAGCATCTTTTGACCCATAACGTTTTAGAAATCAACAGTGCTGTGCCATAAAAATACTTCAGACCTGTGGGATGCTCTGTGATATAGTCCGTTACCCATGAGCAAGCCGAGTCATCGATCACCTCAAGACTTAACACTATAAGAGCAGAGAGTTGTACTTTTTCGACATAACAAGGTTGTACTTTTTGCCCGGACATCAGGATCGAACCCCAAACCTTGGAGTTGTGAAATGATAAGATGTGTTTGAGGTTCATATGAGATATTAATATTTTATTCCACATAGCTATTGAGACAATTCTGCACTTTAACCCAAGACATCCAGGACAAATTAGAAGATGCTATAAAAGGACTCTGTGTGATGAGTGTACTTGGGTCAAAGGTTGGAGCAGTAGCTCTTATATAATTGGTAGAGTATTATGTCATTGCACAAGAGTGTGTTACATTATATAAGCGCTGTCTCTTAATGCCATATCTAGGATTTTAATACGCCGTCCTGCTGTAATCCCGCTGATTTGTTCAGCAATGATTGATGGCTTTGCTAAATTGTGATGGCCAGCTGTTCCTGCCAGGCACATCAGGAGCAGTAGAGGCCTTTTTGGGTCTGTGTGTGTGTGTGTGTGTGTGTGTGTGTGTTGTAAGGTTTATAGAGGAGAAGTAAAGTTTAAAGAACAAAAAAAAGAGCGTGACTCACTGTGCAAGATTTTGTGTAAATAAAATATAGAGATGCATATAAGGAAATAATGATCTGTAGCATGTTGACAAGACACACACACACACACACACACACACACACACTAAAATAATCTCCTTCTGTCTGCACTGGACTGAAGAGAATAGATGACAGTGCACTGCATGTGTGTTATTCTGAATATTTATTAATATTGAGTTTCGTTTTCCTGTGTGGAGTCGAAAGGATCCTTGTGTTTCCTTCCAGCACAATCAGTTGATGTTATTTCCATCCACATTTCTAGTGTGGGTGATTTTTAAGGGTTTTTGATTACTTAATTTTATTTTTAAATAAACATATATATCAGTATCTGGTATAAACTAGTCTTCTGCACTCTCCCACACACAGAGGCCAAGTTTTCTGAAATTCCATATCCAGGATCATATCACTTTACGCAGTTACAACCAGTCTAAAGTCTCACTTAATGTGTGCACTTGCCACAAGAGTGTAATTCTAGTTTTCCTTAAAATAAATTCATGAAGTTATAATGTGATCATAGTCTTAGTTGGTATTCAAACTTCACATTCATCTGCACGCAGATGGGAGCGCTTTATCACGGATGAGACATGGAATGATTTTATTACTTGCATACATCACTCTGATAAATGAAGAACGTCGGAATAGGGCTTTAGTGAGCACATGGTGAACCATGTCCTATTTTTCCACTTGGCTGTTGTGTGAGAAGTTTTAAATTGTGTGTATATAAAAGGTGAAATATTGAAAACAGAAATGAAATGCTCACTATCTTGTGATCGCTATTAAAATGTAGGCAAACATGAGATACTGGGACGTACCATACACTTTAAAAAGACCAAGAAGCACATGGAAATATTCCTAAGATTCTACTTTTTACCCACATCTATAAAGAGAGGTTGTGTATTAGTTGTGTATTGTACTTTACACAAAAGAATGAACAATATAGCCAAATTTAAAACACATATTTGCCTTTTTTAACACGAATATGATGATTTTGATGAGCGAATATTGTAAATTCTCTCAGTAGACCTATTTACAAGTACTAATGCTTTCAAATGTTATGTCAGTATTAATAACTAATCAGGAAAATGGGTTTGAATACCATGTTGCCATAGACTAATCTTTTTATAAATCACTCCACTCCCATTCCCTCTGTACTGAAACAAGCTCCATAAACAAGAGCAGTGGCAACCTAACAAGCTGTTTCAATGATCTATAGCTTTTGGAAACAGCGCTTTCATTTATATTTCATTTATTTAAATGTGGCAAAAGACATGGAGAGCATGCCTTCATTTACAGAGGAAAGAACAGATGAGAGAAAAACAAGGCACAGTTAACGTACACAGAGGCTGTGCAGCCATTAGCTTTGATAAAAAAGATCGCCATTTTTAGCAACTACAGGTCACGACTCCTTCTTCCTGCACTGCACATAGATAGTAGTTTATGAGTATTGAGGAGATAATACTCCTGTCACGGAGAAATGAGAAGATGCTGTTCTTTTCAGTGGTGCAGGATGTACCTGTCAATGCTAAATAACTTTCTTCAACCTCTCTCTCTCTCTCTCTCTCTCTCTCTCTCTCTCTCGCGCAATCATTCGTTCCTTTTCCTTATCCTGTCCCCCCACCTTCTTTTTCTTAGCTAGCAGAGACTTAATTCAGTATGAAAATTGCTGGATAATTACTTGCTGCATGGGAGCGTTTGTGTTGCAGTAGGGAATACACGGAAAAGCAACAAAAATAAAACCAACCACACTTAAGACTCGCAATGGTGACCCTCATGTGACCTAGACATTTAATTTTCCCTGGAAGTCATCTTATTAAACAAGAACTTTTCAGAAATCCTTAGTGACTGATCCGAGAGATTATTTTATACACATATATATATATATATATATATATATATATATATATATATATATATATATATATATATATATATATATATATACTGTATATCTCCCCCTGAAAGCACATTGAATAGGTTTACATGAAAAAGAACTGTGATTTTAGTGATTGTGGTGCTAATATTTTCAGGCGGTGATGTACTTGGTGTCATGTTATTCCCATGAGTCTGTCAGCTTTATCATGAAAGCAGCATGCAACAGGATGCTGTCTTTGTTAAGACTTTTTCACAAAATCAAGGTCAATATCCATCAATACAAGCAAAGGTTTTACAGAATAATCTACATTCACATCCAATACAACGTTGATACCAGAAAATACTGAAAATATAAACAGAAAATGCTTCTGCTTTCCCGATACCACTTCCCCATGGGGAATTCTTCATCATCTTAATGGTCATTTCTATACCTCATTAACTCTAATGAAGTTTATTACATGATGCTTTGGTGGCCCATGAGGTCAAAATCAGTGTAGAGACAATGAGCAAAATTTACCCAGAAGGCACAAGTTATTTTGTGCAAACTCATTCTCATATATATAAAACTTCAGCCTCTGCTTAGAACCATGTGTTCATGATCACAGTTTCTCATAGATCTCAGTTATGTGCATATGGCAGGTCTGATCCATTCCCTTTTACTTTGGATGCTGCATCTGGTCCAGAAACTGTGTGTGAATGTGATTGGATTTGAGTGTGGCAGCTGCTTGCAAAATCCGCCAGCATCGTTCCACTATGTAGGTCAGACAGAAAAGAGAGAAAAACACAGAGAGAGAGAGAGAGATTGGGAGAAGGAGAAGGAGAGAGAGAAAGAGAGAGAGAGAGAGAGAGAGAGAGAGAGAGAGAGAACCATCCATGCTTTATACCTAAATGTATCACTACTGCAGTAAAGGTGTCTCTGCAAATTTCATGAGACGTGTGCCTTTACATTTAAATAAAACGGTGACAAATTTTCCTTACTGAACATCTGTATTCATTACTTCCATGAACATCTAGTCTTCTTAAACATACCAGAGATATAATATACCCATCCTGATGTTGCTGTAATAATCTGTCTTATCTGATATACTTTCCACTGAATGGTTGTATGCTAGCTGTAGGTCCAGTTTAGCTTCATTCTTACAGTTTAACACAGATATTAATACTCACACTCAGTATCTTTATTTAAATGATATGTCACTACATTATATTTTTATTTGTAAAGGCTGCTCCTTGCCCTCTGTGACTGTGACCTTTACTAAATAACACGCTCTCTAGGAGCTTCCCGTATTGCATTTGCATCTTCAGTCTAATTTATGCCATGGAATGTGAATGCATTGGACAGAAAAGACTCCAAACAGCTATATAGATGCCATATGGTTCTGCACACCCATTAGACATTAGCAACAAGCAACTAATCAATTTTTCCGCCTGCTGAGCCACTCTGTCCCACTATCTCCATCACTCTGTCTGTTCAACGTCACTTTAGGAATGAATATTCCTTAGAAAAGCAGAATGCGTCTTACAGCACTGATCATCACAGAGAAAGGTATTCAAAGGGAAAAAAACAGAAGATTCATCAGCTGAATACAGGGATTGAGGATACCTGAGTAATGCTACTTTTAAAAAGAAAAATACACTTCTTCATTACAATACTCTTTCATTAAAATCTTGTTACAAATTTCAAAATTGTCGTAATATTTTTCTTTTGTCTTTTAGGATTAAGGACGAGATTTTCCTCTGGTTCAGATTTAACATTAAAGTAGCTGCCTTTAAATCATCAAATTTAAAGACGTTTGTTGAACTTTAAGTGTGATAAGTTAGCTAGTTAAGCGTTATAAATAAGTGGAATTAAGTTCAGAAGTACGCACACACACATGCACACACACACGAACAAAGTTGTCTTGACTACTTGAGAGTTGATACAAAGCCTATAATAATGTTTAGTTTAATTACATTTTTAAGACAGTTGAACTTTTGTTTTATCATCTTGAAATATGTTATAGTGCACACACACACACACACACACACACACAAATTCCGACATTGCCATTGTTATCAATACTGTATTGTTTTCTTACTGCTGGTATTAGTTTCTATCTGTGAAGCACAGACTCCTCCCCTTTTTATGGGAACATAACACGGTTTTGTTCTTTCTTTTTTTTAAAGAAAGAAAGAAAAAAGGTATAAGAAGTGAGTCACATCTATATCTAAGTTTACTTATGGCACAAATATTGGACAGAATAGAAGTCAGCATACAGCATTTCTAAATCCAGTATCATTGATTGACCTAACAAGCTGTTTAAAGGACAGGAAATAAATCATTTAAAAATATATATATATTTTACAAATCTATTTTGATATTTTAATTCACAGATATAAGATCTCTTTGATCAAGACATTAAATGGGTTCCAGTCTCAAATTAAAGTATTTTATTGAAAGCAAAGTCAGCTATTTTACATTACACTCCATCAGCATAATGTTCAGTAAATGAAAAAGAAAGAAAAAAAGACATTATGTAATACAGAAAACCAATCTGTACAAGAAGTTAACTCTGATTGTATCTGTCATTCATGTTGCCTAGCAATTTAATAAATTTTGCCCTCTTGCACTATACTCTTAAATACAGTATCTCAATAGCACTTTGTATAATTATAAGATTTTGCTTCAGAAAGGGTTTATACCGGAGCTGTGTTATATAGATGCCGTGCGTTGTGGGATTCTGCACAGAGCCTTTAATAATTTCCTCACGGGGATCAAAGAATCCTAAATGGAACCAGTTGGAGGAGTGGAGCATTCAGGGGTGCTTTTTGAACTGAGATACTGAAAGAAAAATCTTTGGATTTTGAGCTTGCTTTGGATTTTTAGCTAACACACTACATGACTGTACCTTAAAATGGCACCACTATGTGTTATTTTCTTCTTTTTTCTTCTTTTTACCCAATTTGTCTAAAGAAGACAATGGGCATGTAGTTTAATCATTTGCCTAAAGAAACGTTGCATAGTATCCTGGTGGAATCCAGGAAACATATCCAAGAGGGTGCACCATTTTCTTTTTTTTACAGCAATAGAAGCCATAACCCAGTGTTACTGAAGTTATTATGATATTTGATGTAATGTCAATAAAAATACATTCCATTCCATCTTTTTGTGATTGTATATCTGGCAATGTTGTAATATCAAAGAGAGAAAGGTAATAATGGCAAAAGGAAGTAAGTAGGCAGTACAAATGTTCACCATTGGAAGATGTGGAAAGGCTTTAAGCAGGTTGATTTGTGAATGTTGTGTGTTTGTGTCATTACAGGTGAGCTGGGGGACAATTTCCTCTGGAGAGTCTGTAGGCCAGAATTAGTGTATTTGGCGATGAACAATGGATTTATTCTCTCCATCCTTTTCCCTGGCATTCAGCTCAGCTGTCTGGTCTTGACGTGATTTGGCAGCTGGGTGTGTTTTGCTGCGAGCAATTGGGATGGTGCCGCTTCAGCACTGTTATTGTGGTGGAGTCTCCAGGGTTGCTGTCCATGGTGCTGATCCTGTACAAACAGCACTCTGGATGTGACGCTACATTGTCATTGCAAATCGCCTGCCTGTGTGTGTGTGTGTGTGTGTGTGTGATGCACAAGTGTGTAAATGAATAAGAAATAACATCCTAAATCTTCCCGGGGGATGTACACACACAGATGTGAGGATTTCCCAGTAGTGAGAAAGTGTGTGTGTGTGTGTGTGTGTGTGTGTGTGTGTGTGTGTGTGTGTGTGTGTGTGCGTATGTGAGTTCTTACACAGCTGCAGGTATATGGATGGTACAGGTCAGGGATGAATTCCTAAAGGACATCGTCCTTTACAGCAATTGCATTGTTTTGGAGCCAAGCTCCAAACACTTTGCTTTGTTAACTCATTAGATGGCCATACAGAGTAGAGACACTACATCATGCTTCGCCATCCTGAGACAGAAGAAGTCACAATTTTACCTCAGGCAAAGGATTATGGGAGAAGCAGCTCTCTGCCTTTCTCTCTCCACCTTCTATATCTAGGTCATATCACAACATAGTCTGTTCAAGTACTTTTCAAAAAAAAAAAAAGAGGACTCTGTCTCTCTCTCTCTCTCTCTCTCTCTCTCTCTCTCTCTCTCATGACTTATGAGCTTTTACAAAAACAAATATAGTACATTGGTGTACAATGACTTTATGAACGAAAAATAAGACAAATAATGAACTTTTGTTATGTAATATAATGTCACATGATGGAAGATATAGTTTTATATAGCGACATTTATAAGTGATATTGCTACTGTATGTTTCACTCAGGGAACCGCAAAACTTACTCTGTGTGATTATATTAAACACCGTGCTCCTTCTACATAATTATATTACACACGGTACTCCCTCTACACATTTATATTACACACTGTCCTCCCTCTATGTGATTGTATTAAGCACTGGATATAAAATGATATTATCAGGAGAACACAGAACCTTTATGGATATATCAATATGCACAGAATATGCAGTATAGGGCCTGGAATTATTTCTAAAGGTCCTCTGGGAGTATGCGAAAGGCAGAATAATCTTTCCTGACACATGAACAGGAAGCCTGTAAAAATTATGATGGATTGAGACTGAACTAAAATTCAAGAGATACACTGATAATAATTCTATTACTTCATCTCTGCATATAAAACTAATCCAGCCCAAATAAGGCTTTACTGTGACTGAGATTGAAAAAAACAGAAAAGTTGACACAGTAATTATACTTTCTGGATTCTGTGCAATTGCAAGTGAAGAAGTTGAAGATTTCACTTGTCTTTAATAATATGTTATGTGTCTGTGTCTTTAGGTTGGTTATCTGTGTGGTGTACATTTGACCAGTGAATAATGCTTCAAATTCATTTTCCAGTCCAATGTTTCCATTAGCAGTACATTTTTTGCACAGTTATGGCAGCTGAATGTCTACATTTCATTTGATCATCTCAGGTCAATAACATTCAGGAGCCTGATGTTACAGAGAATTATTTTCCCCAAGCAAGATCTACAGTAGTGTGCCATTCCAATATGTCCTGCTAGCTATCTATGAATCTGTGTGGAAGACAAATGACTTTGAAAAGTAGGTTTGACATTTTGAAAACTTACACCGCTGGCAGACAGCAGAAAGAAGCAGATTAAAGACTCTGTAAGATTTACTGAGACAGAGGAAGGAAAAGAAGCTAGAGAGAGACAACAGGACATGCAGTAACTCTGTCCATGCACATGCTTCAGTTTCTATACAATATTGATCCTTTTATATCTGGTAAATTCCAGACTATTTAATCAATGTGCCTTATTAAATTTAATACTAGACATAAGATATTGTCTCTGGATAAAATCCTGTCTTCTCTAATCCATCCCCTGTGCACCCAATAAAATATAAATAGCTTCTATGGGAACCATTAATACAATTGTTATTCATATTCATGTCATATCTGTACATTTAATTTAACCTCAAACTTCTGAGTGTAGTTGATATAACCAAAATTGGTATCAAGGTGAATATTATGGTTACTTCATTAAACTGTCAGACAGCAGCACTGGATTTAATGCTGTTTCTTGCTCAAGCCAATAAAATAAAAAAGTTTAAGGACAAAATTGTGCATAGCTGCGACGGTTGTCCACCAGCGGCAGCAGCAGCAAGATTCATGCGCGGGGCTGCAGTCGGGAGGGGCAGAGAGAGAGAGACGTAGTCGAGCAGGCAAAGAGGTCGTAACCAGTAAATCCGAATAACAGAAGCAAACAAATCCAAAGGGCGCTGCAGAGACAAAGTCCAGGAAACAGTCCGAAGTCAAACACAGTCAAACAAATCCAAAAGGGCCAGAAGCAGAAATCGTAATCCAAAGAAACAATACAAAGTCAGCGTAATCCAAACAGTAATCCAAGAGCACGAGGCAAACGCTTAGTAGGTCACGAGGGACAATACTTCGCATAGAGCAGGAAGTGCGCTCCGTATTTATGCTTGTGCGGAAACACGGAAGCGCATCAAAAGTCTGGCGAGGGCTCCCTCTCATGGCCAGATCTTGGATGAAGTGTGACAGAGACACCCCCCCCCCACCCCCACCACAGGAACACCTCCCAGTGTTCTACGCCAAGGTTGCCCCCCTCAGTCATGGTGCGGCCTTGTCCGGGTGATCGCGATGAAAATCCTCAGTCAGGGACGGGTCCAGGATATCGGATGCATCCACCCAAGAGCCCAAGGACCCCTTGGGCCCATACCCCTCCCAGTCCACCAGATACTGGAGCCGTGATCTAACTCACCTGGAGTCAAGAAGAGCATGTACTCGATAAGCCGGGGATCCATCAATGTCTAGGGGAGGGGGAGTATCAACGAGGTCCGAATCCCCTATGCCTGGAGAGTGCGCCGGGCTCCTCTTGACTCAGGTGAGACCACTCCTCCACCGCTGGCACATTGGAGGGCTCTCCAGACCAGGGGAATAGGGGGGGCTGGTACCCCAGCACACACTGGAAGGGCGTCAGCCCAGTGGAGGAATGGATAAGGGAGTTTTGAGCATACTCAGCCCAGGGAAGAAACTCACTCCAGCGCTGCTGTTCCCTGCTGCAGTAAGACCTGAGGAATCTCCCGATCTCCTGATTCAGACACTCCGCCTGGCCATTGGACTGGGGATGGTATCTGGAACTCAAACTGACGTTGATGCCGAGCCATTCACACAAAGACCTCCACACTCTGGAGGTGAAAAGAGACCCCCGGTCCGACACTATGTCCTCAGGAAGGCCGAAATTCCGGAATATGTGTTGGAACATGGCCTCCGCAGTTTGTTGAGAGGGATCAACTTACAAGCTTTAGAGAATTGGTCCACCACGACCATCACCGTGGTGAATCCTCCCCAGTTGGGTAAGTCGGTGAGAAAGTCCACAGACAGGTGGGACCAGGGGCGTTGGGGAGTAGGTAGGGGTTCCAGCATTCCCTCCCATCTACTTTGGGCCTCCCATTGCTGTTCTTGGTCCGGGGGTGATAGGTCACTGAAAACTCAAATGTTGATGGTCATATGTGACCAACAGCCAGGGCCTCCTCAATATACTCCTCCATGGCTCTCGCCTCCGGCAGTGAGAGTGGATGAACCCAGCCCTTGGGGGTTGAGGTGTTACGCAGCAAGTCTATGGCTCAGTCCCAGGCTCTATGCGCTGGTAGCCGAGCAGCTCTCTCCCTACTGAACACCTCCTGAAAGTCTTCGTAGACGCGCGGAACGTGTCTGGATGCTAGAGGAGCAGAATCCTCAACCACCAAGGATAAGCATGGACGTGACACAGGCTCATGAAGGCACTTACTTAAACATGTCGCAGACCAACGGACCAGCTCCCCCTTGTGCCAGGAAATTTGAGGATCATGCTGTCACAGCCACGGAAAGCCCAGGATAACGGGGTTGGCGGGCGAGGAGGTAACATAGAATGCCAGACGTTCACAATGAAACAGCCCCACTTTGAAATCCAGCAGCTCGGTCTGATGGGTGAGATAGCCCCCTCCGATGGGTTGACTGTCAATGGCCGTTATCTTTAATAATGCTATACAGGGAATAGTTGGGATCCGGAGCTCCTCCACCAGTGCCCTGTCAATCAGGTTAATGGCGGCTCCAGAGTCTATCAGGGCTGGGACAGGAACACACCGATCAGAAAAGCATAACGACACCGGCACCGTCAGACTAAAGAACAATGAGTTTTCACCCACCTGAGCTGACGAAGGCTTCTCAGGGCACTGGTGGATCAGGTGGATCTCTCAAGCTGCATGGGCTCGGGAGCTTCCTCACGAGGCCTAGGATAGTCCGGACGAAGATGAGGGCGAGACGAGACTGGTGGGCATGCCCCTGCATGATGCTGATGCAGGAGACTGTCCAGGCGAATGGCAGTGGCTACATACTGGGACAGAGAGGTAGCATCCTCCCGACATGCCAGTTCAGTCTGGAGCGCAGGGCTCAGACCCTCGCGAAACACTGCCCACAGCACCACGTCGTTCCAACCGGACTGAGCTGCCAGAGTGTGGAATTTGATAGCATAATCCGCGGCCGAATCAGATCCCTGATGTAGCTCCATTAATTGGAGAGAGATGTCCTTGCCCCCAGCGGGATACTCAAATACCTCCCGTATCATCCCCGCAAAGTATGTGAAAGATGTCCGGATCTGAGGGTCCGCGTCCCACACCGCAGAGGCCCAGTCCAGGGCTCTACCCATCAGCAATGACTGTAAGAAAGCACACTTAGTCCCTTCATCGCAATAAACCTCGGGTTGATGCGCGAAGAAATTCTCACACTGGCGTAAAAAACCGCGGCAGCGATCTGCAGAGCCATCATACTTCTCTGACATGGCCAGTCTAGGTGACTCACCGCGCGGTCCAGGAAACAGTCCGAAGTCAAACACAGTCAAACAAATCCAAAAGGGCCAGAATCAGAAATTGTAATCCAAAGAAACAATACAAAGTCAGCATAATCCAAACAGTAATCCAAGAGCACGAGGCAAACGCTTAGTAGGTCACGAGGGATGATACTTCGCATAGAGCAGGAAGTGCGCTCCGTATTTATGCTTGTGCGGAAACACGGAAGCGCATCAAAAGTCTCCCTCTCGTGGCCAGATCTCGGATGAAGCGTGACAATAGCAAGTGATCAGAAAGTCTTTACTTATCTCTGAAGTCTGAACAGCAGAGTAAACTTAACTAAACTCTGGATATGTCCTCTTGTCACAGTATATCACTCTTGTTATCCTAGCAGATTAGAATGGACTTAATGCTGCTATCCTTGATCACACTGCAACATGAACTCCCTTTGCCAGTACAACGGTCTTTAGCAAAGAAAAATTTGTAGATGGAAGCCTCTGTTTATGGGATATAAGGGTTTAACGTGAGGATGTTCACACACACTTTAGAGCAGGAGTTTCCAATCTTATGCACAAAGGGTTCATTCTGATCAAGCAGAAGCCACACCCAATTCCACCTGTTTAACCAACTGATGGTTTTCAATAGACTCAGGTGTGGCTTCTGATTGGTTGGAATGAAAACCTGCACCTTCACTTGCCCTTTGTGCATAAGATTGGACAGGATTAATATTTCAAGAATGTTAAAAGCTAAAGGCACCTTACAACCATTTTGTAGGAGAAGGACATTATGTTATTCTAGATATAGCAATACTTCTAACCAATGTTTCTAGAGCTTCTAGACTTTGGTTTTGATGCAATCCAGATTGCAAAGTCAGGATTCTTAATGACTACTCAGTGACTCCTTTTTCTCAATTTGGCCATCTGTCAATTCAACTTATCATGTGACAGCTACCCAGGCTTCGTCTGAGACACTGATAAATTGCATCTTTGCAAATAGCTGCTCATGCTACATTACAGGGTAGTGTACCAAACATGGAGAGAAGTGCTATCTGCTTTCTTCCACATACAAAATTTGCAGACAGTCATGATTGGCTAGTAACACTATGATTGACAGAAACAAAGTATGTTTCTGCGACCCAGCTCCAGATAAGCAGAAGAGGATGGATGGATGGATGGATGGATGGATGGATGGATGGATGGATGGATGGATGGATGGATGGATGGATGGATGGATGGATGGATGGATGGATGGATGGATAGTATGCCATCGGTCTCACCTAGTGAACATGACCAATTTTTGCTACCTGGGCTGTGGAATCAGTGGGATTTATACAACATTCTTATCTAGACTGCATTATTCACAAAAAGGTTGTGAGTTCAAAGGTTTATAAGTAAAGAAACTCACTTCGCTCTGCTTTATGAACTGCATTCTGATTTTACTTGTAAGTAGCTTTGAACGAAAGAGTCTGAAGTGGAAATTTAGCTCATTTTTTCCCCGGCCCTTTTTGCAATTTTCTATTTGATTGTTTCTTTTCCTCTCACACTACTTACTCATCTGTCTGTTTTTCTGACTAGTGTGCTTGAGCTCACTTTTGGTCTAGCACCATTTTTTCCCACCTCCCTCTCAATGACTTCATGTCAGCACACTCTGCTTAAGGACAGATGTAATGCACAAGCTGTATTATCACCCTTGTAGACTTGACTGTTACTTGACACACATTTGCATTTTCTCTGCAGGAATTTCTTGTTTTTTCAAGAGCTCTATGAAAAAAGATATAATCAAAAAAGCTTCCATGTAAAAAAAAAAAAAAAAAAAAAAAAAAGACAAACAAAAAAACAAGCTCTGCTGTGGTATCTGTCCTCCTGCTGGATCTGTGACTGATGTTGAAGCTCACAGTTACATAGGTCACCGTTTTTTCCTGATTTTCACATTTGCTCCAGTCCCAAAGGTCAACAGTGTTGCTTGAGTTGTGTTGTGACTGAGAAAGATGGTGTTAGAGCTTGTCATGGCCAAAGGGACATGAAGAATAGCAGCACAATGTCACACTACGTGATTCATTCCAGATGGAATCCCGCACTTTATATGCACTGCGTCACTTCTTATATAAGCTGAATGGAGGAGGGGGGATAATGTGTGGAGTAGCTTGGGGAGAAAAAAATCTCTCTTCTGAAATAGAGAGCCTACTGCAGTCATCAAAGCAAAAGTTTGGCTTTTACACTTCTTCAACCATTTCTAAAATCCTTTTCTGTGCTGTATATTATATCACTTACAAATGAGTTCAAACCCACACAATGAATGAATATGTCTCGAAAAATCTGCTGCATTGTCTTTTGCTGAATCAGGCAGTTCGTTTTGAAAATTCGATGAAACTGCAGCCTCGCGGAAGCTGTATGAAGAGCAGTTAAAGAGCACCGGCTGAATCCCAGGCTGAAGTGAAATAGAGGAATCAATTTAAACTCTTGAGAGCGTTCATGTCAAGTGTATTATGACGAGTGGAGATTAGGGCTGTTGGGAGGAAAAAAAGAGGCAGAAAAGAAGATCAGCATAAGATCATTCAGATAATGATGGGATTAACTCTTTCCAAAGAGAATGCTTTTCACGTAGCGATTGTCAGCTCAAGTTTTTGTTTGAACTCCAATTCCCAGAACATGACCACCATGAACTTACAATCCTCAGTTCTTCACACCATCAGCAAATCACAGTCTCCAGAGTTCTTATCACAAACCTGTTGCCAATATTGCGCGCACACACACACACACACACACACACACACACACACACACACACACACACACACACACACACACACACACACACACACACACACACACACACACGCACGGTTTAAAAGAGACATTCATTCACATAAAGTAAATGCTCAGCACTGCCTATTCTGAACAAGCCTTTGTTACTTCTGGATTTTTGCTCATTTCCTGTTTTGTTTTTTTCGTATTATGCATTTGCTACAAAATGTTCTTTGCTAATCTGCCAGTTTTCTGGATTGCTTGCTGGTTGTTTCATTAAATCGTCATAGTGCTCTTGCATCCATCTAAGCCCCTTTATTGTGACAGCAATAAGATGAAATGTGACATAAAAATAAAAAAATAAGAAAATAGCCATCTGGAATTGATGCCTGAAAGGATTAATTATATATTTTTAATCATTATGTTTCTGTTATTCTAATAAATGTATATAAAATGTATTTTAATAAATCAATGCATAAACTGGCTACTCTAATTGTTTACAACACGTACACACACACACACACACACACACATATACATACACACACACACATATACATACACACACACACACACACACGGTTTAAAAGAGACATTCATTCACATGAAGTAAATGCTCAGCACTGCCTATTCTGACTTCAGCAAGCCTTTGTTACTTCTGGATTTTTGCTCATTTCCTGTTTTGTTTTTTTCGTATTATGCATTTGCTACAAAATGTTCTTTGCTAATCTGCCAGTTTTCTGGATTGCTTGCTGGTTGTTTCATTAAATCGTCATAGTGCTCTTGCATCCATCTAAGCCCCTTTATTGTGACAGCGATAAGATGAAATGTGACATAAAAATAAAAAAAATAAGAAAATAGCCATCTGGAATTGATGCCTGAAATGATTAATTATATATTTTTAATCATTATGTTTCTGTTATTCTAATAAATGTATATAAAATGTATTTTAATAAATCAATGCATAAACTGGCTACTCTAATTGTTTACAACACGTACACAGACACACACACACACACACACACGGCTTTTGTTAGACAGATGCTCTGACAGTCATCACATTGCAGGCCTCCACAAAAGCAAGAGTAAACTAAAAAGACAAGCTGCAAAGGCAGACCACTGACCTTAAACACCAATGTTTGTATTTTAATTGAACTTCCTGCACATATCATCAACATCAATCTGTTCTATTCAGGCTTTCGACTGAAGTCCTGCCAACTAGTTTCATTCAGAAATATGTAACCTCGTGGAAGAAAACTGGGTTTTGGTTTCCATTTGGTGTTCTTTTAAGGCCACCTACCGCTCTGAACTCATCAGTCCTTAGCAACTAGAGAACAGAGCAGTTCATAAATCATGGATGACGTTGTGTAATATTGGTGAAACAAGCACTGTGGCTGCAAAACACACAAATGCAAGAGCCCTGAGAGAGAGAAAAAAAAGGAAACTGTATGAGTACCTAAATAATTCAAAAGCAGGTTACTTCTACAGCAAAGTCTGTCTCAGGTTATAAAATCAAATTTACATATACTGCATTACAAAACCCTCAGCTGGGAAATCCAGTAACACTAGAACAGCATCAGAGAATCTGAATCAGAGAAATGAAGCTGTTTTATTGGTTAGTGGTAAACCAAAACCTTACAAGCAGACTGCATACTGGATCATAGAACTTTCTGGTGTCTTATGCTAATGTTTCAATGCCTTGCTTTACTTTTCCATCATTTTGGTTTCCAGGGAAAAACAAAACATGGTTGTAAATTTTATACTGTCTTTGGGCTTCTTACATCAGTGTGTATGTGCGCAGAATCTGGAGAGTTCAGAGTCAAGTAGAAGAGGGGAAAAAATGAGACCTAATTATATCAATGGCAAAAGTCATCATATTTTTTCTGGTTGTTTTATTAAAATATTGGGATATTTCCTTGTTCGTTGCTTTGGGCTGCTTGCATTCCTTATAATTAATTAGCTAAATAGGTTTCTGTCTCTCTCTCTCTCGCTCTCTCTCTCTCTCTCTCTCTCTCTCTCGCTCTCTCGCTCTCTTTTTCTGTGTGTGTGTGTATGTGTGTGTGTGTGTGAGACCATGCCTATTTTACCTCTTGTCTATAATGATTAATATGTGACCCTGAAGGCTTAGTCATTTATTTTGTTCACTTAAAGGTCTATTTTTTTTAACCAATTGTGGCTTATTATCCCAAATCTAACTCACAGGCAAAGAGCAAATAACCAAGTGAAACACTCCTTATTCATTTAGGCTGAGTTAATCTGCATATTTCAAAGTCAGCGGGTCATAACTGAAACAAATATGGAAATTAAAACACACACTGCTCGGTCAATCAGTCAGTCATTAATTAAACATGAATGCATTCGATTAAATCGACCTTATGCAACTAGCCACATAGTGGACGTGCCCTTCTATATAATTAATGCACCAAAAATGAACAGGCAATTATCGTTAATGTGATTACCTATTTTAGAAAAGACAAGGACCTTTTTTTAATTATCTAGAGTATATACATATATCAGGATGAGGCGCAGAAATAGTTTCAGTTAAAGGTCAAACAGTAAAATAAACAACAGACCTTGCAACCTACTGCCACACTTTCCAGTATATACAGTCATCCTTATTAAAGTCATTGGGTTATTTTTTAATAAGTGCAATGTGTCATGTCTAATAGACTGACAACACACTATGTATAGGATAAAAGTACGAGATTTGTCTGGTGTACCTAATAAACTGGCACCTCTGTGATCAAGAAGACGGCAGCAGGCAATGAGTCCTTTAAAACAAAACCATTATAGTAGGTTCTTTTTGTAGCAGAAAATTTCTAAATATTTATAAATAGTTCAAAAAAATCATTGCAAAAATCTGATTTTAAAAAATCTCCATGTTCACACCTCTATTTTTATCCTTAAAAATAATTTAATTATTTATCAATATGTCAAAAACAAGCATACGCTACAGCTATTGTTCTGTTAGAGTCCCCTAATCTTTGACCATTATGTTGCTTAGCAACCAAAGCTTCCTGTTCACTGGTTAGAATGTGTGGTGGTGGAATTGTTTATTGCAAATATCATTTAGTGAACATTCCTAAGGAATCAATTAAGGAACAATGTGTATGTTTGTTGAAGAAAACATCACGAAGAAACATCTTTAGGACAACTCAGCATATGTGTGTGTGTGTGTGTGTGTGTGTGTGTGTGTTGTAGAGCTGGAAGAGATTTAGTAGGACACCAGTTGTGATCATCACCACTGCTCCCGTTGTGTTCAATCTCCTTGACCTTCACAGGATTTTATAGATTTATATGTGTAGCTGTGTAGTGCTACAGCCAGTCGAACGCAACAAAGTAAAGACGTCATTAATGAGATGCTGTGATAATATTAACCCTGAGTAGTAAATATTCTAGAACATTTATTGCCTAGTTCCTTACACTGCTTGAATGCCTAATAAATTGGCAGCCCACTCACACAGTTGAAAGGCACCTGATTAGTTCTGCACCAGAAAAATGCTTCTGAAACAATATTAAACATACACATGCATCCACTTTATTAGGAACGCAAGTCACCCCAAACCCCCCTTTCATGCTTATTCATGCAATTATTCAATATCCATCATGTGGCAGCAGCCCGGTGCAGAGAATTATGTAGATAGTGATCAAGAACTTCAGTCAATTTTTACAGCAATGATGTTAACTATTGTATGGTTGCTGGTTTGAGTAGTTCAGAACCTGCTTCTGCTCACTGTAGCCTCAGATTAAAAAGATATGATCTGCTGTTGTAGCCCATCTGTAGCCCAGGCGCTTTTCTGCATGCTACGGTTGTAAAGAGTGCTTATTTGACTTGCTGTAACTTTGTGGTTCCTGTCAGCTTGAACTAGTCTGGCCATTCTCTTCTGACCTCTCTCATCAACAGAGTGTTTTTTGCATGTTTTTTGCACCATTTTGTGTAAATATGGAGACTGACATGTGTTAGACTGGTCCCATCTTCTCTCAAGGAAGAATTGCATCAAGACTTTTCTCTGTTCCTGCACCTTGATGATGGAGCGAACTTCCCCTAGATTTACAAACAGCTGAGTCACTGCCATTTTTCGAACAACATCTACCAAAAGACCTACCACTTCCTGAAATTAGAACTAAAAATAAGTAAATAAATTTGTTGACTTTTCTCTGCTCTGGCACATGGATGATGGAATGAACTTCCCCTAGATTTGCAAAGAGCTGAGTCACTGACATTTTTCAAACAACGTCTACCAATAGACCTACCACTTCCTGAAATTAGAACTAAAAATAAGTAAATAAATTTGTTTTTTGTCTTAGTTTGTTGACTAGTGAACTAGTATAAGGATGTATTTATTGACAGAGGCTCTGGATAACAGTGTCTACCAAATGCCATAAATCCCAGGAGATCTGCAGTTTCTGAAAGACTCAAACCAGCAGCAACCATGCAAGGAAAAAAAGGCACTGAGATCTCATCATCCCCTTTTTTTTGATTAACTGAAGCTCTTGGCCTGAATCTGCATGATTACCCAAAATACACTTATATAACTTCTACAGTATATATAGTTTACATTAATGACATCATCTCTGTTTGCGTTGCTAGTTGCCACTTCATTGTTATATATGTTTTATATCGTTAGCTTTTACCACAAAAGACCAGGTTATTGTATTTTGAAGCAGAATTCAGTGAGGCTTAAAACAACCTGCCACCTCCTAAAGAGTTCATCTACAGTATTTACTCAAAATACTTAAGGTTGATTTAAAGTGTGGGATGGAAATAGGCTCAGTACTGGGTTGTTGCTATGGAGAAGACTGCTGCTAATAAGATAGTAAACACACACATACACACACACACACACACACACACACACACACACACACACACACAGGATGTTCAGCTATTTTTTTCTTAAAGTGTGTTCTCTTTTTAAAGTGCTGTTCTCTATTTTAGCAGTCATTTAATCTCAGTCTATTTATTTCTCTCGCTTTAGCTCTGGCGCGCTATATTCAATCCAGCATATAAAAATACATCATCTAACACTGTGCGCCTGTGGGAAGCTCAGTGAAATACTTCAAACTGATGTGCCGAAGTCCAATCTAGCCATGGGGGTCACAGTCCAGTGACTTCTGTGCCGGTCCCAAGCCCGGATAAATAGAGAGGGTTGCGTCAGGAAGGGCATCCGGCGTAAAACATTGCCAAATTTAACCATGCGAATCGTCAGTACGAATTTCATACCGGATCGGTCGAGGCCCGGGTTAACAACGACCGCCATCGGCGCCGTTGACCTACAGGGCGCCGGTGGAAATTGGGCTACTGTTGGTCGAAGAAGTAGAGGAGGGAGGAGAGTGCACAGGCAGAGAGAGAAGAGGAAAGGTAAGAGTGTAGGACTGAGAATAGGAACTCTGAATGTTGGTACTATGACAGGGAAAGGTAGAGAGCTGGCTGATATGATGGAGAGAAGGAAGGTGGATATACTGTGTGTACAGGAGACCAGGTGGAAGGGTAGCAAGGCTCGTAGTATAGGAGCAGGATTCAAGCTGTTTTATTATGGTGTGGATAGTAAGAGAAATGGGGTAGGTGTGGTCCTGAAGGAGGAGTTTGTGAGGAATGTCCTGGAGGTGAAGAGAGTGTCAGACAGGGTGATGAGTCTGAAGTTAGAGATTGAAGGGGTGATGTTGAATGTTGTTAGTGGTTATGCCCCACAGGTAGGTTGTGAGTTAGAGGAGAAAGAGAGATTCTGGAGTGAATTAGATGAGGTGATGGAGAGTATTCCCACGGGTGAGAGAGTGGTGATAGGAGCGGATTTTAATGGACATGTTGGCGAGGGGAACACAGGTGATGAGGAGGTGATGGGCAAGTTTGGAGTTAAGGAAAGGAACCTTGAAGGACAGATGGTAGTGGACTTTGCTAAGAGGATGGACATGGGTGTGGTTAACACTTATTTTCAGAAGAGGGAGGAGCATAGAGTGACTTACAAGAGTGGAGGTAGGAGAACACAGGTAGACTACATTCTATGTAGAAGAGGCAATCTGAAAGAGATTAGTGACTGTAAAGTGGTAGTGGGAGAGAGTGTAGCCAGACAGCATAGGATGGTGGTGTGTAGGATGACTTTGATGGTCTGTAAGACGAAGAGGTCAAAGATAGAGAAGAAAACCAAGTGGTGGAAGCTGAAAAAGGAGGAATGTTGTGAGGAATTTAGACAGAAGTTGAGGCAGGCTCTGGGTGGTCAGGTAGTGCTGCCAGATGACTGGGAAACTACAGCAGAAGTGATCAGGGAGACAGGGAGAAAGGTGCTGGGTGTGTCATCTGGAAGGAGGAAAGAAGATAAGGAGACTTGGTGGTGGAATGAGGAAGTTCAGGATAGTATCCAGAGGAAGAGGTTAGCCAAGAAGAAGTGGGACATGGACAGGACTGAAGAGAATAGACAGGAATACAAGGAGTTACAGCGCAGAGTGAAGAGGGAGGTGTCTAAGGCCAAGCAGAAGGCATATGAAGAGTTGTACACTAGGTTAGACACTAGAGAAGGAGAGAAGGACTTGTACAGGTTAGCTAGGCAGAGGGATCGAGATGGGAAGGATGTGCAGCAAGTTAGAGTTATTAAGGATAGAGATGGAAGGGTGCTCACAAGTGAGGAGAGTGTACAGAGGAGATGGAAGGAATACTTTGAGGAGCTGATGAATGAGGAAAATGAGAGGGAAAAAAGAGTAGAAGGGGTGAACTCTGTGGAACAGAAAGTAGATAAGATTAGAAAGGATGAAGTCAGGAAGGCTTTGAAGAGGATGAAAAGTGGGAAGGCAGTTGGTCCTGATGACATTCCGGTGGAGGTCTGGAAGTGTCTGGGAGAGGCAGCAGTGGAATTTTTAGCTAGTTTGTTCAACAGGGTTTTAGAGAGTGAGAGGATGCCTGAGGAATGGAGAAGAAGTGTGTTAGTGCCGATCTTTAAGAATAAGGGTGATGTGCAGAGTTGCAGTAACTATAGGGGGATAAAGTTGATGAGCCATACAATGAAGGTATGGGAAAGAGTAGTGGAAGCTAGGTTAAGGAAGGTAGTGGAAATTTGTGAGCAGCAGTATGGCTTCATGCCCAGAAAGAGCACAACGGATGCAATTTTTGCTCTGAGGATTTTGATGGAGAAGTATAGGGATGGTCAGAAGGAGTTGCACTGTGTGTTTGTAGACTTGGAGAAAGCATATGACAGGGTGCCAAGAGAAGAGCTGTGGTACTGTATGAGGAAGTCAGGAGTAGCGGAGAAGTATGTCAGAGTGGTGCAGGACATGTATGAGAGGAGCAGGACAGTGGTGAGGTGTGCTGTAGGTCAGACAGAGGAGTTCAATGTGGAGGTGGGACTGCATCAGGGATCGGCTCTGAGCCCCTTCCTGTTTGCTATAGTGATGGACCAGTTGTCAGAGGAGGTCAGACAGGAGTCTCCTTGGACAATGATGTTTGCAGATGACATTGTGATCTGTAGTGAGAGCAGGGAGCAGGTGGAGGAAAACCTGGAGAGGTGGAGGTTTGCGCTGGAGAGAAGAGGAATGAAGGTCAGTCGTAGTAAGACTGAGTACATGTGTGTGAATGAAAGGGAGGGAAGTGGAACAGTAAGGTTACAGGGTGAAGAGGTGAAGAAGGTACAGGAGTTTAAGTACTTGGGGTCAACAGTCCAGAGTAATGGAGAGTGTGGGAAAGAGGTAAAGAAGCGAGTGCAGGCAGGTTGGAATGGGTGGAGAAAGGTGTCGGGAGTTCTGTGTGATAGGAAAATATCAGCGAGAATCAAGGGGAAGGTGTACAGGACAGTGGTGAGACCGGCCATGCTGTATGGTTTAGAGACAGTGTCACTGAGGAAGAGACAGGAGTCAGAGCTCGAGGTAGCAGAGCTGCAGATGTTGAGGTTCTCTTTGGGAGTGACAAGATTAGACAGGATTAGGAATGAGTACATCAGAGGGACAGCTCATGTTGGACGTTTGGGGGACAAAGTTAGGGAGGCCAGATTAAGATGGTTTGGACATGTTCAGAGGAGGGACAGTGAGTATATTGGTAGGAGAATGTTGGACATGGGGCTGCCAGGCAGGAGGCAAAGAGGAAGGCCAAAGAGGAGGTATATGGATGTAATAAATGAGGATATGAAGCTAGTGGGTGCAAGGGTTGAGGATGCAGAAGATAGGGATAGGTGGAGAGAGATGATTCGCTGTGGCGACCCCTGAAGGGAAAAGCCGAAAGAAGAAGAAGAAGAAGAAGAAGAAGAAGATGTGCCGAAGTCCAGCAACCATATGTACATCTATAAACTGCTTTAACTGAGGTTCAAGCAGAAACTTAGGGATGATGATGATGATGATGATGATGATGATGATGATGATGATGATGATGACGCAGTGAGGTCACTGATCAAAATACACATATTAATGTGTTGTCATTTAGCAAATATAGACACAGAATCACTGATAAGTTGAAGCTTTGTGAGCTCTGAGATGTTCATGAACGTTTATGGAAGGACTCTCCAGTTTCAGTGCTTTGTAACAGTCAGAGGGAAAGTTTTCAGGACAGAAGGCTGGTCTATAAAATAAAGAGAGAGAGAAGAAAATTATTGAAGTGATAACAAGAAATAATTAAATGTAACACATTATATTCAATTAAAGATGCATCAAATGTACATGAAATGTTGTAAGGATTGGAGCGTTGTTATGGTATAAGATTAATAAAAACACTTTGGCATGATTTTCAATAGATTTTGATGATTTACCTATAACAGCCTCTTTTTTTAGTTCTTACTTACTACACGCTTGCATTTTTAATCTTAGATACCTATCGTATTGTGCTCCTGAAGTGACTATAATTTGATTAACACTGGTGTAAATATTTGCTTTGGATTGGAGAGGTTACAGGAGGACTTCTACCCTTCTATCCGTTGCTGCATTGTGTTTATTGTGATTGAAGCTGGTGGTGCTGGAGCTCATCATAGCTGAAGGGAAATGAAAATAGCTCATCACAAATGTCTCATTCTTTATCCTAATTCATCCCAGATTAATTAAACTGTTGACACTTCACATTTTATATGCACTACATCACTTCTTATGACCACTAAGCGGGCTGAAAATGTTTACTGTAGCTTATGCAAGTGTGTCATTAGAGACTGAGTAATATACAGCAGTGCAGCTTAGACTCACTGGGGTCATTTGGATGGATTGGTTGAAAGTATGAATTGGATCGTGTCTTTTGTTAATTAAGGGGGTGGATATTAAAAAGCTGATGATGCTGCAGCCTCATTAGTGAGTTTTTGTGTTGTGTTCACAGGAGATGGAAACCCCAAAGAGAGCAGCCCTTTTATCAACAGCAGCAGCAGCATTGACATTGAGAAGAGCCAGCAGTATGATGGCAAGCACATGGCCTTGTTTGAGGTACAGTTTTTTTTAGATCTGATATTAGACAAATCACTGTTTCAGTGGCCTTGTTTTTATTATTATTATTATTATTATTATTATTATTATTATTATTATTATTATTATTTATTTATTTATTTATTTATTTATTTATTTATTTATTTATTTGATTTGACACACTCACTTTAGTTTTTGGACACGTATCTCTTGGTAGATTTAAAAGGTCCTCAAACAATTGAAAATATTCTGGTGAAAATCCACATAATACATGTAAAGTAATAATGAAATTGAACTGAAATTGTTTACTGTTTGCTGATGTGTGTGTGTGTGTGTGTGTGTGTGTGTGTGTGTGTGTGTGTGTGTTGTAGGAGGAGATGGACACGAGTCCCATGGTGTCCTCTTTGCTCAGCAGCCTTGCCAACTACTCCAACCTGACTCAGGGCAGCAAGGAACACGAGGAGGCCGAGAATAACGAAGAGACTCGCAAGAAAACAGTGCAGGTAAAACATGTCGAATCTTAGGACTCTGTTGCAGTTTTCTAACTGGGGTTTCAGTCTTCAGGACAGGGAACTTTCCCAGTAACACAGCAAGCTGTTTTTTTTCTTACTGAATTCAGAAAATAGGTAAAAAAAATTCAAAACTGGTGAAGGAATGACTGTAGCTTCTACAAAGTAAGTCATAAGTCATGAATCTAAAGTAAATGGTGTCAGTGTAATTCTAAATATTTTAAAATTTGTAATTATGGGCAAATTGCTGTGGTATAAACAGGAGCAGTGGTGACTCTAGTGGTTAAGGCTCTGGGTTGCTGATCGGGGTTCAAGCCCCAGCACCACAAAGCTACACTGTTGGGCAATTGAGCAAGGCCCTTAACCTTCCCTGCTCCAGGGGTACTGTATCATAGCTGCCCCTGCACTCTGACCCCAACTTCCTCAACTTGGATATGCGAAGAAAAAAATTCCAAAGTGCTGTAATGTATGTGTGGCAATAATAAAGGCTTCTGGCTTTCTTAACTATACCCCAGTGTGGATTATTTTCCTATAACAGCATGACCCTAATGTTAGCCAACTCAAGCATAAGAACAAGTTACTTAAACTAAAAAATAAAGTTAAAACATTGATCAGGGGGTTGAATGATGGTTAAAACATAACAACATACCGAAGACGATGTAAACTGACTGTAGTCGAGCTGCTCTAGTTCTTTTAACATGACATTGTCTGTTTATCCAATCCCATGTATTTGTATTAGTATTTAGCTGAATGCAGCTGATCGGACCAGAGAATAGCTACAGTGCTTGAGACATTCACTTAGAAAGGAGAGTTTTCACACACACTTATACAGTAGATTTGTTTTTTTATTCATGGTCTTTGGGTTGATGTGTCTCATATGAACCACTGTCACAAGACAAAAGTTGTAATGTTGTGAAGTATCACTAGGGAACATGACCACTATAAACTGTCATATTTATAGCCATGGATGAATCACTAATTATTAAGAGAGAGAGAGAGAGAGAGGGAGAGAGAGAGAGAGAGAGAGAGAGAGAGAGAGAGAGAGAGAGAGAGAGAGAGAGAGTAACCCACAACATTAAACAGCAACAAGAAGAACTAAGACTTAACAATTCACAAGACTTTAAAAGCACTCAATAAACACAAAATACCACAAATAATATTTAACTCTATGAAATATATTACAGGTTAAGCATCAGTTGAATATCTGGAGGATATTCCACATCAGGGAGGAATTTTACATCATTGGACCTTTACCAAAAAAAAACAAAAAAACATTTTATTATCTTATAGCTGTCAGTATCGGCATTCTGTGCATCTCTGCTTTAATGGATTTGAAACAGTCCTGCCTCTTCACTTACATCATTTGTGTAATGCTGACCCACCCACTAAGTGATTTAGCATGTATAATGATCTTTGATTTTTGAATGACTGGCTGTATTCATTATTAATACCACACACACACACACACACACACACACACACACACACACACACACACACAGCTGTGTGTAATGCTGATCAGTTTGTTAATCATTTCATTGATTTGTCATCTCCAGTGATGCTACTGCTCTGTGGTTACTGATTATAGTTTATTGATCTTCTCAGGCTCCTCGTATGGGCACAGTGATGGGCGTCTATCTGCCGTGCATGCAGAACATCCTGGGGGTTATCCTCTTCCTCAGGATGACATGGCTGGTGGGCGTGGGAGGTGTCCTGGGCACCTTCCTCATCGTCTTCATGTGCTGCTCTACGGTGTGTCTCTTATCTTTTCTCTCAATCCATTGTAAATGCTTGCACTTACAGCATGTCTCTACTACTCAGGTGTCCCTTTTTTAATTTTTTTTACATTTTACATTGTTTTAGAAGAATCAGATTTGAAAAATATCTTTTTGTTGTTTAATAAGCGGGGGGCACTGTGGCTTAGTGCTTAGCACGTTTGCCTCACACCTCCAGGGTTGGGGGTTCGATTCCCGCCTCCGCCGTGTGTGTGTGTGTGTGTGTGTGTGTGTGTGTGTGTGTGTGTGTGTGTGTGTGTGTGTGTGTGTTTTTGTGGAGTTTGCATGTTCTCCCCGTGCCTCGGGGATTTCCTCTGGGTACTCCGGTTTCCTCCCCCGGTCCAAAGACATGCATTGTAGGTTGATTGGCATCTCTAAATTGTCCGTAGTGTGTGATTGCGTGAGTGAATGAGAGTGTGTGTTGGGTTGGCACTCCGTCCAGGGTGTATCCTGCCTTGATGCCCAATGACGCCTGAGATAGGCACAGGCTCCCCGTGACCCGAGTGTAGATCGGATAAGCGGTAGACAATGAATGAATGAATGTTTAATAAGCTGACATCTGGAGGTGTTAAAGAATTAGCTTGTAATTGTAGAGCCTCCTACTGCCTGAGAGGTGAATTACAATTCAAGTTAAATGCTGAAAAGTCTTGTTTTTTTAGTCTCTCCAGGATTTTTTTGTTATTATTGCATCCATAAATGCTTGATTTTGCTGCAGCTTTTTTTTTTTCAAAATTGGTGATGAAATTTTTTTTTTTTGCTTAAAGCTACTTGAATTTGTGAAACTGTACACACATGAGTCTTCTTTAAAACTCCTACCATAAAAACACTTATGTTTTTTATTTTTAAATAACATTTTTAATTATATATTTGTACTCGTTTTTGAACACTTGTGATGCGTCTTGTCCGATATCTGAAACAAATCTGGAAAATTTGTAAGCTCCTCTGAATATTTGCATTAGGTTTGCTTTTGCTTCACTTTCTGTTATTGCAAAATTGTGGATTCCTGGAGGGACTGGTCTTTTTATTATATACTGTATCTAGAAAGAAAATACAATTTATGGAAAGAGAACAGAGTTGCTCAGTTCTGCCTCAGGGTCCTGGTTGCTTTCTGGTTCATAAAAATACGATACTTAAAACTTTTGATGTGCAAATCACAGTTTTTCAAGACATCTCTGAAATTGGAGAATTTTTATAGTCCTCAAGCAAGTGAACAGCTTTTATGTGACGATATCCATAAATATTGTCAATCTGTGTTCTGTAATACTCATAATAATAAGTCCAACTGTAATAAGTACTAGTAGTACTTAGTAAATACTACTGCTCATATTAACATATTTATCCTCAATATTGCACTAGTTAATATTCCAAACAAGCCTGTGATTTGCCTCAGTGTTAATCCAGGCATCAGGCTGCTGATCCAATCGGATTTTCACTCACAGCACATTTTCACGTCTCTAGATCAGCGATGTCCAATCAGAGCCGGTGCAGCTGCAGGTTTTTGGGTAATGGGTGATGCAACAAGACAACGACCCTAAGCATTTAATCAAATCCACCGAGGAATGGCTTAAAAGAAAGAAGTTTCACACACTTGATTATCCTAGTCAGAGTCCGGATCTCAATCCAATTGAAATGTTATGGATAGACCTGAAGCAGGCGGTACATGCCAGATGTCCTTCCAACCTTTCTCAACTGGCCGAGTTCTGCAAGGAGGAGTGGGCAAAAATCCCCAAAGACAGATGTGAGAGACTGGTCAGTGGTTACAGAAGACATTTGGTTGAAGTAATGGCTGCAAAAGGAGGTGCCACAAGCTACTAAATAAAAGGCTTCACTTACTTTTGCACATACAATAATTCAATCTTTCATGTAGTATTTTGGCTACTCGCAAAATTCCCTCTGAACAAACATATGCAATTGATCAACATGCATCTGACATTTAATTTATAAAAAGCAGGTGATGATAAAATAAGAAAATCAAGGTAAAACAACAGAAAAGTCTCAACAGCTCAAGGGGTTCACAAACTTATATATACATATATATATATATGAACAATGTACAGTGGTAAAGACATGTTAAATGGGGCAGTGTTGGCTCAAGTGGTTAAGGCTCTGGGTTGTTGATTGGAGGGTCCAAGCTCCACTGTCGGGCAATTGAGCAAGGCCCTTAACCCTCCCTGCTCCAGGGGCACTGTATCATAGCTTCCCCTGCGCTCTGACCCCAACTTCCTCAGCTGGGATATGCGAAGAAAAGAATTCCACCGTGCTGTAATGTATGTGTGGCGGTAATAAAGGCTTCTTGCCCTCGGTTTTTCTCCTAATATACATACAAGTATAGATATACTCATCCCAGTCAAGCAGGAGCCACACCCGATTTCACCTGTTTAATTAGTTAATCCTAGCTTTCAAAATACTATATAGTGTGGCTTCTGCTTGGTTGGGATAAAAGCTTGCACCCACACTGGTCCATTCTGGATAAGATTTTACAACTAGAAGTTACACAGGATGTTAAGAAAAACTGAAAAAAAAAAACCCAAATCAAATAAAACAACAAGCCAACAATTCTGTGGGTGAAGAGGAGAATAGCCAAACTGGTTCAAGCTACAAGGAAGACAAGATTACTACTCATAACTACTCTTTACAGTCGTTTTTTTGGGGAAAAAACTTTTAAAGTAGTTTTTTTTAAAAAGCCTGCAGTCCCTTATCCCACATCCCTTATCCCCAGTCTCTCTTTCTCCCACAGCTCAGCTTTACTGTTCTGTCTGCATGTGTCTCGTGTGCATTAGGGCTATATAATTCATTTGATTTTAATCACGATCACAAATTCCTCAGTAAGTGACTCTGATATTGGTAAGCTTTGATAAGTTTAGCTAATGGGGTAATGGTAGGTAATGGAGTAATGTTAAACATTGCTTTTATTGATTTCAGTACAGTAAATCAGGGATGTGAGTCTAATCTCAGCCAAACTCTGACAATTTTCTGCTTCTGCTTCTTCAAACACAAGGAGGCTACAAATAAATTCAGTTTCTGCTGCATAGTTAAAGCTGAAGAGGATTAGATAAGGCAAACTAGACCTGATATACTGTACATCATCCACCTTTCCACTTGTCTAACTGTTTGTTTGGTTTGTTTAGTATGTAATTAAATTTGTATTTCATAGCACATTTAATGGATCAAATCAAATTGTTTAAAGTCATATCGGGATTCAAAAAGTATCTTTTTTAAGGATTATAGGTTGATATTCAAAAAGAAAACAGAAATTTCACAAAATTAAGCAGCTAATATGATCATTAAATGATTGCTAAATGCAATGCTGGAAATGCAGCATTCACTTTCATGTTAATGTATTTGGTGTTTATTTTAATGGCATATATATGAGAGAAAATATGAAAGTAAATAATAATAAAGTACCCTAATACCACCGCATCATTCCTACTGAAAGCCTCCGTGGCCATGAGGCTCTGAATTAAAGTCTCCTCTATAGGTTTTACTGCACTTTCTTTATGGAGGCTATCATTTTTCTTTTTACCCACATACTGTCTTTTACTGCCATGAAGCAGTGCATGAATAGAGCATCACCGTTGTGAATAACACACATACACACTCACACACGCATATAGTTTTTTTAACGTATCAGCATTCAGTCATTCTTATTTAGTCCACATTTTCTATCTCAAATTTTTCCATGCTTAGTGGTAAATGCTTGTGTTTAAAAGTGGTGGTCTCCATGTTATAAAAAACCCATCACAGACACTTCTACTATAGAAATATCTTTCAGCTGTAAAGGCATGAATATGAAGAACCTATATAGCATACAGTATACTAGAAGAGGATCATATAGCCATTAAAAATTGCAGTCATTTGAACTGTTAGTGGTGTTTGTTGCCACATGCTCTTGGAAAGAATATGCTATTGTCCTTCGGTCAAAGGTGTCAGTGATTCAGGAAGTGAACTGTACAGGTATTTAAGTCTGTGTTTATGTCTGTTTGCAGACTATGCTGACTGCCATTTCAATGAGTGCAATTGCTACAAATGGAGTAGTGCCAGGTAAGCAAAATGCAATGGGCCGTGTGTGTGTGTGTGTGTGAGTGTGTGTGTGTGTGTGTGTGTGTATGTGTATGTGTATGTGTGTGGTGTGTGTGTGTTTGCGTCTGCCCAGAGAATGGCTGTCCTCGTGTTCTTTATGGGCAGTTAGTCACAGTACACAGTACAGCTCCCCAGTGAGCTGAGTTGTCCTTTCAGCCATTATGTGTCTATGTACTATTGTTAGGAGAGTGACTGAGGGAGACACTGAGATAAGCATAAACTCTTAAAAAGTTTAACATAGTCATAAAGTGCTGCCATGAACCTGTCAGCAGATGGATATGGGGATGCGGTAGCTTAGCAGTTAAGGCAGAGGTGTCTAATCTTATCCGCAAAGGGCCGGTGTGGGTGCAGGTTTTCATTCCAACCAAGCAGAAGCCACAGCTGAGTCTACTGAAAGCCAAGATCAGTTGATTAAACAGGTGGAATCAGGTGTGGCTCCTGCTTGATTGAAGTGAAAACCTGCACCCACGAAGGCCCTTTACAGATAAGATTGGACATCTCTGGGTTAAGGCGTTGGACTACTGAACAGAGTAGTGAGTTCAAATCCCAGGTCCACCAAAAGCTGCCACTACTGGGCCCTTGAGCAATGCCCTTAAACCTCAATTGCTCAGTTGTAAAAAATGAGATAAAAATGTAAGTCGCTCTGGATAAGGGTGTCTGCCAAATGCCCAAAATGGTGATGAAATGTGGTTGGGCAAATCCACCCTCCAATGGATTTGAGTAATGGTGACTCGTTTGGAAGGTCATGGTTAAAGCCCCAGCACTGCGAAGTTGCCACTGTTGGGCCCTTAAGCAAGACCTTTAACCTTCTCACGTTGTATCATGTCTGACAACCTAAAATGCTGGGATATGTGAAAAAAAAACATTTCACTCTCTATATATGACAAATAAAGGCTTCATTCTTTCTGCTTTTCTATCAAATATATGCTGTGGTATACTGTATAAAAAAGTGCATATCTTTCAGCCGGTGGTTCGTATTATATGATCTCCCGCTCGCTTGGGCCAGAGTTTGGTGGAGCAGTGGGCATCTGTTTCTACCTGGGAACCACCTTCGCTGGAGCCATGTATATACTCGGCTGCATCGAGATTCTCCTGGTACGGACAAACGTCATGTTCTGAATGGTTTTTTTTTTACATTGTGTTTATCCACTATTGGTTAAGAGAAAGACAGTACTGCAATCAAGATCAGACGTCAAGTGAAATGTTTGTTCACCATTTACTTAAATCTGTACTGTCACTGTTTGTGAGCTAGTTCTGTGTACTGAGCTGTCATTTTTGACATATGCTTTTCAACTCTTTTCTTTTGTGTAGATCTACATAGTTCCACACGCAGCCATATTTCAGATCGAAGGGCTGGACGGCCCCGAAGCTGAAGCTGCGATGCTGAACAACATGCGTGTGTACGGCAGCATCGTTCTCTCCCTCATGTCTCTGGTAGTGTTTGTCGGCGTGAAGTACGTGAACAAGCTGGCGCTGGTTTTCCTCGCCTGCGTCATCCTCTCCATTCTGGCTGTTTATGCCGGAGTGATCAAAAGCTCTTTCGACCCTCCATACTTCCCGTAAGCTGTACTTCATCTTTCTTCACTCTACTTTATTACAGTCACATGATCTAAGCGCATTACTGCTTACTATTGAAGCTAAAAGAAGGAATGATGAGAAATTATTTCTCAAGCAGACCAAATGATTTGTCTTTACTGTAATAATTAGTATAAAGTGTCTAAAAACTGTGTGTTAGGTTCGAATATTAATAGCAAGAATCTCTTTGCTCATGGACTTTTGGATATTTGAACAGTCTGGATGTGATAAATATTTTCTTGCACTAACTGAGATCCTTGCTCTGTTTAGGATATGCGTGCTTGGTGATCGGACTTTGGTGTCTAAAGGCATTGATATCTGTGCAAAAACCATCGATATGGGCAATGGTACAGTTACCACCAAACTCTGGAAAATGTTCTGTGACTCTGAGTTCCTCAACGCTACCTGTGATGAATATTTCACCAACAACAACGTTTCTAATGTGCAGGGCATTCCTGGCATCACCAGCGGCATCTTGGCAGGTGAGGAAGCTGTGTGAAGCTCTGTCAAGTCTCGAATGCTAATGTTATTTTGCTGAACTCAAGATCGGTCTCAAGACCACAAATCATTAGTCTCTGTATTGTCAAAAACTTGGGTGAAATTTTATTTTCTCGTTCCCAGCTTGGAAGGAAAAATAAAATAAATTTAAAACGCCATTTTCATGAACAGTATACAATACAGTACAACATGTAAATGTCTGTCTCTGCACAGACATACATTTCAAGTGACTATGATTCAAAATACCTCCTCTGATGTTCAGAATAATACAGTACAAGTGCTTTCATTCACAACTAATTTATTCTCAGAAAGTTGTATGAACCTAAACAAATTCTAGATTTTTAATTATACAATATATATATATATATAATATCAAGGATGTTCAAACTGTTGGAATGCCAGAACTCCGAGAGACTATGGGACCAGTCAAGCAATGCTGGAAGAAGATGGGGGGCTTAGCACATTTATAAAAAATTCATAATTTCATGTGTTAGTTGATATAACACTTGACCAAATGAATATAGATATGCTGAAAATGAAAATGTTTCTTTTTGCTAGAGAATCTCTTTAGCAGTTTTATGAAGAAAAATGACATCTTGGTGAAGAGAGGGATTCCTGCCGTAGTTGACCCCGACGCTCCAATAACCAACAGTAACCGCTACGTACTAGCGGACATCACCAGCTTCTTCACCCTGCTCGTGGGCATCTATTTCCCCTCAGTCACAGGTCAGTAGCACTTCATCACTGATTAGAAACAGCATGCATTGCTAGTGAAGCTTGAGATTTATAAAACACACGACTTATTAATGTTGCTTCGTCATGCTTTTTTTCCGACAGTGGATTAATACCTTAGGTCAAAGCTTTAAATAAAAGGCTTTTGGTGTGTTTTAGGTTGTAGCTTCATCACCTCTTTAGATGTTCTCACTGACAGAACTACAGTTTTCATTAACAGAAAAATATCATCGCTTATCCTGCTGCCTGGTGCAGACTTCTTTTAATCCATTGTAATCCATTTTTAGTGATAATTTATGGCCTAGTTAAAATCTTTTAACTCTAGTATTTTGCTTTACAGCCAATCAGAGCGTTTTATTAAAACGTGTCATTCATTATATCAGACTTGGTTCAGGGTAGTAAGTGAAATGACTTTCTGTACCTTGTGGTGAAAATCTAGAGCTTAATGAAACAGAGAGAGAAAGAGAGAGCGCAAATGTGTGTGTGTGTGTGTGTGTGTGTGTGTGTGTGTGTGTGTGTGTGTGTGTGTGTGTGTGTGTGTTGACAGTGTTGAATTGTTGAGCTGTGATCCATGCAGCACTGAATCAGCACAATCTGACAAGATTACAGTAGTTCTCATGACCTCTGCCAGTATCACACACACACACACACACACACACACACACACAGAGTTTGTGCACACACAAACTGCAGCAAATCAGATGTCTAAACAGGATTTAAGCCTGCTCTGTTGAATTCTCCAAGGCGTTCATTCATTTTCTAAAGCAATGGCTCTGACAGTTCTGGCTGTTATTTAAATCACAGGTTTCTACTAACACAAGTGTTGTAATATGTTATCATTGCTATAGCAACTCTTTAACAGGGACTCGTATGGATGATGCTGACATACCCTAAGCCTAATAATTTATTGTAATTACTGACATGGTGAAGCTTACTGTAAATAGGATTCTTTTTTACATTAGGGGTCTCCAGTGTCAGTAAATTTTCAGCTGGGAAAAGTTTTCCATTTAAATTGGTTCTTCTTCAGCAACATGACTTTTTTTATGTGTGCATCATAGGTATCATGGCTGGATCCAACCGCTCTGGTGACCTGCAGGACGCTCAGAAGTCCATCCCCATCGGCACCATCCTGGCCATCTCCACCACTTCCTTCATATGTATCCTTCAGTAGCCTATGATGAGACATTTTCAAATAGTATGAACAAAAAACTAATGATTTTATCACCACAAGTCTGATAAAAAATAAATGTAAAAAAATTCAGTGTGAAATGTTTTTCTACCTTTGTTCTGTTAAACCTACGGAGAATTTTAGTAGCTAAAGATAAGTTTTAGATGCTTAGAAACAAGTATTTGGGGCATCTCAGAGAGCAGAAATGGGTTTGATATCAACATTTACTTTGATAATAGAAACATTCATTCATTGTCTACCACTTATCTGATATACTCCCGGGTCATGGGGAGCCTGTGCCTATCTCAGGCGTCATTGGGCATCAAGGCAGGATGCATCCTAGATGGAGTGCCAACCCATCGCAGGGCACACACACACACACACTCTCATTCACTCACATAATCACACACTACAGACAATTTAGAGATGCCAATCAACCTACAATGCATGTCTTTGGACCAGGGGAGGAAACCGGAGTACCCGGAGGAAACCCCCGAGGCACAGGGAGAACATGCAAACTGAACACATATACGGCGGAGGCGGGAATCGAACCCAACCCTGGAGGTGTGAGGCAAATGTGCTAGCCACCGTGCCCCCCATGATAGAAACATTTGCGTGGAAAAAATAATACAATCTTTTGGGGGGAAAAAATAACTTTTCTATGAAGATATTGTGCTTAGTAGGCTAGGTAAAAACAGAAATACTTATGAACCACAATGATTTCTATTAGAGTGTCTACTTTCATTTGAGCTATTAGCCACCACTGTAGTGTGGAACCTGAGAAAGATATTCAATGCTGAACTTTTTTTGGCAGCCCCAAACAGGCACAAATTCAGTTTTTGTTGTTTTTGGTACACAGAGTTAAGCCTCCTGTTTATCATTGTTTACTAGTGAGGATCGAGTGTTAGATTTGTTCTCCTGAGCTCTGGTCGTGTCAGATATGTCCTGTGTGATTCTGTTTGGGGCGTGTGTAGAAGGAGCTGTGCTGAGAGACAAGTGAGGAACATGCATGCACATACCGTACAATACTTTCTACATAATATCTTACTTATTTAACTCTTCACTGAATGTAAGTGGTCACCTTCACCTGGCTCTTTCTAGTTGACTTAAATAATTTTAAAAAATCTTGTCGTTATTCTGTGCACAGATTTGGTGAGGGTGTCAGTGGGAATCTGGTCATTGGGACACTTGCATGGCCTTCTCCTTGGGTCATCGTGTTTGGGTCATTTTTCTCCACCTGTGGGGCGGGGCTTCAGAGTTTGACAGGAGCGCCTCGTCTCTTACAGGCCATCGCACGAGACGAGATTATCCCCTTCCTCAGGGTGAGTGTGAGAAACCTGGACATGAAATGAAAATTTCTTTTTCATACTGTTTGAATGAACTGTAAGCTCTGTATATGATGTTTGGCAGGTGTTCGGTCATGGGAAGGCTAACGGTGAGCCCACATGGGCTCTACTTCTGACAGCCACCATATGTGAGATTGGTATCCTTATTGCCTCTCTGGATGCTGTCGCACCCATCCTCTCCATGTATGTAATGCTAATAGCTTTGACGCGGTATGCGTAACCATCTCATCTAGTTTGCACTGATCCTACTGTAACGTTCCTACTTTTTCTTTAATTAGAATGAATTTCATAAACGATGCATTGTGGAATATTAGGAATATTAGACAATATTCTTAAATAATCTAGCCATGGGGGTCACAGTCCAGTGACTTCTGTGCCGGTCCCAAGCCCGGATAAATAGAGAGGGTTGCGTCAGGAAGGGCATCCGGCGTAAAACATTGCCAAATTTAACCATGCGAATCGTCAGTACGAATTTCATACCGGATCGGTCGAGGCCCGGGTTAACAACGACCGCCATCGGCGCCGTTGACCTACAGGGCGCCGGTGGAAATTGGGCTACTGTTGGTCGAAGAAGTAGAGGAGGGAGGAGAGTGCGCAGACAGAGAGAGAAGAGGAAAGGTAAGAGTGTAGGACTGAGAATAGGAACTCTGAATGTTGGTACTATGACAGGGAAAGGTAGAGAGCTGGCTGATGTGATGGAGAGAAGGAAGGTGGATATACTGTGTGTACAGGAGACCAGGTGGAAGGGTAGCAAGGCTCGTAGTATAGGAGCAGGATTCAAGCTGTTTTATTATGGTGTGGATAGTAAGAGAAATGGGGTAGGTGTGGTCCTGAAGGAGGAGTTTGTGAGGAATGTCCTGGAGGTGAAGAGAGTGTCAGACAGGGTGATGAGTCTGAAGTTAGAGATTGAAGGGGTGATGTTGAATGTTGTTAGTGGTTATGCCCCACAGGTAGGTTGTGAGTTGGAGGAGAAAGAGAGATTCTGGAGTGAATTAGATGAGGTGATGGAGAGTATTCCCACGGGTGAGAGAGTGGTGATAGGAGCGGATTTTAATGGACATGTTGGTGAGGGGAACACAGGTGATGAGGAGGTGATGGGCAAGTTTGGAGTTAAGGAAAGGAACCTTGAAGGACAGATGGTAGTGGACTTTGCTAAGAGGATGGACATGGGTGTGGTTAACACTTATTTTCAGAAGAGGGAGGAGCATAGAGTGACTTACAAGAGTGGAGGTAGGAGCACACAGGTAGACTACATCCTATGTAGAAGAGGCAATCTGAAAGAGATTAGTGACTGTAAAGTGGTAGTGGGAGAGAGTGTAGCCAGACAGCATAGGATGGTGGTGTGTAGGATGACTCTGATGGTCTGTAAGAAGAAGAGGTCAGAGATAGAGAAGAAAACCAAGTGGTGGAAGCTGAAAAAGGAGGAATGTTGTAAGGAATTTAGACAGAAGTTGAGGCAGGCTCTGGGTGGTCAGGGAGTGCTGCCAGATGACTGGGAAACTACAGCAGAAGTGATCAGGGAGACAGGGAGAAAGGTGCTGGGTGTGTCATCTGGAAGGAGGAAAGAAGATAAGGAGACTTGGTGGTGGAATGAGGAAGTTCAAGATAGTATCCAGAGGAAGAGGTTAGCCAAGAAGAAGTGGGACATGGACAGGACTGAAGAGAATAGACAGGAATACAAGGAGTTACAGCGCAGAGTGAAGAGGGAGGTGTCTAAGGCCAAGCAGAAGGCATATGACGAGTTGTACACTAGGTTAGACACTAGAGAAGGAGAGAAGGACTTGTACAGGTTAGCTAGGCAGAGGGATCGAGATGGGAAGGATGTGCAGCAAGTTAGAGTTATTAAGGATAGAGATGGAAGGGTGCTCACAAGTGAGGAGAGTGTACAGAGGAGATGGAAGGAATACTTTGAGGAGCTGATGAATGAGGAAAATGAGAGGGAAAAAAGAGTAGAAGGGGTGAACTCTGTGGAACAGAAAGTAGATAAGATTAGAAAGGATGAAGTCAGGAAGGCTTTGAAGAGGATGAAAAGTGGGAAGGCAGTTGGTCCTGATGACATCCCGGTGGAGGTCTGGAAGTGTTTGGGAGAGGCAGCAGTGGAATTTTTAGCTAGTTTGTTCAACAAGGTTTTAGAGAGTGAGAGGATGCCTGAGGAATGGAGAAGAAGTGTGTTAGTGCCGATGTTTAAGAATAAGGGTGACGTGCAGAGTTGCAGTAACTATAGGGGGATAAAGTTGATGAGCCATACAATGAAGGTATGGGAAAGAGTAGTGGAAGCTAGGTTAAGGAAGGTTGTGGAAATTTGTGAGCAGCAGTATGGCTTCATGCCCAGAAAGAGCACAACAGATGCAAGTTTTGCTCTGAGAATTTTGATGGAGAAGTATAGGGATGGTCAGAGGGAGTTGCACTGTGTGTTTGTAGACTTGGAGAAAGCGTATGACAGGGTGCCAAGAGAAGAGCTGTGGTACTGTATGAGGAAGTCAGGAGTAGCAGAGAAGTATGTCAGAGTGGTGCAGGACATGTATGAGAGGAGCAGGACAGTGGTGAGGTGTGCTGTAGGTCAGACAGAGGAGTTCAATGTGGAGGTGGGACTGCATCAGGGATCGGCTCTGAGCCCCTTCCTGTTTGCTATAGTGATGGACCAGTTGTCAGAGGAGGTCAGACAGGAGTCTCCTTGGACAATGATGTTTGCAGATGACATTGTGATCTGTAGTGAGAGCAGGGAGCAGGTGGAGGAAAACCTGGAGAGGTGGAGGTTTGCGCTGGAGAGAAGAGGGATGAAAGTCAGTCGTAGTAAGACTGAGTACATGTGTGTGAATGAAAGGGAGGGAAGTGGAACAGTAAGGTTACAGGGTGAAGAGGTGAAGAAGGTACAGGAGTTTAAGTACTTGGGGTCAACAGTCCAGAGTAATGGAGAGTGTGGGAAAGAGGTAAAGAAGCGAGTGCAGGCAGGTTGGAATGGGTGGAGAAAGGTGTCGGGAGTTCTGTGTGATCAGAAAATATCAGCGAGAATCAAGGGGAAGGTGTACAGGACAGTGGTGAGACCGGCCATGCTGTATGGTTTAGAGACAGTGTCACTGAGGAAGAGACAGGAGTCAGAGCTAGAGGTAGCAGAGCTGAAGATGTTGAGGTTCTCTTTGGGAGTGACAAGGTTGGACAGGATTAGGAACGAGTACATCAGAGGGACAGCTCATGTTGGACGTTTGGGGGACAAAGTTAGGGAGGCCAGATTAAGATGGTTTGGACATGTTCAGAGGAGGGAGAGTGAGTATATTGGTAGGAGAATGTTGGACATGAAGCTGCCAGGCAGGAGGCAAAGAGGAAGGCCAAAGAGGAGGTATATGGATGTAATTAATGAGGATATGAAGCTAGTGGGTGCAAGGGTTGAGGATGCAGAAGATAGGGATAGGTGGAGAGAGATGATTCGCTGTGGCGACCCCTGAAGGGAGAAGCCGAAAGAAGAAGAAGAAGAAGACGACAATATTCTTAAATAAATGACAAAGATTGATTGTGGAATTGGAAAAAGCAAAGAGAAACTTGAAAGTTCTGGGTGGAGATCTGAAGAATTCCAAGTTAAACTGATGTAGATGTAGATGAACTGGTTTTAGGTGTAGCTGTAGATGAACTGGTTTTAGGTGTAGCTGTAGATGAACTGGTTTTAGGTGTAGCTGTAGGTGAACTGGTTTTAGGTGTAGCTGTAGGTGAACTGGTTTTAGGTGTAGCTGTAGGTGAACTGGTTTTAGATGAATCTGTAGATGAACTGGTTTTAGATGAAGCTGTAGATGAACTGGTTATAGATGTAGCTGTAGGTGAACTGGTTATACAGTGGGGCAAAAAAGTATTTAGTCAGCCACCAATTGTGCAAGTTCTCCTACTTAAAAAGATGAGAGAGGCCTGTAATTTTCATCATAGGTACACTTCAACTATGAGAGACAGAATGAGAAAAAAAAAATCCAGAAAATCACATTGTCTGATTTTTAAAGAATTTATTTGCAAATTATGGTGGAAAATAAATATTTGGCCAATAACAAAAGTTCATCTCAATACTTTGTTATATCCTTTGTTGGCAATGACAGAGGCCAAACGTTTTCTGTAAGTCGTCACAAGGTTTTTACACACTGTTGCTGGTAGTTTGGCCCATTCCTCCATGCAGATCTCCTCTAGAGCAGTGATGTTTTGGGGCTGTCGCTGGGCAACACGGATTTTCAACTCCCTCCAAAGATTTTCTATGGGGTTGAGATCTGGAGACTGGCTAGGCCACTCCAGGACCTTGAAATGCTTCTTACGAAGCCACTCCTTCGTTGCCCAGGCGGTGTGTGGGTTGGGATCATTGTCATGCTGAAAGACCCAGCCACGTTTCATCTTCAATGCCCTGATGTAAGGAGGTTTTTACTTAAAATCTCACGATACATGGCCCCATTCATTCTTTCCTTTACACGGATCAGTCGTCCTGGTCCCTTTGCAGAAAAACAGCCCCAAAGCATGATGTTTCTACCCCCATGCTTCACAGTAGGTATGGTGTTCTTTGGATGCAACTCAGCATTCTTTCTCCTCCAAACACGACAAGTTGAGTTTTTACCAAAAAGTTCTATTTTGGTTTCATCTGACCATATGACATTCTCCCAATCCTCTTCTGGATCATCCAAATGCTCTCTAGCAAACTTCAGACGGGCCCGGACATGTACTGGCTTAAGCAGGGGGACACGTCTGGCACCGCAGGATTTGAGTCCCTGGCGGCGTAGTGTGTTACTGATGGTAGCCTTTGTTACTTTGGTCCCAGCTCTCTGCAGGTCATTCATTAGGTCCCCCCGTGTGGTTCTGGGATTTTTGCTCACCGTTCTTGTGATCATTTTGACCCCACGGGGTGAGATCTTGCGTGGAGCCCCAGATCGAGGGATATTATCAGTGGTCTTGTATGTCTTCCATTTTCTAATAATTGCTCCCACAGTTGATTTCTTCACACCAAGCTGCTTACCTATTGCAGATTCAGTCTTCCCAGCCTGGTGCAGGTCTACAATTTTGTTTCTGGTGTCCTTTGACAGCTCTTTGGTCTTGGCCATAGTGGAGTTTGGAGCCTGACTGTTTGAGGTTGTGGACAGGTGTCTTTTATACTGAAAACGAGTTCAAACAGGTGCCATTAATACAGGTAACGAGTGGAGGACAGAGGAGCCTCTTAAAGAAAAAGTTACAGGTCTGTGAGAGCCAGAAATCTTGCTTTTTGTAGGTGACCAAATACTTATTTTCCACCATAATTTGCAAATAAATTCTTTAAAAATCAGACAATGTGATTTTCTGGATTTTTTTTTCTCATTCTGTCTCTCATAGTCTCATAGTACCTATGATGAAAATTACAGGCCGCTCTCATCTTTTTAAGTGGGAGAACTTGCACAATTGGTAGCTGACTAAATACTTTTTTGCCCCACTGTAGATGTACCTGTAGATGAACTGTTTTAGATGTACCTGTAGATGAACTGTTTTAGATGTAGCTGTAGATGAACTGGTTTTAGATGGAGCTATACATGAACTGGTCTTAAATGTAGCTGTAGATGAACTCATTTTAGATGGAGCTGTAGATTAATTCCTTGGAGGAACCATGAAAGAATCCAATCAAGTTACTGATCACTGGAAAACTCTTCATCTAATGTGTCTGATGTTATTGCATTGCACAAACTTCATCATTAGTGAAGAAGGAGAGCGTTAGGAATATAATGAAGTTCAGTCATAGTCTCACAAATATCAATTATTTAACCCTATTTCAGTGATGTCTATTAATAATCAACACACAGGGACCTCATTTCTGCTCAGTTTTTATGTTAGCCTTATAGCTATGTGAAGTTCTGTAATCTAACTTTATTCTGTTTGCACAGGTTTTTCTTGATGTGCTACATGTTTGTGAACCTGGCCTGTGCTCTGCAGACGCTCCTCAGAACGCCTAACTGGAGACCACGCTTCAAATTCTACCACTGGTTGGTGTAGCCTCAATCTTCACACATTGTAAAGAGTTGCACAAATATAGAGCCAAATTTGTATAAGATCGAACGAAAAAGTAGTAACAACAGTATATAGGACATACTATACATAATAATAGTAATATAATAATAGTAATACATAATAACAGAGAGTTTGTCTAGCTTCTTGTTTTACTTGAAGACTATATGTCTATGGTTTCTCAAATGTGGCACAGAGAAACTCAGAGGTTCAGGTATCATAGTATGGGATGTGTGATCCTAATCAAAGTGTGTTCCAACCTCACACACAGTTTTCACCATGACTCTGACCCTCTAATGCGGCTACTCGCGATGAATGAATGAATGAATGAATAATTGAACTTTTGACTCCATTTGTCAGTGGTAATGTGGTATAAATTAAATGAATTGCAGTAATTGTTAAAGGCTGAGCTGTATATCATTATTGAGGTTTAAAAGTTTCACTCCTAATGTGCTGCTTTTATACATGGCTAATTAAATGAGGCCAATTTATATGATCTATGGCAATCGATTCCATAAATCAATAGACTTCATGTAGTAAAATGTTACGCTCAGTAATGTATTATTTTTTTTTTTTTTCAAATTAAACCAACAGTCAGTTAGGTTTTAGAAAAATTGTAACCTCAAGCTAAATATCATAAGCAATAAGTAAGGAATAAAATCATCACTACAACAGATATGAAATGGAGGTACTGTTAGCACACCAAAGCACATCCTGAAGCTTTATTCCTCTTATATATTGCGGAAATTTGTAAACAATTGTTCAGTTATAATATGACATGATTTATGTCTATTTATATTTACATTTAATGTTGTAGAAATTCCACCAAACAAGTTAGTTTCTATTATCACTTATGCTATAGCAGCTATAAACGCTTATTCAAACAAAAAGCATTTATTTTTTTATGTTTTTCTAAGTTAATAAAAAATTTTTTAAAACAGCAGGTTGTCAAGTTCCCAAGAAACCAGAAAACACAAAGTGAAAACTTTCCTGTGGCAAAAAACCTACTCATGCGTTGTTCAGTTTTTGCAGAGATTTTTGTTTATCTCTGAAAGCCGCCTTTTTGTTGTACCGTGAAGCCGCCAGTGGGCATTCCTACTATTGGTTGCCATAGTAATAACGTTCATCAGTGGGGGGCGCAGCTAGCATTCCACTTAACAGCAAATCAGTTTTATTGCTGCTAAAATGAAACATTCTGGAGGGAGATTTGGTGTTTCTGTATAAAATTCAGCAGTGTATATCTGCATGGTATCATACGAGATGAAGGAGAAGCAGTGTGTGCTCTTTGCCACGGATCACATGCTCTCTACTAACTTCACTCCCATTTGTGGTTGCTGCACCAAGTTGCTCCTTATTTGCATTAAGTTTAACTTTTCTCAAATTTGTCACATCTCTGGGATATGGTAGCTTCTGGTTAAGGTGTTGGACTACTGATTAGCATGTTGTGAGTTTAAATCCAAGGTCCACCAAGTTGCTGCTGTTTGGTCCTTGAGTCAGGGCCTTGATCCTCAGTTGTATAAAATGAAATGAAATGTAAGTTGCCTTGGATAAGGGTGTATGCTCAATGTAAAAGTGAAATACCATGCCCACATTTAGTTTCCAACGGTTGCTGTCCCTCATGTCGCATCTCTCATTGAAAATGAATTATTTCTTGTCTCTTTCTAGATGCAAGCTTCTGTATGTGTAAATGTTGCTTTACTGTTACAAAGTGCTGACACTATATCAAATTTCATCATATCTGTTTTTGGTTAAAATAGCACTGTGTTTTGACTTGAATTTCTTTATTATTGTTTAAATTATGTGGAGAGTCCACCATGCGAAGTCCCTTTGAATGAGTTACTAACACTGTGACCAATCGGATTGTAGAAGGCTGTAAATCTAAAGACGCATATATCCAAAGCCCAGCAGTTTTTTTGCGATTTTAATATCCAAGCATAAACACTGATGTTAAGTCTGCTGTATTATCTTTTATCCAGGGCTCTGTCTTTTCTGGGTATGAGCTTGTGTCTCTCCCTGATGTTCATCTGCTCCTGGTACTATGCCATTGTGGCCATGGCTATTGCTGGCTGCATCTACAAATACATCGAGTTCTGTGGGTAAGCAGGCATTAAAACCCCCTGGGAACACAAGCAGACACAAAGTCTGAGGCATCACCACACACCAGATAAGCCTCTTACTTGGCAAAGTGCTATTATTATCCACTCTTTTGGACCAGGTTGGCAGTTTTGCGCTTGCCTTTGTTTTAAGAGGTGCTGGATCAATATGCTGTGCTCTTTTATTTAATGCAATTGACTGTGGTGTAAAATCACTACAGCGTGTACAGTATATGATGCCATTAAGATATTGGATAAAGGACAAAGAAATTAGGAGCGTTCTAATCAGTAGAAAAGTGCTATTAATGAAGCCACCTTGACACTTGTGGGCTTTTTTCTTGTCTCAGGGCAGAGAAAGAGTGGGGTGATGGGATACGTGGCATCTCTCTCAGCGCTGCTCGTTATGCTCTGATGAGGCTGGAGGAAGGACCACCACACACCAAAAACTGGAGGTGAGCAACACACCAGATGCACCAACAATACACTCGTCATTCAGCGTATTAGATTAGATTAGATTTTCTCACCAAAAGATTATTACAAGCGACCAATGCTTTAAGAGAAAAACATGATATTAACTCTGTTAACACCGCAGTGGACCACCGTCAACTCTAACTAATACAATAATATCCTTAAAAGTTGTAAAGATCCAAGAACAAGACTATCTTCCTGTGATTATATAAACATGTAAATTATGTAGGACCAAAGTAATAAACTAATCTCTCTCTGTCTATCTTTTCTAACTTGTCATTATCTTTCTCAGGCCTCAGATCATGGTGTTGGTTGGTTTGGATGGTGAGCAGAACGTGGAGCAGCCACGCCTCCTCTCACTGACCAATCAGCTGAAGGCAGGCAAAGGTTTAACCATCGTGGGTGCCTGTATTGAGGGCACTTACCTTAACAACCATGAAAAAGCACAAAAAGCAGAACTGGTAAGAAAAGGATTAAAATGCACACACACACCAACACATACACACTATTCCAAGAAAAGATCACTCTTAAACAAATGTCTCTGCTTTGGCCTCTTAGTCCCTGAGGAAGCTGATGGAGACGGAGAAGGTGAAGGGCTTCAGTCAGGTGGTGATCTCCTCCAACTTGCGTGATGCCACCTCTCATCTGATCCAAGCTGGAGGACTCGGCGGCTTGCGCCACAATACTGTGGTCTTCAACTTTCCCAAGAACTGGAAGCAGCATGAGGACCACCGGCAGCTAAGGAATTTCGTTGGTATGATGTTGATGCTGATGCTGATCAGTTTTGCAACAACTGATATGGAAAAGAAAGTGTGTTAGAATTTGGCTTTTATGAATGATGATGACTGTAAAAGGTGCAGCATATTAAATTGATTCCAATGTACAAGGAACTCCTGTAAAAATGAAAATGTGAACATTTATTGCTATTGTTTCAGTCACACTTCCTCTTCTATCTAGAAGAGAGAAGCCAGGTTTGAAATAATTCGAATTTTGTAGTTTGGAAAATCCAAATTATTACAAAATGCACTGGGGTGTTGGGTTTTTGCTCTCTTTTAGAGGTTGTGAGGGAGACCACGGCTGCTCGCTTGGCTCTTCTGGTGCCAAAGAACATTGCTGCGTATCCGTCTAACGGCGAGCGCTTCACTGAGGGCCACATCGATGTCTGGTGGATTGTCCATGATGGAGGAATGCTTATGCTCCTGCCTTTCTTGCTGCGACAGCACAAGGTATTCATACAGCCTGCTAACATACACTATATTGCCAAAAGTTTTGGGACACCTCTCCAAATCATTGAATTCATGTGTTGTTTTTCAGGGGTTGGGCTTGGCCCCTTAGTTCCAGTGAACTCTTGAGGATGTCTTAATGCTTCAGCATACCAAGACATTTTGAACAATTTCATGCTCCCATCTTTGTGGGAACAGTTTGGGGATAACCCCAGAGTGGAGACTGCAACCCTGGTCTTCTCTTCCAACATCAGTGCCTGACCTCACAAATGAACTTCTAGAGGATTGGTCAGAAATTCCCATAAACACACTCCTAAACCTTGTGGAAAGCCTTCCCAGAAGAGTTGAAGCTGTTATAGCTGCAAAGGGTGGACAAACTCCATATTAAATTCATGTGCATTTAAAGTCAGATGTCCTATTTTTGGCCTGGTTCGCAGTATCCACTCTAATTCATCCTAGAGGTGTTCTATCGGGTTGAGCTCAGGACTCTGCGCAGGCCAGTCAAGTTCCTCCACACCAAACTCGTTCATCCATGTCTTTATGGACCTTGCTTTGTGCACTGGTGTGCAGTCATGTTGGAACAGGAAGGGAACTGTTCCCACAAAGTTTGGAGCATGAAATTGTCCAAAATGTCTTGGTATGCTGCAGCATTAAGGGTTCGTTTTACTGGAACTAAGGGGCCGAGCCCAGCCCCTGAAAAACAACACCTGAATTCAATGATTTGGAGGGGTGTCCCAAAACTTTTGGCAATATAGTGTATTTTGACATTTGATTCCTGCCTCCATCCTGTGTGTATGTTTTCATATTCAGGTATTTCCTCCTGGTTCTCGGGTTTCCTCCTTCAGTCCAAAGACATGTAGGCTGATTGGTGTTTTTAAATTGTATAGGTGCATTTCAATAAATTAGAATGTCGTGGAAAAGTTCATTTATTTCAGTAATTCAACTCAAATTGTGAAACTCGTGTATTAAATAAATTCAATGCACACAGACTGAAGTAGTTTAAGTCTTTGGTTCTTTTAATTATGGTGATTTTGGCTCACATTTAACAAAAACCCACCAATTCTCAACAAATTAGAATATGGTGACAGGCCAATCAGCTAATCAACTCAAAACAACTGCAAAGTTTTCCTGAGCCTTCAAAATGGTGTCTCAGTTTGGTTCACTAGGCTACACAATCATGGGGAAGACTGCTGATCTGACAGTTGTTCAGAAGACAATCATTGACACCCTTCACAAGGAGGGTAAGCCATAAACATTCATTGCCAAAGAAGGTGGCTGTTGACAGAGTGCTGTATCCAAGCATGTTAACAGAAAGTTGAGTGGAAGGAAAATGTGTGGAAGAAAAAAACCGAGAGAACCGCAGCCTTATGAGGATTGTCAAGCAAAATCGATTCAAGAATTTGAGTGAACTTCACAAGGAATGGACTGAGGCTGGGGTCAAGGCATCAAGAGCCACCACACACAGACATGTCAAGGAATTTGGCTACAGTTGTTGTATTCCTCTTGTTAAGCCACTCCTGAACCACAGACAATGTCAGAGGTGTCTTACCTGGGCTAAGGAGAAGAAGAACTGGACTGTTGCCCAGTGGTCCAAAGTACTCTTTTCAGATGAGAGCAATTTTGTATTTCATTTGGAAACCAAGGTCCTAGAGTCTGGAGGAAAGGTGGAGAAGCTCATAGCCCAAGTTGCTTGAAGTCCAGTGTTAAGTTTCCACAGTCTGTGATGATTTGGGGTACAATGTCATCTGCTGGTGTTGGTCCATTGTGTTTTTTGAAAACCAAAGTCACTGCACCTGTTTACCAAGAAATTTTGGAGCATTTCATGCTTCCTTCTGCTGACCAGCTTTTTGAAGATGCTGATTTCATTTTCCAGCAGGATTTGGCACCTGCCCACACCATAAATGACCATGGTGTTGGTGTGCTTGACTGGCCAGCAAACTTACCAGACCTGAACCCCATAGAGAATCTATGGGGTATTGTCAGGAGGAAAGTGAGAAACAAGAGACCAAAAAATGCAGATGAGCTGAAGGCCACTGTCAAAGAAACCTGGGCTTCCATACCACCTCAGCAATGCCACAAACTGATCACCTCCATGCCACGCCCAATTGAGGCAGTAATTAAAGCAAAAGGAGCCCCTACCAAGTATTGAGTACAGTAAATGTACAGTAAATGAACATACTTTCCAGAAGGCCAATTTCTTCTTCTTCTTCTTCTTCTTCTTCTTCTTCTTCTTCTTTCGGCTTTTCCTTTCAGGGGTCGCCACAGCGAATCATCTCTTTCCACCTATCCCTATCTTCTGCATCCTCAACACTTGCACCCACTAGCTTCATCATCTTCTTCTTCTTCTTCTTCTTTCAGCTTTTCCCTTCAGGGGTCGCCACAGCGAATCATCTCTCTCCACCTATCCCTATCTTCTGCATCCTCAACACTTGCACCCACTAGCTTCATATCCTCATTTATTCCATCCATATACCTCCTCTTTGGCCTTCCTCTTTGCCTCCTGCCTGGCAGCTCCATGTCCAACATTCTCCTACCAATATACTCACTCTCCCTCGTCTGAACATGTCCAAACCATCTTAATCTGGCCTCCCTAACTTTGTCCCCCAAACGTCCAACATAAGCTGTCCCTCTGATGTACTCGTTCCTAATCCTGTCCAATCTTGTCACTCCCAAAGAGAACCTCAACACCTTCAGCTCTGCTACCTCTAGTTCTGACTCCTGTCTCTTCCTCAGTGACACTGTCTCTAAGCCATACAGCATGGCCGGTCTCACCACTGTCCTGTACACCTTCCCCTTGATTCTCGCTGATATTTTCCTATGACACAGAACTCCTGACACCTTTCTCCACCCATTCCAACCTGCTTGCACTCACTTCTTTACCTCTTTCCCACACTCTCCATTACTCTGGACTGTTGACCCCAAGTACTTAAACTCCTGTACCTTCTTCACCTCTTCACCCTGTAACCTTACTGTTCCACTTCCCTTCCTTTCATTCACACACATGTACTCAGTCTTACTACGACTGACTTTCATTCCTCTTCTCTCCAGCGCAAACCTCCACCTCTCCAGGTTTTCCTCCACCTGCTCCCTGCTCTCACTACAGATCACAATGTCATCTGCAAACATCATTGTCCAAGAAGACTCCTGTCTGACCTCCTCTGACAACTGGTCCATCACTATAGCAAACAGGAAGGGGCTCAGAGCCGATCCCTGATGCAGTCCCACCTCCACTTTGAAGTCCTCTGTCTGACCTACAGCACACCTCACCACTGTCCTGCTCCTCTCATACATGTCCTGCACCACTCTGACATACTTCTCTGCTACTCCTGACTTCCTCATACAGTACCACAGCTCTTCTCTTGGCACCCTGTCATACGCTTTCTCCAAGTCTACAAACACACAGTGCAACTCCCTCTGACCATCCCTATACTTCTCCATCAAAATTCTCAGAGCAAAAATTGCATTTGTTGCACTCTTTCTGGGCATGAAGCCATACTGTTGCTCACAAATTTCCACTACCCTCTGGAAATTTTCCACTACCCTCTGGCTACACTCTCTCCCACTACCACTTTACAGTCACTAATCTCTTTCAGATTGCCTCTTCTACATAGGATGTAGTCTACCTGTGTGCTCCTACCTCCACTCTTGTAAGTCACTCTATGCTCCTCCCTCTTCTGAAAATAAGTGTTAACCACAGCCATGTCCATCCTCTTAGCAAAGTCCACTACCATCTGTCCTTCTAGGTTCCTTTCCTTAACTCCAAACTTGCCCATCACCTCCTCATCACCTGTGTTCCCCTCACCAACATGTCCATTAAAATCCGCTCCTAACACCACTCTCTCACCCGTGGGAATACTCTTTATCACCTGATCTAATTCACTCCAGAATCTCTCTTTCTCCTCTAACTCACAACCTACCTGTGGGGCATAACCACTAACAACATACAACATCACCCCTTCAATTTCTAACTTCAGACTCCTCACCCTGTCTGACACTCTCTTCACCTCCAGAACATTCCTCACAAACTCCTCCTTCAGGACCACACCTTCCCCATTTCTCTTACTATCCACACCATAATAAAACATCTTGAACCCTGCTCCTATGCTACGAGCCTTGCTACCCTTCCACCTGGTCTCCTGTACACACAGTATATCCACCTTCCTTCTCTCCATCATATCAGTCAGCTCTCTACCTTTCCCTGTCATAGTACCAACATTCAGAGTTCCTATTCTCAGTCCTACACTCTTACCTTTCTTCTTCTTTCTCTGTCTGTGCACTCTCCTCTCTCCTCTACTTCTTCGACCAACAGTAGCCCAATTTCCACCGGCGCCCTGTAGGTCAACGGCGCCGATGGCGGTTGTTGTTAACCCAGGCCTCGACCGATCCGGTATGAAATTCGTACTGACGATTCGCATGTTTAAATTTGGCAATGTTTTACGCCGGATGCCCTTCCTGACGCAACCCTCTCTATTTATCCGGGCTTGGGACTAGCACAGAAGTCACTGGACTGTGACCCCCATGGCTAGATTACTTTCCAGAAGGCCAAAAATTCACTAAAAATGTATTTTTTATTGGTCTTATGAAGTATTCTAATTTGTTGAGATGTTGTGAATTGGTGGGTTTTTGTTAAATGTGAGCCAAAATCATCACAATTAAAACAACCAAAGACTTAAACTACTTCAGTCTGTGTGCATTGAATTTATTTAATTCACGAGTTTCACAATTTGAGTTGAGTTACTGAAATAAATAAACTTTTCCACGACATTCTAATTTATTGAGATGCACCTGTATGTAGTGTGTAAGGGTTTGTGCCCTGTAAAGGAATGGCCCCCTGTCCAGGATGTGATATATATCTTGAGTCCTCTGTGTTCGACTCCAGGTTCCTCACAACCCTGTGCAGTACAGCATATGGATGAATGAAATCATTCTGCAGCCCAGAAGCCTTTTCCTTATATAAAAAAATTCATTTAGAAATATTTTTAGAGCTTTCTGATTTCACTGTTGCTCTGTAGAAGCATTTGTACTGTGATGTTTTACTGAATCAAGCATCCTCCACTTTTTTTTTTTTAGTTGAAGGAAGATAGAGGTAAAACCAACATGATATTTGTTTTAAGGTTATGTTTTTTCCTGCCCAAATGTGCATAGGGATGTATTTAAAAAATCTTTTGACCCTGGGTCATGAACTAACAAGGTCATTGGTCATTCCTGTATAAATTAACATCTAGGAAGGAATAAAATACTTGTGGGCATTACAGGAAAATAATCAAATGATGTGTACATCCTGAAATTGATTCCTTTTCAGTAACTGCATGAAGGATTTATTTCTCATTAAATATAAGAAAGAATGACATTGCTTTGTCTTGTTGTGTGATTTATACTATTTATATTCATGTTGTGGATTGACTGAGAAAATAAGTTAGTTCCTGTTGTCACTTGCGTTATAACCGCTGTAAAAAGTAATCTTCTTACCAGGCTTTCTTCTTTCTCTCTCTTGAAGTTAGTAAGAAAAAATGTAGCTTGTTGTCCAAGTCACTGAGAACTTGGATTTTGAAAACTTTCCGATGTTGAAAGCCTGGAAATTTGCCTGGCAGCTGGCACCACAACCAGAGTTGCTGGTTCAGACAATTAATCAACACCTTCTGACCAGTCACAATTAAGAATTCAACAGCACTGTGGTTTACTGGTTATTAAAAACTGAGTGTATCATCACCATTTTCAGATGATGTATGAGTGATGGGTCAGGCCAGATGTCATATTTCATCTCTTGTGTGTGTATATGTATATGTGTGTGTGTGTGTGTGTGTGTGTGTTTAGGTTTGGAGGAAGTGCAAAATGCGCATCTTCACCGTGGCTCAGATGGATGACAACAGCATTCAGATGAAGAAAGACCTGATGACCTTCCTCTATCACCTGCGACTCGATGCTGAGGTGGAGGTGGTGGAGATGGTGAGATGAATGCACAACTCTACACATCTGCACAACTCTACACATATACACACACACAGAGATGCACACTGATCTCTTCTGATCCTGTGCCCAAAGCATGAAAGTGATATCTCAGCTTACACCTATGAGAAGACTCTGGTGATGGAACAGAGGTCACAGATCCTTAAAGAGATGCACCTTACCAAGAACGAGTGGGAGAGAGAGGTACGGGTTACAGCAATATTATACATTGTTCCATCTGTCTGTCTTTCTCTTTTGCTACTGATAAAATATCAAATACTGGGCTAGTTTATAAGCAGCTGGGTTTATTTTGCTAATCCCTGAAAGCTTGTGATTCTCTAGTGGAGAGACGTGTGTAATACGTTAAAGCTTTGACATGAGCAGGAAATAGAATGGAATAAAACTGAACACAAAAACAGAAAAGAAGAGATAAAAGAATATAAAAGAGCAGAATACTACAGGATATAATAAAAATAGAAAATAAAATAGAAAAAGAACATAAAATAAAATTAGAATAGAATATGCTGGAATATAATATCATAGAATGTATGTTCTGTATATACATACAGTATATAAGAATATATACACATAAAAACATAAAAAAAAATAGAATAGAAAACAAGAGAATAGAAAAGAACAGACCATAAAATAGAATATATTAAAATAGGAAAGAAAACAAATGAATAAAACAAGAAGAGAACTGAATAGAATAGAATAAAATGGAGCACAACAGAACAGAATAAAATATAGTAGAAAACATTATAATAGAATCAAATCAAAGTGAATCGGGTAGAATCAAACTGAATCAAAAAGAATCCATTTGTATCTAATAGAATCAAACTGAATCAAATGGCATAGAATAAAAAGAACTGAGCATAATAAAATAGAATAGAGGAATAAGTCAATTGAATGGAATAGGCTAGAACAGATATTATGTATATTGTTTTACTGGCTGAATGCAGCTTTACAGACATCAGTGCTGTATTGCAAACAAGCACAGTCACATTTCAGCATAGTTCTGCTTCTACTAAAACTCAAAACCACTCTTTCCAGTGATAGAGTTTGAGTAAAATGTTTTTCTCCACATCCAGATTCAAAGCATCACAGACGTCTCCCGTGGCTCCATCCGCCGGAAGAACCCATCGAACCTGCATACACCGAAGAACATCAGTGAGGAGCCTGCAGGGGGCAGCACTGAGGAGAAACCAGAGGAAGAGGTAGCTTTAGGTTTTTTAATCATTTTTCACTAATAAAGTGATAGCTATGGAAGTCTTTTCCAGACTATTTTTTAACTAATTGCCAATTGCAAATCTAAATACAAGCATGCCCAAATGGAATTGGCTTTTTTATGGCTGTAAGTTTGTGTGAATGAGTGCAAATACGCAAATTGCGTTTTCATTTGAATTATGTCACAATTTATGCATCAATAAACAGACAATGCAAGCGCAAATACAATTTGCAATTAGTTTTGAAAACTTTATATCTAATAAAGTATTAATAACTGCGGCTGATTTCTTTCCAGCCCAGACGTTAGACTCGATTATACAGTATATACTTCGATTACAGTGATTGAGAAGGAACATGTGGTGTAATGAGCATGAAGGAGAAGGATTATTTTCTCGATCACTGATTTCTCAAAGTGCCTTTGGTGCAGAAACGAGGAGTAATTAGATTAAGCAATTATCCAGTGCAAAGTGCAGATTAAACAAATTGGCAGCACTGTAAATAAAGTGTAACTTTGAATTTCCTTGCTAAAAAAAATCAGCCATAATAGTTTTATAACAACAACAATAACATGGATAACACATTATTGCGAATAAGCAGTAATTTTTATTGTGATTTTTTTCCCTCACCGAACCCCTCGTCATTCCTTGTTCTACTCTCTCAGTCTGTCCGTCTCTCCTGTTCCCAACAGGTACAACTCATCCAAGGTAAGAACGCCACGCCCACCCCGACAAGCCCAGTTTCTCCAACTCCTACAGACAAAGGGGCCATGAGCCCCAGTGAGGAGGTGCAAATGACCTGGAGCGATGACTTAGACAAGTCCAAGAATCCATCCGTGGCTAATCCGGAGACCACTAAAGACATGTTTAACATAAAACCGTGAGTAAAGCTTTTAGACAAAATCAATTTTTGATAAATATCTACCTGAAAAGTAAGTAATGTCACATGGATTTGACCTACTTATGTTATGTTATATGGCAGCCATCTTGGACACAGAACAGGGGTATAGTAGTATATCTCCAGTCTGACAATCTGTCAAAAATCAAGGATAAATAAGAAATGCTGCAGCCAAGTAGAATTAACTTGGAACAATTGATGTTCTTAGTGAATTTGTAGGATTTCAGATTTAATCAGACTCAGGGTTTTAAATACTTGTATTAAAAGTATTTAGAATATATTATGTAATGAGCTCTAAATGCAGTGTTGTTCTCTTCTGGTCATGCTTCAGGGAATGGGAAAACCTGTGAGTACCTTCTCATATTAATATGACACCCTTACACACCCTTACACTCTTTTCTCTCTACAATGTAAAATATATAACCAGATTAAGCGTGTAAGGTGAAGAGATCTGTAATAAATCTGTAGTAGGATTTGTTATAGAGGCTGTGTCTGCCTTTGTAGCACTTCTCAAGTCTTAATTTGAGCATATAAGTCTGAAAGCCAATCAGGCATTATTAATAGTAACAGATATCCTGTAAATATAATGTTTAAGGCTTTATTTAAGGTTTTATTATTTAGAAAACAGCACAGCATCATTTTCTCCCCATGGTGTCTTTTCAGGAACAGGTTCAACGTGAGGCGCATGCACCATGCGCAGAAGCTTAATGAAGTGATCATGAAAAAATCACAAGACGCAAAGCTAGTCCTGCTAAACATGCCTGGGCCTCCCAAAAACCGCACAGGAGAAGAGAACTGTATCCTTCCATCGCATTTTATTCCAGTTTGCTCACCTTGAAAGATGAGCAAACCTTGAAAGAAAATTCATTTGAGTCAGGTCAAGTCAAACCAAGCCAAGTGGGGTTTTATTGTCATTCCTCTATCTACAGAGTACACATAAGTACGAAATGTGGTTTCCATGGGAACATCCGCACGTCTACATGAAGTGCAAAAGATAATAAGTACACAGAGCAAAATACACAGAAGAGTAAATAAGCAGAATTGTGTATAAACAGGATAATAGATACACAGTGCAGTGATGCTATAAATGATTGAATCATATTTTCTTCACATATTTTCTACGGGTTTTCTTTACTTTTCTGCTCTCGGGTTCTGTCTCTAAGTAAAAGCCAAGTTACATTAAAATCCAAATGCACTGAGGATGAATGTGATATACTGTATAAAGAGATCACTTTTCCAGCACACGAGTTACACACGTCTTCTGGCAACATTACTTAACAGACATATTATCACTCCAGACATCTATGTATATATATATCTGTATTTAAGAATAACTTGCAGTTCCAGGTTACACACAGTTTCGGGCACTTTGACTAAATGGAAAGATATTGATACATAATTTTGTATTTAAAAAAGGCAGGTTATTAATAAATAAACTTTATTATTTACTTTATTATTCTGGTAAAAAAAAATGATTTGTGAAAAAAAAATTCAAAAAGGATTTATACATGAAAAAAATCTATTTGAAAATAAATGAATCAGTCACAAGTGAAAATAATTTAGCCATTACAAAATCATGTGAAAATAATTATGAAAAATTAGATATGAAAACAAAAATCTAAAAATAATCTAACTGTGAAATGTGAAAATATTAATTATTTATAATAATTATAATAATTTAAATTAATTGTAATAATTTACTTCTTGTGGATATGTGTATTTAAGCAAAACTTGCAGTCCCCAGTTATACACAGTTTTGAGTTCTGTGACTCAAAGGAAAGACATTGTTGGAATAATATTTCTCCTGCACATCTGAAAATAAAATTGTGCAAAATTGTGCATAAAATGAATTGTGCAAATCACCTATAAAAATAACCAAATAATTTAAAAGAAATTAGAGGAAAAAATACACACATAAAATTCATATATAATTATATTTTATATATAATAGATCATTCATTTTAGAATAAAATAAAATTAACCATGCAGAAAAGATCTCATGTGAAAATCTAATTAATTTTGTGAAAATACATGATTTATGAAAAACATTAAATGTGAAAATGATTTATTCATGAAAATAATCATTTGTTGGAAAATAAATGATTCATTAAACAATCACAAGTGAAAATAGTTTATTTAAAAAAAAAACAATAAAATAAGTTCAAAAATCACATGGAACAGTAATTTATTCAGGAACAAAATGTGAAAATAACTTCACTGTGAAAACATAATTGTGAAAAATCACAAGTGAATATAATTTAATCATGAAATAAATTGCATGTGTAAAGAAAATCACATGTGAAAATAAATTCATTCTTGTGTATATCTGCAATATTTTTTTGTCCTACCCTGGAAGTTTAAACTCTTTAACTTAATCATTTTACAGACATGGAGTTCCTCGAGGTCCTGACTGAGGGTCTCAACCGAGTCCTCCTCGTGCGTGGTGGCGGACGTGAGGTCATCACCATTTACTCTTAATGGACAAACCCATCCTCCCTCTGAAATCTTTCTCATGCCATGTTGCTTGATCCATAGACTGAATATCTTAGCGTTCCCAGACTGTGCCATGAGCAATAGAGCCCCAGCGCATATCAGACTACTTTGCACTACATCAGACAGACCTCTTTATTACACCAGCTTAACCATCACTCTAGATCAGCATTCTTCTCTCTATCCTTTTCTTTATTTTTTTCTTCAGTTAAGAAACTGCGAACTGTTTTTACTGGTTTTTGAAAGTACATGCACTGCAAAGATAGCTAGCTGACTCTCAGAAGACCGATATCCCAAAGTTAGACTCAGTTTTCAACACCCTGATACTGATACTGTAAAACTGAGAAAAAGCAGGTTTAATTATCAGTTTATGAAAATGTCTTCCAGCATATTGTCTCACGGCCCAAGAAGCACTTTGAATCCAAACCACAGAAAATGTGTGTGTGGGGTGGGGGGGGTGTGTGTGTGCTTGGCTTGTAGCTGTCCGTGTGTTCATGCCATGGACGTGTCTGATTATTGAAAAGTGATGCTGCTGAGATGCGTAAGTGTGTGTAATGAATGGTTGCTGTTAATATATTGAAAAGAAAAAAAAAAAAAAAAACCCAGGGATGTAAGCTTCTTGGAAACTTGATTAGACCATGAAGGCAGTTTTATATTTTTTACACACATACATCTCAACTTCAGCTCATAGTAAACTATTTACACTGATGACAGATATAACAAGATCCTATGTGAACGATTCTGATACACATCAGCATATCACCCCTAGAGAGATGTACATACTGTAGTATAGATATATTATAAATATTATTGCTTAAAAAATAAGTATTATGTGAAAGCTTTATCAATGAAAAAAAATGATATACAGCATACAGCGTTCAAAAAAAGAGCAGAAAATATTCTAAAGGAATTTAAAATGTTAAAGTATATGTATATTGTGAATATTTATCTACACAAAAGATTATTAACATTATCAGCAATTCTGAATGAATGACTACCATGATGATCACCAGCTTCTGCCAAACACTAAAATGTGCAATGTGTGCCATATGGACAAAAAAAAAAGAACATTTTAAATAGGATTTTTCTCTTTAAACGTAAACAGGTGAAGAAGGAACACTGGTTATATTCCTATAATAAGCTAATGAGGCACTTTCCCAGGCCTTCATTCATTTTGTATGGTTTAAATAATGCACCAAAACAACAAAAGCGAATTCTAACTAAACCTAAACCCATTGTACAGCGACACTCTCTATTTTTAAAAGTGTTATGTTAGTCAAATATTCTAGATGTAAGAGCAAGATATTCAAAAGCAGTGTTCTCTGTTTACTTAGAGTAGAAGTTCGATATATATCCAACTAATCTCTTGTTTTTTGGGAAAATTACAAAGGAGAAAATGTTTACTGAGTAGACTAGTGAAAAAAAAAACATAATTCCGCTGTTTTGTGTCATTGTGAAGGAGAAACTCGAATCCATTTGTACTAAGGATTCTGTTTTTCTCACACTCGCACCAACCACAGGCTGCGTAAATGAGGCAGGAAGCCATTTGACATTAAGAGCACTGTCCTGACTGTCTTTTATCACGGGAGCTCACTTTTTTCTAGTGTATGCTTTGGAGGAAAGGTAACGTTCAAGTAGATCTCAATTATCAGCCCTTACTGAAAACTCACAGATGTTTCACAGGTGCTCTACATATTTTAAAAAATAATTGCATGGGAAAATAAATCAGTTGCATTTTTTTTTTTTTTTAATCACGTGGAAAATAAATGAACCTTGTAAAAAATTACCCTGTGAAAAAATAACTAAATATTTTTGTGAAAAACTGAGAATAAAAAGCAGTTAATCTTCCTGTGAAAAATGAATCATAGCAAAAATATATTCAGAACAGATCATCTGTGAAAATAAAATTTATATGTGAAAAATAATGTGTGGAAATAAACGAATCATGAAAAATTACAACTTCATCGTGAACAATCACTTGAGAAAGTAATTTAATCCTAAAAAAAAAAAACGTGTGAAAATACCTGTGAAAAATCACATTTGAAAAAAAATAATTAATCGCAAAATAAAATGCATGTGCAATTATGTCAAATTAAATGAATTGTGAAGAAATCTAAACTGAACATGGAATCACATGAAAATGATTTATTTGTGAAAAATATTGTGTGAAAATAAATGAATGAAATCATGTGTGAAAATAACTACTGTAAAAACTATCCCATTAATCATGAAAAAAAAACAATTGTGAAGAATTATATGAGAGAGTATTTTCAATCATAAAAAAAATCTCATGTGAAAGTAACCTAGCTGCCAAAAATCACGTGGGGAAAAAACTTAAACATAAAGGGAAATCATGTTAAATTAAGTGAATTGTGAAAAAATGTAAAGTGAAGATAAATCAACCATGAACAAAAATCAAATGTGAAAAAAATGAATTATAAAAAAATTATTTAAAAAAAAATATTTAGCATTGAAAGCCTATATGTAAATAAGGCTCAACATGTGGAGAAAAAAAACAACAAAAAAACAAATTAAAATAAATTAATCTTGTGGGAGTAAACTGCATGTGAAAATAGAAACTATAAAATGTGTGAAACCTAAACTTGTGAAACGTCAAAAAGCTCACCTGTGAAATTCTTGTGACTTTTCCGTAAGAGTGGGAAATCTCTCCATGATAGTTATACAGGGTTTCTGGCACTTTGGTCCCATTAACTTTCAGCTAATGTATTTGTGAAAACAACACTACATGTCCATGTTACTAGCAGACTACCTATCATACGATACAGCGTACAGGTATAGCAAAAGGAGAAACTCGGAAACCATTTCAGATGTTCGCTTGATTTATTCATTTATTTATTCACTTTTCCTATTGATTTAAACTAGCTGTAAACAATCTAAGCTACTTTAAGCTAGAAAAAGATTTACATAGCTAGACTGAGTATGATTGCGTAGTAGCTTTCCATTTCTTACTTAAAACTTTAACATTTTCTAAATTCAACTAGAATTTGGGTATTGGGCATCATGTTTTCTTTATGATTTTTTTGTTTGTTTGGGTTTTTTGTTCAAAGTTTCTCACATAGTAATACTATGAAACAAAAACAAAGGTAAAAACACACTTTATTTCAGGTCTAAAAAGCTGAATCACTACTTCTAAACTAAAAATAAAAGTTTTGGTAACACTTTCAATGAAGCCGGCATTCATAAATCGTTAACGGCTTCTTTGTAATTTGATAACGATTGCCCTGATACTTTAATAATGCTTTATAATGCCCTAATAATGTGCGATAAATAATTCCTTGACAGTCATGTTGTAATGCAAGTGACACGATTTAATATAATGCCATTCATTATGTGCTGTAGTGCGCAACCTTTATAACTAACAAATAATAACAAATAATTATAAAGCAACTACAGTATTTATTAATATTTATTTATTGTATAACTTTTAGAACTACTAATTCTAGCTAATTTGTAAGACACTATTAACCTTACTTTTCTAACGTAATTTGGAAAGTGTTACCAAAGTGGGATATTTGGAAATAATATCATTTCACAGTGATGCTAAGGGCTCTCCAATATCATTTCATGCTTATAAATTGCATCTGTTACTTGCTACTTAATTACAGGGCTGGACAGAGTTTCAAGAGTAGTTCTGGACTTAACACTAACGCTTGGGCTAATCTGTGTCCAATTTTTAGCCCGTTGTTGACTTTTCTTTAAAGAAACACTTCGTTCTGTAACGGCAATGTAGAACAAATGTTAGCACTGTGATGTGACGGTCAAATTTTATTTCACATCCCTTTTGGTGCATGTTAGTGATGGTTTCATTGTCTAAGTTTCATTGCTTTTTATATTACTGTTCCCCCCTCAGCTATTTTTCCCCTCACGCTTGTCTTGTGCTGTGAAGTTGCCTTTAGGGACCAGAGAGTTCTATATTTATCCAGAAATCTACAGCACGAATCTCAGCTCATGCTAATTATGCAATGTTGACTTGTAGCCTTTTTGCAACGAGAGCGAAAACGTTTTTTCCAGCAAGGTCAGTAACCAGACCAGATAATTAGAGTTATTTTAATTAAACTGCAGGTGTTTTCAGAAGGTGCTATAAACATATGCATGATTGTCGTGGAAATTGTGAGAATATCTTTTTTTTTTTTTTTAAAAAGAAAAGAAAACAAGCAAATTTTTAGGGAGTAGGTTAGAGATTAGCGAGTCTTTGGCAGAGGAAGATGTAGCCTAACAAATGTACGGTGTAGAAAAGCAGTGTGTGGCTCAGGAGTCACAAATACTTACAGTACAAATGCAATAATGAGTATTATAAAGACCCATGGCTTCCTCTTAGAGGATAGATTTTTCAGCAAGATCTGATTTGGATCATCAGTTTGGAAATCTTTATTTGCTTGGGTTAGAACCTCAACACTGAACTCTGCAAATTCTCTCCCATCAGTTTAATCTGTTAATAATTGTGCGTTGAGCCTAAAAATGTGTTTATGAAAAAATCTTCTATTATCTCTTCTTTTAATTAGGATAAATGTTTAAGATCTAAACGTTTTTTTTTTTTTGAGTGGTCACAAACCACTATTCTCACATTAGAATTATTTCATTTAAAATTAAACATTAAATATATAAATATATCTGTTTGAGCCTTGGGTTGGTGTTTACAGCAGTATTCTAGCAGGCCCTGTTCATCTGCAGCTTATTAAATGTAATCTAGCATTTGGTTTCGTAGACACACAAAAAAACAATAAAAAAAAAAATTAAAAAATAATAATAAATTCCTCACCCAGCAAAAAAAAAAAAAAAAAAATCAGAAAGAGAATTTGCATTTCTAAACATTTTGGCATTTGTGTTCTATTCTTAGAAGAGTAGTGATATGTTTTTTGTACAGTAATCTAATGCAGACATGGTTTAGGTTCGATGTTATAGGTGTTTTATGTTCTCTGTTCCAATTCTATCCTTATCCTTTGAGAGAGGACTCACTAAATGTGTGTGAGTGCAAATGTGAGAAAGAAGGATAGAGATAGAAAGGATATGTGTGTGTGTGTGTGTGTGTGTGTGTGTGTGTGTGTGTGTGTGTGTTTGAGTTGTACTTCTATAAGAAATAAGAAAAGCTAGGCAGTGGTGTTTCATTTTTGTAAATACAACTATTATAGAGTTATATCCCAGTGTAGCTGTTTTATTTCCATGTCCATGCAAGTCTAATATTTTAAAGAAAATACAGAAAAGTGTATTCTCTATTGTGTTGGATGATAACATATTTTAAAAGAGATATCTGAGATTATTGTTTTACCTTGTCAAATGCTTCTCTATTACATGGCTAATGGTTTCTCTGGACCATTTTACAGAGTCGTCTGCACAAATGCAATAAATTGTCGTTTTATTACACACATTGCTGTGGCTGCCTTTTGTTGAAAATAAACTTTGCTTTTGAGCAGTACTGGACGGAATTAAGAAATATAAAATGATGTCAGAACTGAACCTGTCTAAAATGCGATTTCACTGTATTACATGTGTTCAGGAAAACTTTCACAAAATGAATGTTTCCATCAAACAGACCCTCGAAAATCCTGATTATAATGTAAAAAATTACAAATGCAGACCCAATGCTGTTGTTTTTTAGTCTGTGTAGGAAAAGAACAGATACATTTAACCAACCAGGTTCATTCATTCATTCATCTTTATCCTTCTAGGGTTGTGATTAAGTGTGATTTGTGCTTTCATTAATAAAATCAAGTAAGACATTGTCACAGACAATCATGGCTGGAGGTCAAGACAGCAAAACTGGCCATGCTCTCTGGTTGGGTGGGATGTCATCCTCTCTCCCCTGTCAATCACAGTGTATACAGAACAACATGTATGCAGAAGAGGGCAGTCACTGCTTTCCTCCGAGCATGTTGAGCTGCCTGGTGAGGCAACATGAACAGTAGTTCCTCCAGAATGCCAGTCTATTGCAGGGCACAATCACACACACACTCACACACAAACATCAGCCTACAACATGTCTTTGGATGTGGAAGGAAACCTAAGTGCCACGGGGGGTTCCTCTGAGGTACTTGAATTTCCTTTCAGGTCCAAAGACATGTGTTGTAGTTAAATTGAGTGGGAGAAAATGCAGACTCCATACACTCATGCTGGAGGTAAGAATTGAGCCCCCAACCCTGGAGGTGTGAGGCAAACATGCTAAACACCAAGCCATGGGCTAACAGTATGTCATCATATTGATTATAGAGGTCAAGGTAAATGATAACTGGCAAAAACAGCTTGCAGAAATTTTACACCTGCTCTCTCTCTCTTTTAATAATTTGCACACACACTTCTTGTTCAAAGTGAAATATACTGAAAGAGTATATTTGCGCTGACGCTGCTCTTTGTATATTGAAAGTGTAAATAAAACACCCCAAATGACATATTCATTAGGGCAAACCTGCAAAATGTGCATTTGAAAGATGCAATTCTCCACAGACTATTAGTAAGTCATGCTCACAGGTTTGTGCTGGTGTTAGTATGATTTTATACATGCAAAGTCCAGAAATCAATAAATTGTGTTTCTAATGATAATAGAAGGTAATAAACTAAAGCAGAACCAGTTAACACACATGGGTTCTTTTGTTATTCAGCTTTTATCACATGTAGACACACTGTATTTTATCAGAACATATTGTTCTTCCATGGTCATCAGTTTTATGTCCTCTTCTCAAGGTTGACAAGAAACTTCTATAAATATATTTACATGCATCCGATTACAAGGTAAATATTTGGAATTGATCATATAATGATGAATAACATCAAATAGTACTTACTATTTGCTATTATACAACCAAATCTGCTGCATTTACCTTTTGTCTCCATCTCCATCACCTTATCATGTAGTAGAATAAAAATGACATGTACAGTATATGCTACACCATATTCTGCTGCTCAAAAGCTGCTGAGTGTTCATAAACTTTGTTACCAAGGGCCAAAGTGCAGGATCCCATTGCTGGACCATAGTGACTGAAAGAATACGCCATGTTCTCAGCCAATAAACTCTGCATTTCTTATCAGTCTACAAGACATAAAAAACACAAGCAGCCATGCTCAGATAGACAGTAACACAAAAGGGTTGAGGACAGCAAAGGAGTGTTACCTCAGAAACTAACAAAATGAAGAAAGATTCAACCAATCTAAAAGTGCGGCTTCCTGCCCTCATATTCGCCCTGGAAGTCCTGGTTGTGGTCTTATATGCATTCTTTGTGACTTATGATGATCACAGCAATGCATTTCTCCAAAACAATATAACAAATCCTAAAGAGAATGCTGTATATCAAGACTATCCCTTTTTCACCGATATTCAGGTGATGATTTTCATCGGATTTGGCTGCCTTCTATCTTTCTTTAGGCGTTATGGATTTGGTGGAATGGCTTTTAACTTCCTGACTGCTACCTTTACTATTCAATGGGCCATTTTGGTCCAGGGTTTTTTCCATTTCTACTATGATGGGAAGATTCATCTGGGAGTTATAAACCTGATCAATGCAGAGTTTGCTTGTGCTGTTATACTGATCTCGTTCGGGGCAGTGCTGGGGAAGACCAGTCCTGTGCAGCTATTAGTAAGTCTGGTTGTGATATTATTTCTTTTAGCCCATCTTTTGTAAATCCTTTTTTTTTTTTTTAGCTTTATCACTAACAGCTAATGTGTCATCTATAGATCATGGCCTTGTTGGAGGTTCCCATCTTTGGTGTTGCAGAATGGATAGTTGTTATGTACCTGAAGATCAATGATGCCGGAGGGTCCATTCTCATCCATCTGTTTGCCTGTTACTTCGGTCTGGGTGTCACCTACATGTTGTATAGACCAGATCTGAATGACGGCCATCCCAAAGAGATTACTAGCTATAATTCTGATATGCTTTCTGTGCTAGGTACACTGTTCCTTTGGGTATTCTGGCCTTCCTTTAATTGTGCCTTAACTCTGAGGGGGGATGACCAACATCGTGCCATTCTTCATACTTTTATAGGGCTGAGCGCTTCCACAATAACTGCCTTTGCCCTCTCTGCCATGCTTAGCAAAAATGGAAAGATAAACATGGCTGATGTGCAGAATGTAACCCTGGCTGGTGGGGTTACTGTCGGTGCCTCAGTTGACATGATGATCTCACCTGTTGCCGCTTATGTGCTAGGGATGCTGGGTGGCATGGCTTGCATGCTGGGCTATAAGTACCTTAGCCCTTTCCTGGCACAAAGATTGCATGTGCAGGACCAGTGTGGCATCCACAATCTCCATGGCCTAACTGGGCTTATCTCAAGTCTAGCTGCTATTTGTGCCATTCTCTTAGCCAGTGAGGGAACATATGGTCCCAGCCTCTACCAGACCTTTTCATACCGTGCACCCATTGTTGGAGACCCTCGGTTGGAGGAACTGCAGAAACTGATCCCAGGATTGGAGGGAGGTCTTGGACGCACAGCACAAGAACAAGCTTTGTACCAAGTGGCTGCACTGGGAAGCACTATTGCAATAGCCATAGTGGGAGGAGTGCTGACTGGATTCGTGCTCAGGCAGCCATATCTGGCCTCTCCTACTGATGTGTTCTGCTTTGATGATGAACCTTACTTTAACATTCCTCCAGATCAGACATATATAATGGAGAATGAGAAAGATATATCACTACAACTTGCAAATTAGCAAACATATCATGACCTTTCAAAGATATCAAAACATTTCATTTTAAATTAAGCACTTCTTTTATTTCACTACAAGGTAGTAACAATTGTTACTAGCAACAATTGCGTATAGTTGTTAACCCTTCTTCTTCTTGAAATCAGATCCTCATTGATTAATCTAAAGTTATCTTAAAGTTAGATTAACATCTCGACATGCAATAATTTTCTTTTAAGGTGATTGTGTAACATCACTGTTAATTAGTTCAAATCTTTTTTTATTACAGTGGTGGACATCTAAACGCACAATTTATTATTTTTGTGCATATAAATAATGTCAACTGTAATCTAATGATAACTTTAATAAAAATGTGAAAAAAAATCTTTACAATAAATATCCAAAATATTATTGTTATGCATTTAAACAATTTGTGTACTTTTTTTTTAGTTTATTTCTGCAATAAATCTGTTTGTTTTTTTACTAAATTTATAATTGATCTTTTATATTAGTGTTTATAATTCAATTAAATTAAATTAAATTTATTTGTATAACGCTTTTAACAATGGACATTGTCTCAAAGCAGCTTTACAGAAATGTAGAAACATAGAAAAAATATAAAGTTTAAAATTAAGTTACTATTTTATTTTATCCCTATTTTATCCCTAATTTAAAAGCATAGTTCAGTACATCCTTTGGCTGTACAGTAAAGTTTAATAGAAATATCAATACATGAAGCTTTATAAATTAATAAAAGCCATAAACTTCATTCATTCACTTTGGTTATTACTGGTGTAATACATTAATCTGATAAGAATACTGAGTAAGACAACCAGTTCAGACATACACTGTCTGTCTACTTTATTAGGAACAACTGCACAAATGCATAATAAATCATGCAGATACAGGATTAGAGCTTCAGTTAATGTTCACATCAAACATCAGAATACTGAAAAAGTATGATCTAGACTACAATTGCAGGAATTAACTGTAACTGACCTTTTTGTACTCAGTTATGGCGTAACCAAAAAGAGTTTACTTACACAGATAAGGCATAACATTATGAGCACTGGCAGGTGAAGTGAATAACACTGATTATCTCCTCATCATGGCACCTGTTTTGGGCAGCAAGTGAACATTTTGTCCTCAAAGTTGATGTGTTAGAAGCAGGAAAAAAGGGCAAGTGTAAGGATTTGAGTGAGTTAGACAAGGACCAAATTGTGATGGCTAGACGACTGGATCAGAGCATCTCTTGTGGGGTGTTCCCGATCTGCAGTGGTCAGTATCTATCAAAAGTGGTCTGAGGAAGGAACAGTGGTGAACCGGCGACAGGATCATGGGTGGCCAAGGCTCATTGATGCACGTGGGATGCGAATGCTGGCCTGTGTGATCCAATCCAACAGACGAGCTACTGTTGCTCAAACTGCTGAAGACGTTAATGCTGGTTCTGATAGAAAGGTGTCAGAATACACAGTGCATGATGGGTCAGGGCTGTTTTGGCAGCAATTGGAGTTAAATGTCCAATTAATTTATGTCTTTTCTGAAAAGCTCTCTGTTTAACTGTTTAATGACAGTAAGGGTCATTAGCATTTCTTTTTAATGACATAGAGCTACGTTAATCATGTGTGACCCTCACAGCTCAAGGGTCAGGTTATTATCTGTAGAAATTTTTAAATTCTCTTTGTGTCTGCATGGATTTTCTCTGGGTTCTTACTTGTCCTCCTACCTCTCAAAAATATGCATGTAGATGGACTGCTTTGTTAATTACTCCTAGTGCGTAAATGTGTGTGCATGGTTCCCTACCAAAGGGTATATTACTCCCTCGCATTGTGTTCTGATCATGATAAAGTGGTTACTAAACTGTTTTTCTAAAAGAGAAAGAAAGAAAGAAAGAAAGAAAGAAAGAAAGAAAGAAAGAGAAAGAAAGAAAGAAAGAAAGAAAGAAAGAAAGAAAGAAAGAAAGAAAGAAAGAAAATTAAATTGCAAAGTAAAGCATTTGGTACAGTTTGTCCACTTCAATAAAATGGTCATTTCATCCAGTAGGACTAAGATTTAGGTCCTAAGACCAACATAGCCTGCAGGATTATAAGGTTCGGGGTTTACTGTACTGTAGAAATCAGGGAATCCTTCATATAGTCCTGCAGCTTTTGGTCCTGCAGGTATACAGTGGGTCCTGCAAAAATATAAAAATTATACAGATTTATTGCAGAACCTTCAGGACTCCTGAAGGAATATTTTTAGACTTCCTGTCAGAATCAAATACAACTGGGTTAAAACCTGTGGGAGTTTCAAATACCTGTACAATTCCACATGACACCTTCACAGTCCTTTCCCAAGGGCTCAAATTTCTGATGGCCTTTTATGCATTTAGAAATAGAGTTGCTAAACTGAAAGTCTGTTAAACCCAATCCCAGGTTAAAAGATGTCCAACTCATACATAATTATAATTATGTTGTGACCTTGCCATGAGACATACGTAGTGGCCACAATTTGCATAACTCAAGACAAAAACATAACATAGTGGGTCTTAATATGTGGCCTCCAGTTAATTACTTAATGGAAATGAGAGGAAAAGTCTGTTCTTTTTGAGAATTCACTTAACGTGACATAATATTTGACTTATCCATGTATATCCATGTTGCAGCACCAGTGACACGTTCATGTCTTTATGTTTCATTTTGTGTTTGCTTTAAAGTGTAATGTTATCACTTATCTTCATGGTTATGTTGCTCTGATTATAATGGTCTAATTCATTTATATATTGTATTTTGTTGGAATACAATATCTGGCACAATTTAAGCACTCTCTAGTGACAAAATAAAAGTTCAAGAAACTTGACCCATAGACTTATTATATTTGTGGCCTTGTTACATTAATTTGTGGTCACACATGGTCGATCTTAGTACTATTGAAGCCACCATCGCTTAATAAGCATCTTGGCCATATATTGTATCAAGTTCTTCTGAAGCTTCTTAATCCATTTTATTTCTACCATTTGTTTAAAGGAAGCTTCATTAGATTTGTGTGAAACATAACCAATAGTTTATGCTTACTTGGTCATATTTAACCAAACATACAGTAAAGTAAAAGACGGTTTAGCTGTAAGGGTTTTGCATAACCTAATCATTATTTGGATTTGTGGTCGCCTTATTAAAAAATAACCACCATGTCGCCTCAGTGGTTCTGTAAATAATAACAGCCTTGCTAATAACAAAGCAAATTAAACTCAGGAGGCCATGTGAAGGAAGTCCGTGCACTTTTGACTGGGAAACCCCGTTTCGCCGCCATTTTGTAAGACATCCCGGAAGTTGTATACAGAAGGTGAACTCATAAACAAGTCTAGCTAACAAACTATCTCAGATAGCTAGCGCAATTCTGTTGCACATTTTTGAAGGATAATAATATTTTTGTTTATAGTTTGTGTATACGGTGCTTAATAAGTACAGTCAAGACCAAGTTGTTTCGGTTAACGGGATTTGAAGAGCCTAAGTGAAGAGGAAACTATAGCTAGTTTCATAGCTAGCATTATTTGTCTCGTATGTTACTAGCGAGCTAGTTTGCATAAATACCGTTTCGAGACGTTTTCCCCAGATACAACAGCCAGCCTACAGGTAATTACACTTTTTGTAATTATTTTTTTTTCACGAGTTTGTTAGCGCTCTAGTTTTGGAAAATATTTCCTGAAATGTATTCGTTAGCTTCTGTGTTGCTAACTACATAAAGGTTTTACTGTCGAAGGCCTGAGTAGTTGATTTGTTTCCATGCCCAAACCAAAGAATGAAATGAAGTTAAATAGCGTGCACAAATACAGTCTCTGTGTTAAATATGGAGGTTTGTGCTGTTAACATTTTATAATATTTTTATATGTTTTGATAAGCACGTTATATAACTCGAGTCAGCCGGAATAGACACTGATAGCTGATTACCGTAATCCTTTTTAAGGCTTTGGGGTTAAGAATATTTTCGCTGTATTTTTTTTTTTTTTTTTTTTACATGACGTGCTAATCTTACAATACACTAATTAAAACGAGTAAGTCTTATTTTAGTGAGAAAGAGAAGAGTGATCAGACTAGCTGATATGTTTTCAAAGAACCTTGAAACCCACTTGAAACAAATTAAATGGCTGTTTTTATTGCTGTTTGTTTTGTTCTCCCCTTTCCCCAAATAGTTTCAGTGTGTTTTGTGATTCAGGTGATCGTGCTGATTTGAAATGCAGATTGATTTTCTCTTGTCTTCATATTTTACTAACAATTTTTTTTTTCCCTTATCTTCAACTGGACAGAACTACAATGGCAGACGACTTTGATATCGAGGCGATGCTTGAAGCTCCTTACAGGAAGGTGGGTGACTGAACAAGCTGTTTCATTTAACATGACTTGACTCTTTGGCACTTGCTTGAGTAGCTGTTGCAATAACGCACCTCAGAAGACGAGTATTTGATTAAATTTGTCTCTCAAGTCTGTCTCAGTGGTAGAGAGAATGATGTATTGTGTGATGTTTCAGCAAATGACCTGAATTACAAATAAATGCCCGTCTATCTCTCTTTATAGACTTGCCTAATGATATCTCATCTCTACTTCCCTGAATACACCTTTGATTCCAGTGTGAAGTGTGAAAAAAGTAAGGTCGTCATTGCGGCATATATTGATGTACTGTGTTCCCTTAGGTCAAATACCAAAAGACTCTCATCCTGTCACCTGTCTGGTGTCAACAAGATGAATGACAGTGGATGAAACAGGGATAGAACCTGACACGAATTGGAGACAGTATTCACATTTTTACAGCGCACATGGTTGTCTTTATACCCAAAACGCCGCCATCTTAAGTAGTTTTTAAGATTGTGCTACCCGGCAGATCATCAGTTATTGGAGAAAACAGTTGTTCATAAAAACACTAACATATATATAATCTCACAAAGTAACATATTGCTCCATAAGAGTAACGGATCACTTACTTTTGCTCGTTATAAAATTTAATGTATTGTTCTAGAATATGAATACTGTCTCCCAAGCCATTCACTAGAGCAGGTTTCAGATAAGTCAACATCTTGATTTTTTGCATGCCCCTCATTTTTAAGCTTCTCCTTAATCCATTTTATTTTGCCATTTGCTTTTAGGAATCTTTTGTGATACTTCACCAGCATAATCAAGAAACTACATTTATTTGGCCTTGTTTAACACGTATGCAGTAAACTTCCCAAGTTGGCTTGGTTGGAGGTATAAAGACACTGATCTCTCTCTCTCAAAAAAAAAAAAGGGTGGGTGCGATTGGGTCGGGTGAGGGTTTTCTATTCGTGACGTTTCTTCCCGTCTTTTCTTTCTTTTGGTATTAATTTGATACCCTGTCACATGGGAGCCGTTCTGACTAAGCCGTGTAAATCCCTGTCTGCTTCAGGACGAGATGTAAGACAGAGAAGGCATCGCGCTCACACAGTCCAACAACACAAATGGACGAAGATTGCACCGAATGACCACCTCCGCTGTGGAAACCTCGTATATCGACCATTTCCTTAGCATCAAGCTTTAGGTTTAAAAGAATAGGGTACTGTCAGATTTTAGAGCTGAATCTCCATTAAGCACCATGGTCCTTCTGCTAGCATGCAAACTGTTGCTCCTTTTTTGGGGCAAAGATTTGATTTTTTGTGGCAGAGCACAAAGGCCAAAGCAGACAGCACGACTGTTAACTGTTTTTCTAAATCAATATATTTTGTATTTCTCTTGTCCCCTTCCCCCATTCCCTTGACGACTTGCTATGTATCCTGTCCATCCTCACGATGTTCTTCTATCAACCCTGCTTAGGGTGACAGCAAGTCCTATAGTGCAAACGGCTATGAAGAACACAGCAGGAAGTGAGTATCAGTTATCTTGTTTACTCATAATTGGGGTGACGGTCCATGTGCTTTACACTTATAATTGTTTTTAATCTCTACATAGGAAAAGGCACAGTCGGAGTCGCAGCCCAAGTGCTGAACGCCGCAGGAGTAAGAGCAAAGAGCGCAAGAAGGGCAAGGACCGGCGTAGAAGCCGCAGCCGGGAGAAGAAACAATCACATAGCAGAGAGCGCCGTTCTCGGAGTCATGAAAAGCATGTTGGACGTTTTCGAGGTCACAAAAGCCCCCAGTGAGTTTTGCATCCTCACATTGCATATTGTAATGCTACATTTGTTAGATCTAATGTTCTTATATGACTCTTTTTTTTGTTTTGGTTTTTTTTTTTTGGTTTTTTGGTTTTAAGAACTAATATACTATGTCTAACTGGCACACCACATCTGTGCTGCTTTTTGCACCAAATATTGTCAGGCTTTACCTTATCTCAACCGTATTTACTTATTTTCTCTATTATCTCAGTCTTTCTGGACATAGTGCTTAAGAATAGCTTATTTCAGTATTTGCATACTGGCCCTGCAAGTACATAACCCGGTATTTGTATTCCTGTGCATAACCTTAGACAAACCACATTTTTCCTTCCGTATATTTACAGCCGCAAACGTTCTCGAAGCAAGAGCCCGTTTAAGAAAGAGAAGAGTCCAATCAGGTAACACAATTATTCTACTATTTCTTTTTGGTCATTGACTAATATGAATTAAATTTGTTGGCTATTGGTTTTATTGGGAATAAAGAGAGCAATTGTTTAATTCTTAACACTAAGCCTATGTGTTATGCCACAGTGAAAAAACATTAGCTACTTTCTCCCACAGGAAACCTATTGATAATCTGAGTGCAGAGGAGAGAGATGCCCGTACAGTATTCTGCATGCAGCTGGCTGCCAGAATCAGACCTAGAGACCTGGAGGAGTTCTTCTCTGCTGTGGGCAACGTAAGTATTGCTCCGCTTTTTTTAATGATTTCTAAGGTTTTGTTTTTTGAACGTTTTGATATTTTTTTTTTTTTCTTCATCTTTACTAAAGGTACGTGATGTGAGGATGATATCGGACAGAAACTCTCGCAGGTCTAAGGGTATTGCATATGTTGAATTTGTGGAGGCCACCTCTGTGCCCCTGGCTATTGGACTGACAGGACAGAGGGTGCTGGGAGTGCCAATCATTGTTCAGGCCTCACAGGTCTGTATAAGTACACATTTTAACAGTTCCCTTGTTTTAGCTGTTTTATCTGTGATGTCTCAGTCTGTATCACTGTATAATCTAGGCTGAGAAAAACAGAGCCGCTGCTGCAGCAGCAGCCCACAACCTGCAGAAAGGCAGTGCAGGGCCAATGAGGCTCTATGTGGGTTCCCTGCACTTCAACATTACAGAGGAAATGCTCAGAGGCATATTTGAGCCCTTTGGGAAGGTGAGGCTGTTACTGAATTATTTCTGTGTTCACACTGGTGCAGATGTACGAGACACCACATGGGCTTTTAACTGCTACTTACTGAGTGAAATTAAAGTGTTCCAAAGTAATTATGAGAGCTCAATTAATCCCAGGCTTGTTTTTCTTACCTAGATTGAAAGCATCCAGTTGATCATGGACAGCGAGACGGGCAGATCTAAAGGTTATGGCTTTATATCGGTAAGTCTTTTTTACAGTGGGCAATAAAAGCACAATGACTAAACTGCACTATATATGTAACTCTGTCTCTGCACATTTCCACACCTCACTGTTTTTTGCTTGCAGCTGGTGGTCAATTGTACATTATTAAACCATAGCAAGCTTTGGGGAAGAAATATGCTTAAAGAATGAAACTAGCAGGGAAAACATGTGCTTGTGGAAAAAAGTCTAGGCACTGAGCAGATATCTAGAGATTAATGTTGAAAATGTTAATATCAAAATGTTACATTGCTAATATTCAAACTTTGCAGTTGAATTAAAAATATATCTAGGCTATAAAAGAAGGCCCATTGATTGGCCTGCAAAGCAATTGCAAAGGCAAACTTAATTTGTTTAAGAAACTGTGCTTGTTACTTAGCTGATACTAGGTAGATTTGGCAAGAACAACGTTAAAATATTTTTACTCTCCTGAAATCTGTCAAATGTTGCATAAATCTCTATCTCTGTCAAAGAACACAGTGTAATTAAAATATGATACAATTGTTGATTAGTGGCAATGGGATTTTTGGATTTAATATTCTCTTGATTTGTAGTTTGCAGATGCTGAATGTGCCAAGAGGGCCTTAGAACAGCTAAACGGTTTTGAGCTCGCCGGCCGACCCATGAAGGTGGGTAACGTGACGGAGCGCTCAGACGGCTCATCAGCAAGCTCTTTCTTGGACAATGATGAGCTGGAGAGAACAGGCATTGACTTGGGCACCACGGGCCGCTTGCAGTTGATGGCGCGACTTGCAGAAGGTATTAGAGATCAGCTTAACCTGTGTGTTGTAGTTTGTATCCTGACTCGGATACGCCGCGATTGTTTCATAATCAAATATTAATGCATTTGATTAACATTGTCTATGATTAGTTTTCAAAGAATCCAATTTTTTTTTTTTTTTTTTTTTATATAAATAAAGGTACAGGCCTACAGATTCCCCCAGCTGCAAAGCAGGCTCTGCAGATGAGTGGCTCTATCCCATTCAGTAACTTTCCTGGAGGTAAGGATTTTGTTGTTTTTTTTTCCATTCACTGAGCTCTGTCTCTCTGTACGAAATATTTTTTCCAACATTCATTAGGGAGCCAGGTGACTACGCTCCTGCTCTGTACTCTTTCACTAAAACAGACATACAGTAGACATTTCTGACAATTGTCAAATTGCTTTTAAAAGAATTTTTTTTTTTATTCAAGGCTTCACTGGTCAGTTTTGTTACATAAGAGAATTGTTACCGTATGTGAAGTACCCTGCTCTAAAAATTAAGTGAACACTTAATCATCACAGTACAACACCAGTCAGTTAAAGTTCATATGAAATTTGCAAAAGAAAATGATAACCGGTGCATTGAAGAGGCAACAGCAAGACAACTCCCAAATAGGGAATAGTTTTGAAGGTATTGGCCACAGACAGTTGTCATCTCCTTGTCCTTCTTGATTGACTGTCACTACTTGTATAAGCCAGTAACTGCAACCCAGGCAGGTTGCATAGGTTCTGTTCACAGATGAGAGCAGGTTCATGTGACTGAGCACATGTGACAGACTTGAAAGAGTCTGGAGATGCTGTAGGGAACTTTATGCTGCCTGCAACATCATCCAGCATGACCATTTATGCATTGGGTCAGTGATGGTGTGGGAAGGAATATCCTTGGAGTGTCGTACAGACCTCCACCAGCTAGCCAACAGCACCCTTACTGATGTTGGGTATCGTAATGAAATCCTCAGAGCCACTGTTAGACCTTATACTCTGGTCCAATGGTCCCTGGGTTCTTCCTACTACTGACTACTACTAAACACTACTGACCTAGATTACGGGTTGTTGTGATTCATGCAAGTTGGATCAGCCTGTAATTTCAATTGTTTTATGAGTTTTGGTGTGATTTTGAATTCTGTCCTAAATGAGTTGATTTTGGTTTCCACTGACCACTGTCCTCATTTTGTTCTCAGCAAATTTTTTTTTGAGCAGTATAGTTCAAGGAGTTACCCACCTACATGTAACAACCTAAGGCATTGTGCAAACAGAGATAAGGTGGTGGGTAATAAAATGTACAATTTTCCACAGTGAGTTTTATAAGGTGCTTAGTGTTGCATCACCTAATTTTCTATGATCCTTATCAGGGCTTTTCTTCATTGTTCTATTCTTTGGTTAAACAAATTTCATGCTTCAAAGTGTACTGTGCTGTGTATAATGTGATCATTATTCTTATGAAGTTAGTTACATTTAAACCCACTCCAAAAATCATGCAATGATTGATTTATAAGGGGTTTACATTTTGTTGGGTTTTATGGCTTGCAGGGTACAATCAGAATTTCTGTTCAGCTTGGTGTCAGGCTTCACAATATCAGATGTTAATCATTATTTCAGTATTAGCCTTTGTGTTGCTGACACTGCAGAATGTAGGATATATTGCTGATGCTGCAGACTTTGCAAATGACCTATGTTTAATATGTGTTCTGATGAGTCATGACCTTACCATGACAAATATTTTGTGAATGTAAAAAAGGCCAGTCTTTTCGATATATTGCAACATGTGGCATTTTTGTACCATCTCAACGAACACTGATAGCTGTGAGGGATTAATCAGTTACTGAAAATAAATGAATAGTATGTGCTAAAGATACTGTAATATATAAAATTGTTTTTGTGTTACAGTGATCCCTGCACCAAGCATGAACCAGGCCATGAACCTTCCCACCCAACCCCTGGCCACTCACTGCCTTCAGCTCTCCAACATGTTCAGCCCACAGTCGTGAGTCTTTCCAGCATTCTGCCTCTCTGGGTGTGTCTGTGTGTATGTTATGAGTGTTTATTGATGCTGATTCTCTGTGTTTGTTTTTTTCTCCCCATCCACATCAGAGAAAATGAGCCCGGCTGGGATATAGACATTCAGGACGACGTCATTGAAGAGTGCAATAAACATGGAGGTGTTGTTCACATATATGTAGACAAGAATTCTGCTGAAGTAAGATTTGCTAACATTATATACATGTTGCTATGTTTTGATGCTTCTAGCATTATAGTTTTATCCTCATGTACCTTTTTAGTTTTTCAACTGGTTCTTCTTTCACTCTCTTAGGGTAACGTGTATGTGAAGTGTCCATCTATCCCGGCCGCCATGGCTGCTGTTAGCGCCCTACACGGACGTTGGTTTGCAGGTAAGGTCTGCACTTTTTTTCTCTAATGAATGTGTCTTAAGTGAGTCCAGTTTATACATATGTTAAATGGTATAAACTAGGTCTGTTAGAATAAATTTCTTCTGAATCTGGATATAAATCTGTTGAATAGATTTTGATGGCTATCAAGCTAGTTTGCTGAAGAGTGTTAAATTAGACAACGATGACATGAAAACCGTTTTGGGATTCCAGCTACTTCTCCTTGAGAATGAATATGGAAATGAGTAGTTATCACATCCCATGTGTAAAGCTGTTCATTTAGTGGCCAATTTTTTTCAGTCGTCTATTAGTCCTTTTAGTGTTCTGCATTGTTTTGAGAATTTCCACGGTACTAGTGAGCAGTGTTGTAAGCTTATACGATGATGTTTTGTTTAACTGTGGTGCATTTGAAGAAATAATAGTTGATGGTCTTAGCTTTTTAAATTAAAAACCCTTGGCAATTGTTTCCAAAATATAAAAGAAAACATTACTGTGGGTATAGCATTAATGAGAAGTTATCATGTGTTTAAAATGAGTGGCTACTGAAAATGTCTATTGTCTGTGATACTAACATGTATCTTTTCTTGTTTTTGTTTTGACAGGCAAAATGATCACTGCTGCCTATGTGCCCCTCCCAACCTACCACAAACTGTTCCCTGACTCAGTCACAGCCGTTCAGCTGCTGAGACCAACACGCCGGTGATCCACAGTCCCTGCTGCACAGTCCAATTCTTCTGACTGTCTCTGTCTCTCTGCATAGCCCGGAGATGCAAACATCGCCCTGCCCTTTTAGGACAGCTGCTGTCTGTCCCTGGAGGTCCATAGCACATTCTAGATCTCAGAGGTACAAAGTTGCCTGAGGGTGTATTTGAAAGCTGGCTGGACTGCGTTAGAAAAAAGGCCCTGGGCAATCAGTCTGGATGTACTCAGCTATCTGGGATCACTTTAAGTTTTTAGCTTTTTCTAATCACTTTCATTTTGTAAAGAACTCTGCAATTAAAATGGCTTTGAAAATATTTTGGCTTTGTTTTTCCTCATCTCTCATAATGTTATCTTGTGTATTAAAGGCTCTTAGTGCAGAAGTACTTTTACATTAACTGATCCTTATTAAAATACATAAGTAACACATTCAGGAGGTTTTTCACATTAAGCCTACGAATATTCCTGGAGAAGCATCAGTAACTCATGTCCTGGTGTGAATGCAGGCTGTTTTTTTGGTCTCAATTCAAGCTGAACACACATGATGCGCTGTCATCTAAACTGCAACAGGACATGGGGTCACTAATGTGACATTTCTCTTGTCTCATAATGGCTGTGCTGCACGAATACCCTTCACTGTATTTCACTGTGACTCAAATTGAAACAAAGTGTGAACCTTCCTAAAAGGGGAGGTTAGCGTCTACTGTCTGTAGTCCTTTTTTCTGTCAGCAACTTTTCAAGCATTTTTGATAACCTTTAGACTGTTAATCAGTCAACTGCTGTAGGACAGGACATTGTCTCTGAGATGAATACTGTTATTTTTAGAAGGAAAAGATACTCTACATAAAAAAATTATGAGAAAGCAGGTTTATTTGTAAAAAAAAAAAAAAAAAAAAAAAAATCCTTTTCCTGTAAGTGGGAGATACAGAACTGCAAAAAAAACAACTTTGTATGCAAAATGTTATGGCAAGGTTGTAGCCAAAGAAAATATCAAAAATGGACCGTGTAGCAGAAATAAATATAGAACGATTTGAAATGAAGTTTATAATAGGACAGCATTGATATGTAAATAATAGACTATTTCAGAGGTTGAATTGAATGGTCATAAATACATGTGCAAGGTAGTGTGCGTATTTACATGCGTACAGTGAAATTTATACAATGAGCATGTGGTGTTGACTACAGAAGTAATACAGGTGTATTTGTTGGGCTTTTTTTATGAAAACAACTCAGTAATTCAGAAGGGAAAATGTGGAGTTTGGATTTTGTAGAATCTTCAGATGAGCAGATCCGTTCGGTTAAAATCTGTTGAGCAGAACCCTATGTGACTGACATTGGACCTGAAGATGAAGGAAAAGGAGAATAAAGAAGGAGAGAGGTAAATGATCAGAACATTTACTGCTGTTCACACAACATAGTTCTTAGCCATTTCAGCAGTATATACCATAGGGAAGGGGTGTTCAATCTTATCCAGGAAGGGCCGGTGTGTGTGTACAGGTTTTCATTCCAACCAACTCAGGTGTGGCTTCTGCTCGGTTGGAATGAAAACCTGCACCTACACCGGCCCTTTCTGGATAAGACTGGACACCCCTGACATTAGGGGAAATTATTCTAATTGATAAATTGTCCTTTTCTAAGGTGAATTCTGTCTTTGGTGGACTTATCACATCCATCCATCCATTTTTTGTACTGTTTATCCTGTTTAGGGTCACAGTGTACCTGGAGTCTATCCCAGGGGACTCAAGGGGCACAAGGTGGAGGACATCCTGAAAGGGGTGCAAACCCTGTCACGGGGCACGAGCTCTCTCACACACACATCCATTCACACTACAGACAATTTAGAGATGCTAATCAGCCCACAATGCATGTGTTTGGATTCAGGGAGTAAAATAAAACACTCAGAGGAAACCCCTGAAGCAAGGGGAGAACTCCACACACTCAGGAAAGAGGCAGGAATCAAACCCCAACCCCAGATGTGCAAGGTGAAAGGCAGTTTTTCTTTGTTAAACAACACACTTTTTATACTCTTCATTATTAACCATAGACCATGTAAAGCATCCTCTCTGAATAATGCAAGCTCTTCTGAATGAGTTGTTACTATAGAAACGAGCGATTATAAGTCTGTAAGAGCTGACATTATAGAAAATTCATCAACACATTCTGAATGCAAACGAATGCGGGGGAAATTACCATGTGTCTAAATCCACGTCTGGTCTTAGAAGTCGATGAAATCTCTGTTAAGAAGGAAAAAATTTAATTAAAGATTTAATATGTAACTGGTATATAGAGGACAAACTGCAAAACTATAAAAGTTCTTATACTGATGGGTTGACACACTGGAATGAATCGCTGACACATTTCTACCATCCAATAATTCCAACTGTAGGTCCATTATTAAAGTAATATTGGATAGTTTGGTCCATATGCAAATCAATTCAAATTCATTCATTGTCTGCCACTTATCCAAACTATACTCGGGTCACGGGGAGCCTGTGCCTATCTCAGGCATCATTGGGCATCAAGGCAGGATACACCCTGGACAGAATGCCAACCCATCGCAGGGCACACACACACTCTCATTCACTACAGACAATTTAGAGATGCCAATCAACCTACCACACATGTCTTTGGGGGGAGGAAACCCCCAAGGCATGGGGAGAACATGCAAACTCCACACACACATGGCGGAGGTGGGAATCGAACCCCCAACCCTGGAGGTGTGAGGCAAACATGCTAACCACCAAGCCACCGTGCCCCGCAATTCAAATTATAAATTCAAATTTTGTCACGTACGCAATCGTATACAGTACGACATGCAGTGAAATGCCTTTTACGACTTTCTGTGTTATAAACAGAACAAGGCTGTGATGGCAGCCAACCTTGCCACAAAGCTGTTTACAGAATTACTCAAATTCATCCCTAATGACTGAGCCAGAAAGTTGATGATGGCAAGGAAAATCTTCCAGAAACGATAGGAGGAAGGAACCTTGAGAGGACCCAGAGTCACAGGGTGACACCAGATAAGGTAAGATAACTGCATAACCAGGAAATTCATTCTAGTTTTAATCTGAAGTTTATCAACTGTTAAAGCTGAGATGACAGAGAAGCCATGTGGCCACCGAAGACTTCAGGAAGACCTACCTTTCTGTGTATGAAGCAAGAGAAAGTGATAAGCAGGAAGATTCCACCACACACTGCTAACACGATGAAGCCCAATTTATAGAAACTCAAATCAGACGAGTTCTGCTCACGTCTCAGGTTCACTTGTGTGGCCTCTGAGGAAAATACACACAAACGCTGAATCACACTGTTTCCTAGCCAATGTGGCTCACCCTTTATGATTGAACTGTTATAGAAATGATAACATTACAAACACAGCACATGTTATAGAACACCTTCTGACCAATCACAATCAAGAATCCAACAGATATGTGGTACAGATTCCTGTGTGTACCTGTGCTATGTGTGCTGGGCAGCTCTGTATTGACAGGAGTTGTGTAGCTGTAGCTGTATTCCACTGTGCAGCTCCAGTCCACAGCTGTGTTGGTTTGTGTGATGAGCTGTAGGTAGATATCCAGAACCTCCTTAGCTCTCTGTAAGGCTTGAACAGGGGAATCAATGTACTGCTTCAGAAACACCACTGGGATCTCCTAGGGGAAAAGTAATGCTTTATTATTTCTCTGGGTTTTACGATTAGAACAGAGGTTCCTGTATAACTGAACCCTTTATAACTGCCCATCCAGCCATCCATCCATTTTCTATTCAACTTATGCAACATAGGGGGGCTAGAGCCTAATCCAGGACTCATGGACAGGGGACAGGTTGCCAACCCATTACACTCACACATCCATTCATATGCTTCAGAGATACCAATCAGTCTACAATACATCTTTGGACTGGAAGAGGAACCCCCAAAGCACAGGGAGTACATGCAAACTTTGTGCATACAGATCAGAGGCAAATATGCTAACCACTAAACCACTGAGCTATTTTTCAGTATAGAAAAGGATCATTATTATGATCAAGTCATCCCTTATATTGTGTGTATGGAGTCTGCATATTCTCTCCATGCCTCATGGGTTTCCTCCGGGTACACAGTTTTCCTTCTCCAGTCTAAAGACATGTGCTGTAGGCTGATTGGCATCTCTTTATTTGTTTGTGGTGTGTGAGTGTGAATGCTGTAGACTGGCATCATGTCCAGGCCTTGCACCAAAAGACTCCTGGAATAGACTCCAGGGTCCCCGTTACCCAGTAGGATAAGCGAGTTGTTTTAATGTAGTCAACTAGCTCATCCTTACTTTATTACAATCATTTAGCTAATATTTTCTGTGGCATTGGACATGGGACTGGGCGTTCACTTGAACATTGGGCTAGCTAATGGATTAAACAAAGACATTCAAATTAACATAAAAAGATGCATTTTGCAATTAGTTTGGAATAATTTGGCAGCAAATTCACAAGGCAGAAAACAATCCTGTCTCTCTGTTAAAGAGAAGACTAGGATGCAGGTGCTGGTTCTAGCAAACATTACTTGACATCCATCAGGTTGAAGACTAGCACCAAACCAAATGTTTTGCTTGACATCCGCCTCATTTCTCCAAACACAACCCCCCCAAAGTGTTGAATCCCAACATGTTTTGCTTGAGCTTAAAATTGGCTCAAAAAGGTCAGGGTTTTTTCATAAATATGTCAGAGTTGTTGAGATTTTGGTGCTCATGAGACTACTGCGGATGGTGGAACAGTAAACACGAGGTGAAATTTAGATTGCACCATGTCCCCTTGAGGGCATTTTGGTGTTTGGAGTGAATCCATTTAATTGTGTAGGCGTTGTAGATGGTGAACCAGAGCTACAGTGGTTCAGGGAATGAATCTTGCACATGTTTATGCTTTCCTGTTATAGCATTAGAGCAATTCTCCCCAGTAAAGCACATTATGAGCGGAATAAAATTCCATTCTGTGCTTTAAGAACATAATATTACAGTATCGCCTAGAGGAAAGAATCTGTAAAGGTGATTAATCATTTCTTGCCATAATGTACACTTGGGAAGTAGTTTTACTACTTTACTATTTTAGAAAGTAGATTGCAGTAAATCTCAACAGATTTTAATTGAATGGATCTTCTTCTTCTTCTTCTTCTTCTTCTTCTTTTGGCTTCTCCCTTCAGGGGTCGCCACAGCGAATCATCTCTCTCCACCTATCCCTATCTTCTGCATCCTCAACACTTGCACCCACTAGCTTCATATCCTCATTAATTCCATCCATATACCTCCTCTTTGGCCTTCCTCTTTGCCTCCTGCCTGGCAGCTCCATGTCCAACATTCTCCTACCAATATACTCACTCTCCCTCCTCTGAACATGTCCAAACCATCTTAATCTGGTCTCCCTAACTTTGTCCCCCAAACGTCCAACATGAGCTGTCCCTCTGATGTGCTCGTTCCTAATCCTGTCCAACCTTGTCACTCCCAGTGTGTTTTTTTTTCCCTTTTATAAATAAATATGTCCAGAACATCAAACCAGAATCAACATTATTGCCGGTTTGACTATTAATATTTTAGGTCACTGATTTGTCTAAATTTTTATGGATTGTTTGAACAAACAATTTTTTAAATTTCTGTTCTGTACCCTTAAGTATTTTTTACAAAGTTTGATAACTGGCCATTATTTCTGTGTGAACCAAAACAGCAGGATGGATGTTTAGGTCCCAATGTTCTCAAAAATGAAAAAAAGATCTGTCTCACATCATGAATGTCAGTCTGTTTATTAATTAATTATTTATATTTATATAAGGAAGCTATTGGAAAATTTGATGAGAGTTAAAAAGTTTTTGGTTACTAGGTCTAATGAGGTAACGTCTGTGAGAGCTACATTTTGTCCTATGCACTCATTTGCATTTTTGCACTCATTTGCATCTAACAGTAAGTAAACACACACACACACACACACACACACACGCACACACACACACACACACACCTCGAGTTCTTCATTAAGAGGTGGCACACACTGCTGTGAGTAGATGTTGTGGATGAGGTCCTGTAGTAAGAGGACCGACAGAGCGCTCTCCGAGCCTCGGGAATATCGGAAGTGTGCACTCAACAAGTCCAGCACACGTGGCAGAGCTGCTTTCACATAACACACTGAGCTCTGAAAGACAGACAGCCAAGTTATGAGGACTCTTGGAAGCCTGGTTATAAGGCAAAGCTGTGTTTGAGTGTGTTGTTTGAACATTACTCTGACTTTCCCCTTGCTCCAGTGGAAAGACTGTACCTTATACTGTATACAGTGTAATTAAATACTGTCCTGCGCTCAATAGCAGCTTTATTCTCATTCTGTTTTTACTGACCATGAAGTGAAGCGTCACACTTAATTCTTTTTAACAGAAAACATGTCCAGCAATGAATTTCTTTATAATGTATGATTCATATGAAAGTACACACTCAGCACTTTAAAAATGGGTTGTTCTTACATTTACGGCATTTGGCAGACACTCTCATCCAGAGCGACATACAAAGGTGCTTTAGTTCTCAGTCAATGAATACATTAACACTGGTTCAATGGGGGGAGGGGAGAGGAGGAGAGGAGAGGAGAGGAGAGGAGAGGAGGGGAGGGGAGGGGAGGGGAGAGGAGAGGAGGGGAGGGGAGGGGAGGGGAGGGGAGAGGAGAGGAGGGGAGGGGAGGGGAGGGGAGAGGAGAGGAGGGGAGGGGAGGGGAGAGGAGAGGAGAGGAGAGGAGAGGAGAGGAGAGGAGGGGAGGGGAGGGGAGAGGAGGGGAGGGGAGGGGAGGGGAGGGGAGGGGAGGGCACGGGGGCTTAGTACATTTGCCTCACACCTCCAGGGTTGGGGGTTCGATTCCCGCCTCCGCCGTGTGTGTGGAGTTTGCATGTTCTCCCCGTGCCTCGGGGGTTTCCTCCGGGTGCTCCAGTTTCCTCCCCCAGTCCAAAGACATGCATGGTAGGTTGGTTGGCATCTCTAAATTGTCCATAGTGTGTGATTGCGTGAGTGAATGAGAGTGTGTGTGCACCCTGCGATGGGTTGGCACTCTGTCCAGGGTGTATCCTGCCTTGATGCCCAACAACGCCTGAGATAGGCACAGGCTCCCCGTGACCCGAGAATAGTTCAGATATGCGGTAGACAATGAATGAATCCAGTGGCTGGGTTTGAGGCATTGGCTGGGAATCGAACCGGGGCCTTCCGCATGATAGGCGAGAAACCTACCACTGAGCCACCAATGCCCCAAATACAATTATCTTGAATTAAATGATCTTAAACCTTGGAACAGATCTTGATAATGGCTAGCTACTGTATTTCATGCTCTCTTCTGAATTTCTTCTGTAAAGCCAGATAATCTCATCTGCTCAAACTGCTGCTCATGCTGCATCATGGCAGTGTAACACACTCAAAGGAGAGCAATATCTACCTCCTGCTGAATACATGTACTCACAAATGCCCACGATCGGCTAGTGTGACTGCGATTGACAATAGAGAAAGAGTGATGCCGTCGTTCCCATTTAGAAAGCATGAAAAAATTGTTTTCTTAGCTCCTGGCCATAAAATGTCATTGACTAGGCAGCTATGTTTAAGTTCAATTCACTTCAATTTCACAAAGTGAAAGTGTTTTTTGTAACACATGTTGTGGATCTTTTCACTGACAAAGTTGGCGAATGTCAGAGGAAGCGGTGGTATGTTAATATCTCCCAAAGCTAATTCCCAATTCCGCATTGGCAGAAAGATGACGTATAATTCCATTTCCATGATCAGAACTAAAAGTGAAATTTAGTGTGAATAGTCTTACCAGATTTCTCTTCTCGATGAACATGTAGGATATTGAACATCCATTCCTCATCTGGTTATTGATCTGAGAAACAGTGTAAGAATTAGACATCAGCATTTCTCCATTGCTTGATTTTACACATCATAGAAACGCACATACTTCTAATATGACAGCATTTTTCCCATATATTGTGCGCATGGGCGGCACAGTGGCTTAGTGGTTAGCATGTTCGCCTCAAACCGCCAGCGTCCTGGGTTCGAATCTCCCCGTGCTTGGTGGGTTTCCTACAGGTGCTCTGGTTTCCTCCCACAGTGCAAAGACATGCAGCTAGACTGATTGGAGTCTCTAAATTGCTCATAGTGTGTGATTGCATGAATGAGTGTGTGTGTGTGTGTGTGTGCGTGCGCCCGCCCTGTGATAGACAGGATACACCCTGGCACTCCGTCCCTGAGGTTATATCAGATAAGTGGAAATATTGTGATAATGGCTGTTCCACAGATTACTGTGAGAAAAAGCAGACATTACTGAAACACTGATGAGCCTTGCAATGTATTTACAAGAGTGTGTTATCCTGTCTTAAATAGTGTTTGGTGAATTTTTGCTGATAATACCAATTAAGACATTTTCTCTCCTGTTGTATTCAGTACCTTTATTAGTTGGATCATTATCTTGCAATAAAATACAAAATAAGGTCTACTCACTAGATGATTTATCTGGAGCAGGTGATCTTTGGTTATGGAGTGCTTGCATGGTCCAGGGATGTCCATCATACACAGAGGAATATACAGGAGCACAAGAACACACACACTCTTCACCTGGGAAATGTGCAAAAAAAAAAATATTTAGTATTCAGCAGTACATGCCTTGCCTGCTTCATATTTATCTCCTTAATTAGGAAGTGGTTACATTTCCATTTATTCATTTTTTTATCTAGATATCCTTACAACCTTTTTTTCAGCTGGTCAGACTACATACCAGCTACTAAAATACAGCCCAAGCTGGCCAAACCAGTTCATCATCTTTGCCTACTGGAAACTGCTGCCAAATGCTCATCAGAGAATTTTTATGGAAATACCAAGAGCAACTCAAAGGAAATCTGAACCATTTATAATAAGTAGAGCTGGAAAGTACAGTGGGAAAAAAAAGTCCACACACCTGTTAGGTTTCTGTAATGTAGCTAGTGAAACTAAGGTCCAACATGTCAGATTGCTTCTTGCATAATAAGGGGAAAAAAGAAAAAAATGGTTGCATAAGTGCATATGCCCCTTAGTAACTCAGTTTATTTTTTTTATTTTTTTGGGGGGGGGTTTAAGAGTCTACCAATGTAGCACAGCTTGATTTCTTGCTCCATCATAGCTGCCCCTGCACTCTGACCCCAACTTCCTCAGCTGGGATATGTGAAGAATAGAATTCCACTGTGCTGTGATGCATGTGTGGTGATAATAAAGGCTTCTATCGCTTCTCTCATTGATGGCTGGTGTACGATAATCCATTTTGAATATGGGTTTGAATGTGATTGGTTAATTCACAGGCAATTCTAAAAGGTTGTGCACACTTTTTGTTGTCTGTTATATCCTGGTAAAGGTGGAAATAGATCTGACATGATTTATCTTGGTTTTAGTTTTTATTTCGCAAAAATCTGCAACCTTAACAAGGCTGTGTATGCTTTTTATATCCACTGTATCGGACCTGTTGGTAAAGTTGGCCAAGCTTGACCAGTTCAACCTTTGTTTTTGCGGCTAGCAGCTGTTCCGATCGACCCAGAGGTTTTTATTTCCAGCTGGTGGGAAGGTATAATACAATACAAGCAGAGGACTGCGGGTTGAACTGACAATGATACAAAGGCCACAAGTTTCCACCACTGACCAGAAGCAAGTGTAAGATAACAACAAGAAGTTGTAGAAAGGACAGAGCTTGCGCTTGGATGTTTTTGCAAAACCACACGAGAAAAGAGTCGCTTTGGTGATGGTTTCCTCAGATCCAGTTTTCTATGCTAAGGTACAGAGATTTTTACTCAAGTAAAAGTACTAGGATTATCCTACACAGGGTCACAGGGAAACTAGAGTCTATCAAGGGACACCACGGATGAGGTGCCACCCGAACACGGGGCACACACTCATTCACACAATATGGACAATTTAGAGACGCCAATCAGCCCACGTCTTTGGATTGGGGGAGGAAAATGGAGTACACAGAGGAAACCCCAGAAGCATGAAGAGAACGTGCAAAGTCCATATATACGAGGCAGAGGCAGGATCCAACCAGATGTGGTGTGAGGCAAACCTGTTAACCACTAAGCCACCATGCTACCCTATGATCATATAAAGAAGCTGAATTCCATAAGACAATCCGAATTAGCTTGTATATGTAACAATAGATGGATTATTTTGGGGTGATGGCCATATCAATGACTATATTTTTGGTTTTTATTAATTATTAATATTATTATTATTATAAGTTGATCCTATATATATTGTATATATATATATATATATATATATATATATATATATATATATATATATATATATATATATATATATATATATATATATATAGGATACATACATTATTTTTACATTATTACATTATTTTTACATTTTTTCCCAGGTTTAAGAGAAAACACTGAGTCTATTCTTGTGCCTTGAGTCTATTCATTATGTTCATTCGTAAAACCCGGTGCATCAGCAAGAGTTCATCAGTAATTTCAGGTCTCTCTTCACTCTCTGTACATACCTGGGTCTGGTGGAGAATGTGGGTGTAAAGGTTCATCCGGGTCATGGATCCAGCAGGAGAAAAGGACGTTCTTCACTTAGATGCATTTGAGCACATTGAAAGACTGTTGAGTTTCAAGAAAAAGAAAAGAAAAATTTATATCTATTTATGAAACCCAGAGCAGCTGATCATAAAGGTTTTAATCCATATGAGAGCAGAGCAGAGCAACACTCCACAGATGAAAGAATACCAACTTCTGCCACTTCTCCCCTCTTTGGTTTTGGCTTTGACCCTCCCACACACACCCCTCTCTCAGTCCCACTTTCTCTCTCTCTCTTCCCTCTCCCTCCGTCCCCCTCTCTCTGTCTCTTTTTGCTTTCTCTCCTTTTCTCTCTCTCTCCCTCTCTCTCTCTCTCTCTTTGCTTTCTCCCCTTTTTCTCTCTCTCTCTCTCTCTCTTCTCTCTCTCTCTCTCTCTCTCTCTCTCTCTCTCTCTCTCTCTCTCTCTCTCTCTCTTTCACCCTCCCTCTTTCTCTCTCTCTCACCCTGTCTCCCTCTGTCATCCTCTCTCTTTTTCTTTCTCTCCCTCTATCCTTCTCTCTCTCCCTCTCTCACCCTCTCACTTTCTCTCTCTTCCTCTCTCTCTCCCTCTCTCACCCTCTCCCTCTTTCTCTCTCTCCTTTTCTCTCTCCCTCCCTCCCCCTTTCCCTTTAACTCTCCACTTTCTCTTCTTCTCTCTCTCTCCCTCTTTAACCCTCACCCTTTCTCTCTCCACTTTCTCTTCTTCTCTCTCTCTCTCCCTCTCTCACCCTCTCTCCACTTTCTCTCCTTCTCTCTCTCTCCCTCTCTCACCCTCTCCTTTTTTTTCTCTCCCTCTCTCACCCTCTCTGCTTTTCTCTCTCTCCCTCCCTCCCCCACTCTCTGTCACTCTTCACTTTCTCTTCTTTTCTTTCTCTCCCTCTTACTCTCTCTTTCTATCTCTCCCCCTCTCCTTCTTTCTCTCCCTCTCTCATCCTCTCTCTTTCTCTCTCTCCCTCTGTCACCCTCTGTCACCCTCTCTCACCCTCTCCCACTTTCTCTCTCTCTCTCTCTCTCTCTCTCTCTCTCTCTCTCTCTCTCTCTCTCTCTCTCTCCCCTCCCTCCCCCTCTTTCTGTTACTCTCCACTTCCTGTACTTTTCTCTCTCCCCCTCTCTCTTTCTCTCTCCACTTTCTCTCCTTCCCACTCTCTCCCTCTCTCATCCTCTCTCTTTCTCTCTCTCTCCCTGTCTCACCCTCTCTCTTTCTCTCTCCACTTTCTCTCTCTCTCTCTCTCTCTCTCTCTCTCTCTCTCTCTCTCTCTCTCTCTCTCTCTCTCCCCCCCCCCCACTCCCTCCCTCCTGTTATTGTACAAGAAATTTGCTTAGTGTTATGTTCAGTTTGCTAGGGTCAACAATCTTGTTATTACGGGTTGAAGCACTTCTTCATTAATAATAAATTCTTGAATAACAGTAATATTGGCTTTAATTCAAAGTAATATTGGCTTTTAATTCATAGGTTCATATTAATGTGTTCATTCTAATGCATTATAGTTTCTACAGAAAACTCGTACACACACAGCAATCCACATATTCTAAGCCTTACAATAAATAAATAACTAAAAAAAGAATTAGATTAAATTACATTAAAAAGAAAAAAGAAGCTGCTGAGGCAAGGACAGTTAAAAGGTGTAGTAACTTAATGTAATTCTTTATTAAATCAAAAGTAAATTGTAGTTGGCCAAGTGTTATATATGTAATATATGTAGAATAATACACTTCAGAATGAACTGTTTTAAAAAAAAAAAAAAAAAAAAAAAGTGGAAAAGAATTCACTTCAGCTTGGTAAAATGATTAGTTTTAACAGTGTGCCCCCGGGGTGAGTTGTTCCTCACACAAACTGGATAAACTGTGGTTACATTTCTCTGTAAGACTTTTCTTTTGTTGAGTTTAGTCAATATTGCATGTGCAGAAACATGGAGTTTGATCTTGACTGGAATATTCACTAGCCAATCCTCTCAATTCTAATTATTCAATTGAATTTTATTTGTATAGCTCTTTTAACAACAGATATTGTCTCAAAGTAGCTTCACAGAACATATCGTACAAAAAGTTCAAGATTAATATTAGACTTAGATTTAAATGTACTTGTATTTATCCCTCATGAGCAAGCCTGAGGTGAGTGTGGCAAGGAAAAACTCCCTTAGATGGTAAGAGGAAGAAACCTTGAGAGGAACCAGACTCAAAAGGGAACCTCATCCTCATTTGAGTGACACTGGAGAGTGTGATTATGAATAATATTCTTTCTACAGTCAACTGTCTAGCCAAGTCAAGTGTTAATTATATGCACTGAAAATGTTTTCATTGACAAGATTTTCATTTGAAATTCCCTACAACTCAAATCAACCACATTGAAATTCGGTACATGATGAAGATCTGAACCAGAGAGTGCTGGATGCTATAACCGAATTGTAGCAACAGAAAAGGAGTCAACACTTTCTGACCAATCAGACTCGAGAATTCACCAACACTATAGTATAAACTTCACAGGAACATAAGATTTTCTGTCATTGTGCAATTCTGAATTTGTGTTAACTGAATACTTCATATGTTTATTGCCTGAATTCCCTTGATTATTCCTTCTAATCAAAAGGTTTTCTTTTTTATATCTTCTAAAATGATAAATTTGCTACTCAGTGCAGTAATCTGTATACTTCTGTCCAGGACATATACAGTATTAAATCGAGAACATTAAATCCACCACATTTCGGATATAATCACATGCTACATATAACCTGACCTCCTTGCTGGAGGCGTTTCCTGTAAAATTAGTAGTATATATATTTTTTACAAAGTCATTCCAATGAGGTAAATATTTGCTGTGACCTTTTATAGAGTTTGTGCCGAAGTACAACTGAGAGAACAATAGAAGGATGTGTTGAAATATTTGCTGATGCACACAAAAGTGCACCGCATCACAAGATGCTATTTTCACTGCTCGCCAACTGCCCATTCCAGTGGATTTTCCCAACCAAACAGAACGACCACATTCATGATACACATTTGTATTTATGGCTTTGTCACTGAAACCAAAAGAACAGCATGGACGTACACAGTGCAAACCTCTGGCATGATTTAGCGTGGTGATGAACTCGACCTTTTCTCAATTTGGTTTTGGTTTTCTTTCGTGATGAAGAGAACACTGCCTGAAAGACTTGTCTTTCCTGTTATTGTTCGGGATGAAAAGACCTTTAACATTTGTTATTGTATCTCATACTGCAGGAGTCCAGAAAAATAACTGTAACCTTTGCGACAGATATATCAGATATTAAATATTACATATTAATATATTAAATATTAGAAATTGAATGACAAACAAGAGAAAAAACATCTTATATATCATCTTATTCACCTTTTAGACATAATTTTGACTATTTTGTATTTTGGTCATTCTTTAGTAAATATCAAATAACTTCTTTTCAAGAGGGGTAAAAATACTAGAATAATTGTTGCGATTGCTAAAATACTTGAATAATTGTTGTCATTAATATAAAAGTATTATTTTGCACTATTTATACACTATATTGCCAAAAGTTTTGGGATGCTCCTCCAAATCATTGAATTCAGGGGTTGTTTTTCAGGGGTTGGGCTTGGCCCTTAATTCCAGTGAAAGGAACTCTTAGTGCTTCAGCATACCAAGACATTTTGGACAGTTTCATGCTCCCAACTTTGTGGGAACAGTTTGGGGATGACCCCTTCCTGTTCCATCATGACTGCACACCAGTGCACAAAGCAAGGTCCATAAAGACATGGATGAGCGAGTTTGGTGTGGAGGAACTTGACTGGCCTGCACTGAGTCCTGACCTCAACCCGATAGAACACCTTTGGGATGAATTAGAGCGGAGACTGCGAGCCAGGCCAAAACTGGGACGTCTGCCTTTACACGCACATGAATGTAATATGGAGTTGGCCTTCCCTTTACAGCTATAACAGCTTCAACTCTTCTGGGAAGGCTTTCCACAAGGTTTAGGAGTGTGTTTATGGAAATTTTTGACCATTCCTCTAGAACTGCATTTGTGAGGTCAGGCACTGATGTTGGACGAGAAGGCCTGGCTCACAGTCTCCGCTCTAATTCATCCCAAAGGTGTTCTATCGGGTTGAGGTCAGGACTCTGTGCAGGCCAGTCAAGTTCCTCCACACCAAACTCACTCATCCATGTCTTTATGGACCTTGTTTTGTGCACTGGTGTACAGTCATGTTGGGACAGGAAGGGGTCATCCCCAAACTGTTCCCACAAAGTTGGGAGCATGAAACTGTCCAAAATGTCTTGGTATGCTGAAGCATTAAGAGTTCCTTTCACTGGAACTGAGGGGCCAAGCCCAATGCCCATCCAGCCAATGACTGTATGCTATACATCAAACAAACAGGCTCAGATTTGCATCCAATCTTTTCAGTAAAACAAACAAAACAAAGCAAACATAAAATCTATCAGAACAAACTATCAGGTGACCTTCTCATGCTACACAATAGACTTAATGCTATAGCTATCTGTGTGGATGAGAGAAAGAAAGCTTTACCTCAGTAAAATATTTTAATGTGCTTTTAATGAGTAAGCAATGACTTGTACAAATTTAAGCATCTTCTTTACCTCCTCAGAAGGCATGAACTTTAGAAGTTGTTTTGCTAATTTGTTACCATTAACTGGCTAGCCTGCTGTCTTTGCTAATGCCAGCTTAGACTAGCATCGATTAGCATTCCTATCTAACTTATTACATTAGGCAGCAAATCAGCAAATTCAAGCTAATGGGAAATATTGGGTGTTTAAAGGACATTTTAACTGATTAATTCATTAGCAAACTATAAAATTTCAGTTATGCAAACTTACAGAAATTAAATCAGGTTTTCTGGCAAAATGGCATAGCTGCTTTAAAATAAAATCTTCGAACAGTTTTAGATAAGTAATAATGTTGACTTTGCATATGACAGCAATCTAATTTCATCAGTCAAATATTTACTTTTTACTTCTTAATACTTGAGTACATTTAAAAGTAGTAACTTTTGGCTGTATACTTTAACACATGATCCAAACATTCACTTAAATATCATTTCTCAGTGCATTTTCTTACCCCTTAATTTCAGTTGTTTTGCACAAATCAGTATCTTGTGACAAATCAATCATTAAATAAAATTACATTTTATTTGCTATACTTTATTTTCATATATGCAAGATACACTAGCAACTCTTTGAGCATCATTACCAGCAGTAACTGGTTAACTTTTCTTAATAGGATTATTAGAAATTGGCATTATAGTATGAGCTAAGCAATTAAAGAACAGACTTAACTCACATGTTTGCCAGTCTTATTTATTAATACACACTATGACATTGGCCCAGTATTTTGTTGTTTTATTGTGGCAGCTGTTCACTTCTTTTGGTTATATATGCTGTAGTCATTGTTAGGTCATTAACATAGTATCAGAGTTTAGTAAGCTTTTGCAATATACTGTATTTTTTTTCATGGGTTGAATATGCATTTGCATATTAAAAATATTGACATTATGTCTTTAACAGCCTGCAGTACAACACTGCATCCCAAAGTTTTTTATTCCTCTTATACCACAGCAATTTGCTGATGATTACATTTTAAAGAGTGTTACATACAATGACAGAAATGGTTTAGAAAAGCATTTAATGTTGCATAGTTGCAAGTTAATTGTTATCACTTATGTTATAGGAGCACTATTCTCCCCCTTGAAGTCAATAAGAGCAAAAAAAATGTCGTTATATGTTACAAAGAGCTGACATTGGAGAAACCGGAGACCCCTCCAAAATAAATGTCAAGATAAGTGCTAAACATGCTAGATAGTCTCAAAAAAATAACCTCTATTCAAATGAATCGCAATGCAGTCAGTCAGTTCCTCTCTTTATTACTACAGTAAAGCACATAAATCACAGTAGAACAGTCATAACTCAAATGAACTAATTAAATATCCTTAAATGAATAAAGCAGAAGGGCTAATGAGAACGAAAGAGATCAATGGAGCAATGCAGTACAAATAAGAATAATATTTAAAATAAGGAACATATGAAAAGTAATGGCAAAAAGCCTGTGCTAGAGTGAGCCGAGATTTATAATTATGTATGGCCCCCTTTAAAGTGCAAACTAGCAAACACCCATTCATGAAAAGAAATTATTCAAATAAGATGTTCACAGATATACCAAAGATCTGTAACAGTAACTGAGAGTAGTATATAGAAAATTGCTGGTACTGAAAGTGTGCTCTAGCTTCTGCCAGAAATGAAGTTTATGCTTCATGAAGTGGACTAAACACTATTACAGTGTTTTAGAGTATCAGTAGGGTATTTTGTGAGTTTTTCTTTACACAAATTTGGAGAAAAGCCAGTCTGAGAACCACGAGGATTTTAAACTTAAACTCAAAAAGCAGACTTTACCACATCATTCACTTGGTTATTATACTTTAGAGACATTGCTTTGCTGGAAAGTACCACTGCCAGGCTCAACGGTGCGATGGACCAAACTATTTGGAGTTGGACAAATATTGCAGGGATGGTGCTTGATAGGCTTAAAAGCTGACATCTTTTACTATGTTTAATTGATTTATTTCTCTCCATTTCTTTTCATCCTCTCCTTTATTACGAGAATTCTAAAAGAGTTGGAATCTCATTTAGATATTTTCCAAATGGTTTTTGATAGAAGTTCTGACAGAAATATAAACATAGAAATATATAAAACTGTATGTGCAGATTTAGATGCTATCAGTCAAAATGCTTTTGGAATACCGATACCCAGACAATGTCTTTGCCGAACTTGTGTGGCAGGAACAAAAACTTGCTAATCTGAAACTGCTAAAAAGAAAGTGTTGAAAAGGTATTTCATTTTCTTTGAGTGCACAGTTTGGGCCTTTCTATCAAAGCACTTCATTGTCTGTAAGTGGGTGGAAAAGTCATTCTGAAACTAAAAAGGAATTTCATCTAAATCCAACTTTACAGCTGAGCAGGGTGAAGGATTTCTTATACAATCTTGGAGTTTGGACCGTATAATTAGAACAGTCGTATATGTGAGAATTCATCAGGTCTGTGGTATAAAAGCAGCATCTGTCAATGTGAGAATGTATGGTGCGTTGTGTTAAGGTGTGATGTCGTATGGTGTGGTATATTATGGTATGGTGTGATATGATGGTGGTATGGTGTGCTGGTGTTTTATGGGGTCTTATGGCATGATAAGGAGTGTGATATTAGTAATGTAATATGAAAGTATGGCGTGATATGGTCAAGTTTGGTATGGTGTAATATGGTAAGCTATGTTAGGGTGTGGTATGGTGTGGGGTAGGTTGTGATATGGTGTGGTATGGTAGGGTATGGTGTGGTGTGGTGTGCTAGGGTGTGATATTGTAAGGTGTGGTAGGATATGGTATTGTGTGATATGGTGTGGTATTGTGTGGTGTAGTAGGGTGGGGTATGTGATAGGAAAATATCAACGAGAATCAAGGGGAAGGTGTACAGGACAGTGGTGAGACCGGCCATGCTGTATGGTTTAGAGACAGTGTCACTGAGGAAGAGACAGGAGTCAGAGCTAGAGGTAGCAGAGCTGAAGATGTTGAGGTTCTCTTTGGGAGTGACAAGATTGGACAGGATTAGGAACGAGTACATCAGAGGGACAGCTCATGTGGGACGTTTGGGGGGCAAAGTTAGGGAGGCCAGATTAAGATGGTTTGGACATGTTCAGAGGAGGGAGAGTGAGTATATTGGTAGGAGAATGTTGGACATGGAGCTGCCAGGCAGGAGGCAAAGAGGAAGGCCAAAGAGGAGGTATATGGATGGAATTAATGAGGATATGAAGCTAGTGGGTGCAAGTGTTGAGGATGCAGAAGATAGGGATAGGTGGAGAGAGATGATTCGCTGTGGCGACCCCTGAAGGGAAAAGCCGAAAGAAGAAGAAGAAGAAGAAGTAGGGTGGGGTAGGAAGTCATATGGTGTGGTGTGGTGTGGTGTGGTGTAGTAGGGTGGGGTAGGATGTGGCATGGTGTGGTGTGGGTTAGGCTGTGGTAGGATGTGATAGGGTGTGGTATGGTGTGATGTGGTTTGCTAGGGTGTGATATTGTAAGGTGTGGTAGGATATGGTATTGTGTGATATGGTAAGGTATGGTATGTTACACTATAATAATATCTGTAAAGCCCTGGAGAGTGTCACACTGCTTGAGCAAAGCCAATGCGGTTGTTAGTTCGGTCAAACACTGTGTAATATCGGGCAATGAATTTAGCCCCTAGTATCCAGAGAGGACCAGCAGGAGGTGGAAGGTCCAGTTCTCTGAATGTCACAGTGCAAATGTCCACCCCAAACTGTGACTGCTGTAGATGGGAAACAAAAAGGAAAGGAGATGATGAAGGAAAGAGATTACAATTAATCATTAAATACATCATCCAAAAACATGTCATTTGTGATTGTGTTTAAAATATTAACCCTGAGGCAATCTTACCCAGAGAATATAGTCTTCCTGTGTCAGAGGATACTCCTGATCACCAAGATGAAAGGTCAAACTGGGTAAGGACATCACCAGGTCACAGTTCACGGTATACTAAACAGAGCAAGATAGAGTTGAGGAGCTTGACACAAAATATTTCTGTGTAGAAAATATTTTCATCCATTATTTTAACTGGAAAGCTTAATACTAATATACACTCATGACACTTTATGGGAAAAAACATCACTGGTTGTCTGATAACATTAAGGCCAAAAAATGGAATTCGTGTCATTGCATGTCTTTGTCACGTCACACTTCACAGTGGTAGTTAATTTACTTATATGAAAATTTATTTTAGTGAAAATTAGAAAATTGTAGTTTTTCAGAAGTATTTCTGCTTTCACCTAGCCTACTAGGGGCAATATATTCATAGAAAAGCAACAAAAAAATGTTTATATAAGTAAATGGTGATATCAAACCCCTTTCTGCTCTCTGAGATGCTCTGAACATCTAAAATTTGACAGTGTAATATTCAACAACTAAAATTCCCAATAGAGTTAAATACATCTCCCACTGAAAGCCAACAGTGTCCCAACTATTTTTATATCACACTTAAAGCAATAAAATAATTCATTTATTTATACTGATATGTCAAATGTCAGTGTACTGGTAAAAAGGTTTAATGATCAACCTCATGGTTTCATAGTTTCATTTTGAGTTCACTGTTGCTCCATTCTGTAAAATTATGGCATGATCACGACTGGCAGATAATTAGTTCACTAATTTACGATTAATTTAGACCTCTCCTTGTTCTCTTGTGAGTCTTCAGTGGAAAGTGACCACTTTCAAGAAACACCCGAGGCTTTAGAGAGCATTTAAATATTACAAAACTACTTTCTACCACCAAAAATGGACTGTGTTTTTATTTGATTTTTTTTCTTTTGGAATATTTCACATTTATGGTAATGTAATTTAGTCATTGCCACAGTCATTGTCACAGACTTATTAACACAATAGAGAGCTTTCAAACATGTTCATATATTTAGAAACCTTTTTTTTAAGGAAAGTTGCGATATTCTTACAGGAGAGCATAACCACACGGTTGGGAGAAGACAATATTCCATAGAGATGTGTGGTTTTTGACGTTGATTTTGATTACAAGTTGTTTCCAAATGGCTTCTGTACTGTAAATATAAATTTTCGAATACACGATGTATTCACAGACCTTGTAAACTAGTTGGTCTTTGTTAAGATCCAGTGTGTTTATATATACAGTATATTTCTCCACACTGATAAGTTTCAAATAATTTACTAGCTAACTTTCAACATTTTAACTATCCACCTTCTGAACTCTTTTCATTGCTTTCCTTATAATCATGAATGGCATCACGTTTTAATAAAAGAGATATTAAGTGTTTACCTCATATTACTTTTATTATTACTTATATAGTAATATTACTTTTCTCCTGTTGTTTCTATTTGAGAGTCTATTTATAGACGTCCTTTAAAGGAATCCCTAATGCCCCTTAATGACTGTTTTTTTGTGAGGTGTGCCCTTTAAGGCCTCAGGGATCAAAACAATACGGCTGTAGTCTACAGGAGAACAACTTACTCAGAGGGAATTCTCTTTCCCAAACAAGACATGGCAAAATGAAGCTGTTTTATAATGTCACCAACTCCAGGTATCTACATGTCTTATGTAACTTTCTCTTATTCAATTAGCTGCTTACCAAATTAACTAGCCATGTTGTGAACATGCTAGCTAAACATTAAACAGATATGACTGTAGATCGTTCAAATAAGAAGACTGCAGTAATTACTATAAACGACGTTGTTCTTGCTGCCAAGGTTGATAGTTTTCAGCTCTTGTGCTGCAAGTGGCCAACTATGTATCATATACTTTATAGGAGACATCAGAAAGGAGATGTAAATAACAGACTTGGACAGTTTCATAACTTACTCCTCCCTCTTCCAGCTCCACAGCACCAATCGTCTTCATGAGAAGGGAGACAGAAGAGGCGGGGCCAGTGATGTAGGAGGAGCCTGTGTCAATCATAGTATTACAGCCTTCTGTACAGAACAAGGTATCTTCACCCACAGATACGCTGTAAGAAAGACAGTATAGTTTTTATATTAACAAGAAAATGTTTCATTTTTATTTAAAATGTGAATGTCAAAACAGTATGTAGTTCATTTTAGTATGAGTCGATGATTAGATATTATTTATTGATATTTGATATTTTACAGAAAATAGGCAAGATAGAGTAGGAGTCACTTCTAAACCCCATTTGTTGTTTTGTAAGTGCTATAAAATACTATACAGATTTCAAATAATTTATGAATTTAAATTATTAATACATTTTGTATGAATATTAGTTAAACAGATAAATGCAGTCGGATAAATGTGTCTCAAAATCCCATCAGACATAAAATTCCAAGGTCTCTATATAGTGTTTAGCTATTTATTGGTTATTGGTTTTCATTTATTTATTCATTCATTCATTCGTTCATTCATTCATTCATTCATTCATTCATTTATTAATTTATCATTTGTGTTTGTTTGCTTTATTTATTTATTTGTTTATTTATTTATTTTATTTTATTTTTTTATTTTTATTACTATTTAACTATTTTCCATGTTCCTACTTCAGTCCCATACAATAATCATATAAACTATTAAAATTGATTACTGTGCTTCTTCCTTACTTCCTTATTGTATTTTTTAACTCTATTTTATATCTGAACCTAAATATTTTTTAGGAATTGACTGTCAATTCTTACGCTTGGTATTAACAGATTCTAAAACTTCTACAATATTCTTAATAATACTGCCAAAATACTTACCCTTTCATAATGACCTCCCACTTGCCCTTGCCATTGGTGTTGACGTAGTTGAAGGATCCTGTGTAGTAATTTGGATCTGTGCCGCCCAACAACAATTCTCCTCCAGGAGTGCGTTCTGGGTCTCTGATGTAAAAATATATATGCATATGGTTGAAACTGGAAAATATAATAATGTTAATAATCTAGGCTTACATAATGATAAGATTCAACCTCATAGTTTTAAGAGTAATATACATAAATATATCACAATAATACAGTATACAGGACCTAAGAAGCTTGTAACTTGGCTTAAGACCAATAAAAATGTGATCCTGAACAAAAAAAACATTGTATTATTCTATGTCAGCCCTGCATGTTACTGCTCACCTGCTATAATATACAGAGAAAATGTCCTCTTTCAGCACTCCCTGAGACATAATACGATCAAACACTGGTGTGATGCCATCAATAGCTGTCTCTGGATAACCCATTCCCAGCACACCATCAAACTTTGCAAAGATGAATGGGATGGCTGGCAGAGCTGTGGCCTCTGCAAACACTTGCACCACTGGGATACCACTCACCTGGGGATGGCAACAACACTGGTCAAATCAAAGCAGAGTATAAGTAAGAAATATAAAGTAAAATAAAGGTTTATAAAGGTGTATAAAGGTTGGGATTGTGTGGTGTGTCCCAATGCAAAGCTTACTGATTGTTGATTATTATCATATAACAACACATTCTAAAGGATTTCAGACCTTTTATCCATTTATAGTTACACTTGATATTACTGGCCCTGAAATAAGTTAGCTCCTGTTATCACTTATATTATAGTCACTTTCTCACCAGCCTCGCTTTGTTATTAAGATCCAGCTTGGCATGTTAATGAAAAAACCCCAAACCACAAATCCCTCAATCTTGAACACTCTTGAACACTTGAACAATACTTAAAGTTATAGCTTTACTTCTGACTGTTACAAACCACAGACACCGGAGACTCCTTCCATATACAGCATGTTACATAAACATCTCCTTACAGAAAGTGTCTTAATATCAACTATTGTAGGAGTTGTTATTCATAAAATAGCATACTTTTAAATTTGTTTATTATTAGCCATAGGTTGTGTGAGCTTCCAACCACAAAACAATAGAGAACATAAATCTGACCAATCAAATTTGAGAGTTCAGTTGTGCCATGGTAAAAAATGATGATCATGTTTAATATTAATGTTCAGAATGTTGCCATGTTATACTTACCACAACTACATCCTCGCTCAGAAATCCCCGGACGCTTCCAGAAGCATACTGGATGAAGAATCCTGTTCCATTTTGAATATGTGTGTGAGATTTTGAGGAATCGTATCTGTTATGAGTAACTGGTAAAAAAGAAAGCATGAAAAGGAAAGTTGAAGACAGACAGAAATTTAATTGGAGCATGCATGTGTGAGAGTGAGTGAGTGTGATAGCTGAGTCACTCACAGCATGCAGTGTATAGTGGAGAACAGCTCTGTGAAGGAACCCAAAGGTTGGCAGAACCAGTATCGAACACAACGTTGAACAGCTGTGCTGGTGTTCCTATACTAATCTCCCCATAGTACTGAGACTACCAGAGAGAGAGAGAGAGAGAGAGAGAGAGAGAGAGAGAGAGAGAGAGAGAGAGAGAGAGAGAGAGAGAGAGAGAGAGAGAGAGAGAGAGAGGGAGAATACAGATGATCTGTAAGATTTTCAGATATCCAAATCACAAAATGTTATGTGTTAATATTTTTGATGATATTTCACAACTCATACAAAAGCCTTTTCTATTTTAAAGATAAAATATATTTGTTTTCTGTATCAAAACTTGATATATTGATATTGGAATTGAAATGGACTTAATTGGGATTTTATTTTTTACTATGACCAATTTCCCAGTCCTCTACAACATGGTGCTACCACCATGCTTCACTGTCGATGCTTCACCATGCTTCTAAGGTCGATGAGTGTTGGGTTTCTGTCAAAACCAGTACTTTGTACTAAGACCAATATGTTCAGTTTTGTTCTTATCACACCAGGGAAACATTTCCCACATTTTTTGGGAAATGTTTTCTCACAAACTCAACTTTTTTTTCATAAATGCCTTTTTTTCACCACTTTTCCATATAGTCCAGCTGGGTTGAGTGTTTGGGCTACTGTGTACAGCTTCTCCCATCTTATCTGTGGCTTTCTCCTGCTCTTTCAGTGTCACCCACAGCCTGTTGATTGTTTCTGTAACTGAAAATTAGCTTTTGGTGTACAGTCTCTTCTAGTATTCCATAATTTCAGGCAGTTTTGGCTCAAGTGGTTTCCAAAACTTTTTCCCTGACTTGTTTTGTTAGCTTCTTGGTCTTCATGATGCTGTTTGATGCCATCCAAAAACAGGTCTATTTTTATTTATATATATACTCTACCACTCAAAAGTTTGGGAGCACTTGCATATTTCAGCTTGATTTCAGCTACAGATAAAGACTCCATCAGTCAATCCATCTTGTGGGAGATGCTCCAGGAAGCATGAGGTGAAATCTCATCAGATTATCTTGAAAAATTGACAGCTATAATGCCCAGGCTGTAATTGCTGCAAAAGGTGTGTTTGGGTTTTTTTTGATGAAGGCAAAGTTTGAAGAAAACATTCATCATTTCTATTAAAATCATTATTTCTTTCTTCTTATTCATTATTGACTTTGACATGTCAGCATGTCCTGTTCTTTTGCTATATTTTCTATTCAGATTCATTTCGTGTGTGTTTCCTTGGAAAACAATACAATTTTTGAGTGAGCCCAGACTTTTGAACGGTAGTGTATGTATATATATATATATATATATATATATATATATATATATATATATATATATATATATATATATATATATATATAATAATTTACATTTTATATTCTTGTGTGTGTTGTATCTTGTAACTGATTCAGCTGCTGATAGATCTATATCTATCTATCTATCTATCTATCTATCTATCTATCTATCTATCTATCTATCTGATTGCACAAAAGTCCATTCAACAACTTCTATGGTGTCTCATGACACCTAATTTAGGAGTTTAATTTAGGAGGCATTAACACTTTGCTACATCTTTTGCGTTTTTGATTTAGAAATTATTTTAATCATTTTAATATATATTGATTTGCCTCTCATATTATTTCAGATTTTGTGTAGATTCATGGCATAATCTTAATGAAGTCCATTTCCATTCCAAGGTGTAAAACTACAAAATGTGGAAAAGTTCAGGAGATAGTTTTCCCTTGTTTTTTACTCAGTTCTCAGTTTAAAATGGATATAATTGACAGATTTAGCTCTCACATCCAGATAGTTGGTTAGAGGCGTTGAGGCAGTGCCATTGCGAAGTGAAAGACTGGCATCCAACTTCGGCGCAAGTACAGTGAAGACTTCTGCAGGTGTGACCCCTGTCTCCTTAAGAGTCTCTCGAATGGTGGGCATTTTCTTCAGAGTGATCCTAATTAGGTGATAATGTTAATTCAGAAAAATACATAGCATTATAGCTTTATAAAATTAGCTTCTAACATGATAGCGTTATCTCTGGCTTTTACATGCATGAATATCGTCTTCATACAGAAAACTTTATCATATCAACACATTTTTAGCAAATCTGCTTATATGAAATTTAGTTTTCTATTTCTGAGACGTTGATGGAGTCTCCAGTGTCAGTTCTTTGTTACAATCAGAGTTAAAACTTATAGATTCCCAACACTGGAAAATTCTTCAGCACAGAGAGCTTTGCAACTTCTAATTAACATCACAAGCTGCTTTTTTGTCATTAATTTCAAGAGAAAGAAAGAAAAGAGATGGATGAGAGTGTTTAGAGTTGGAATAAGTAAGAACTTGATGCTTCACAACATTAAATGTAACACCAAATGTAGAAAACATATGACGTGTCATTCTTTAATTTGGTTGCTATGTATAATTTCCATATTTTTATACATATTTCTAAGCACTATTTAGTTTAGATTTGTCTTATTACATTATTGTATTTGCTCTATTTGTTGTACTGATGTTTTTTTCTGTAATAAAATTGTTAATGTCTGCAAAATGCTAGTGCATTACACAACCAGGATGTATTCTTATAGAAAAGCTACAAATTTTGTTCATTATTTTCTTATAACAGCAATCCCCCTTATCTCACGGTCACATCAAATTACATTTTTTGAAAATTAACTACACTTCACGTTGTTTTTTTGTACAATATCACAATGACACAAATCACTTACTGTACATGAAACGATCTGCACATAAGATATTTGGCGAGAACTAAAATAAGTCCAAAATTCCAGGCTTTTGCAAGACGTTTTCCAGAGTTTATTTTGATAATCATTTCATTATGTCGTTAAATCATATCATGAAAAAATGAAATCTAATTTAGAAATGCAAGTTTAGTGCAGGAAGCAAGGAGGTGTATAGAGACAGCAGGGTTTTGAGTTTTACTTTGACAACAGAATATGCGTACTTTTTACTAAAAATTTTCTGAATTTCAATATATTTCAAGATCTGGAAATGACTGCCTTTTAAATTGCAGGCTTCTTTATATATTTTTTACAGATCTGCCCACTTTTCAGCATTATAACAATGCTATTTATAGTGTTTATGGCCTTGTTTGGCATAGTGCAGTTTCTCTCTGAGAAGATTTACATCTTTTTACATCCTTCAGTGATTAGTATTTGCTTTATTTCGTGTATATTTAATGCATTTAGAAGATCCACTGATCCACTTATCCGCTTATCCAGCACCACAGATAGGTAGTAATAGAAAATAAAACGTATGTTCATGCTAGGACTAACAGGTGAAGTGTCTAAGGATACCTTAAAGCTGAAAGCGTGTTATAAAGGTTGAAGCATCTTTTCAAATCACTTTCACACAACAAGTTTATTTACACAACATCACACTTCAAATCCTTCAACCTACCTTTTTATTTTAAAAAAAAATTAAAAATAAGTTGTATGGACATACCTCTGTAAGGCATGCACAGTCACACACAGCAACAACAGGATGGCCCACACCTTCATCGCTCCAGATGCAGTGAAAATCTGAGCAGATGGCTATGAGAACCTCTTAACCCTGCAATCCTATGATGGCTCCTGTAGTTCACAGCCTTTAACCGAGAAACTTGTCTTTCCTTGTCTGTTATAACAGTAATACTAACTTCCTCCTGCAATCTCCTTGCTATTTATCTCTCTATCTCTCTCACTCTCTCTACCATCCCGTTCTTCCATGATTAAGTGTTCCCCCGATGAGTGACCTTTTACCCTTGAGGAGTTCATGTAGACCAGATATTCCTCAATTGCACAACATTCAAATGGGTGGTAGAAACCCACTGTGGAAGTATTGGGCATAATGGGGATCGTAACTAAACACAGTATGATTCTAAGGGGATTACCACTGATGAGCAAAATTTCTCTCTGAGACGCTCTTAAAGCGAGCTCACTCTTGTTTTTAGTTAGTTGTTGGAAGCTTAGTCTTGCGGCACTCAGCTTCTTTTAAAGCAATGTTTCTTAATGGAGGTATAGTTTTAGGTCACAGTGATCTTATGTGTTCAGAAATAGAATTCTCTATGCCTGTATTAAAAAGCTAATATATAATAACAATACTCTGACCAACATCAAAGTTGAATAAGTGATCCCTCACTAAACTCCTTTATCGGCCGCTATGCATGGGTTGGATTTTCCTTTTTTTTTCTGTATCAGCGTGTATCTCGTTACACACTGTTTTGATATGTACTTGTTTTTTTGTCTGTGTTCACGTGTGTGTGTGTGTGTGTGTGTGTGTGTGATAGATTTGTGGATCTGTGCATTCAAACCTAACACCTGCTACAAGATTATCTAGACTAGAGTGTTAGACGGGGATGTAAATGTTCCCACAGTGTCGTAGCAGCCACACTGTAGTGGAGTCAGATAGCACTTCTAACTTCAGTCTCAGGTTAAAGGTTCCCACTTAATTCATTCCCAGGCTTTGATAGTTGCCAGGTGACTAATTCAGAAGCATCAGCTCATTTCACTACTCAACGACTTCATCAAGCATTTGTGTATGGTTATTTTTCCTCGCACTTTGTTATTACGTGAATGAATATGCAATTCATGCTCACGATATTACGTAAATGTCAGACAGTGTGTCACCCCATATTACTGGTGACTTCAGGAATTACATGAATTTGTTATATTTTAGTTGCATCATGGCACCTCTCTGGCTTAGTGCTGACGCTCTTGGCCTCAAACATGATGGCAGGCAGCTCAACGTGACCTCTGACCTTTAATCTTGGGAGGTTGTGTGGATGCCTGGCACGGAGTTTCCCACACTAGAGGAAGGTCTTGGTCTCTCTTCATCTTCCCGCTTGCTGTTTTTCTGGCTTTGATGGGCATGGGAACCTCACATATTACTTTTGATGTCATAATTTACATCCTATGCTTGGTTTTGGCGGCTTTGCTTCTTGTGGCCTTTGTGTTTTTCTACTGCAGCTCCGTGTGTAATGACGTCAGTGGATGGGAAAGCTTGGGAAGATGGCGAGCAGGCTGAGAGCACTTACATTTAGTGACCACATGGTGGTGAAATCCACATAGCCTGCTGTATGATCTCCTAGAACAATGACTGAAATGTGTTCATCTATCCATTTCTTTCTTTCTTTCTTTCTTTCTTTCTTTCTTTCTTTCTTTCTTTCTTTCTTTCTTTCTTTCTTTCTTTCTTTCTTTCAATAATTTTCATTTATTTCTTTTTTAGCAGTAGTAGTAATGGATAAATTATAAATGATAAATCTATACTACAGGTCTTTAAACTTTATATGTTCATTTTCATCCCTAAATAGAAATACAAAATGTTGACTATTGCTCAATTTACAATAAATGTTATACTCAAAAATGACACACAAAAAGGTTTTATAACAGTGCATGGTATTTTATTGATTAAACAATATTGATATAACAATAAACTTAAAGAGCAACATTATCAACATTATCAACATTATTAAAATATTAAAACCTTGATTTGTGTGTGTGCCAATATATACATATTTAATTAATTTTGTTAAACTTACAATAACGTTTTTTGAAGAATATCAGAAAGCAAACGGTAAAGATTTATTGTGATATCTGTTTTTTAGTTAAAAATGCTTAATTTTAGTTTTAATAAATAATTACTATTATTTACTAATTATTATATAATAAATATATCATTTAATAAATAATTATCTGTTTATATATATGTTATCTATCCCAGTGGAGGTCTGGAAGTGTTTAGGAGAGGCATCAGTGGAATTTTTAAACTAGTTTGTTCAACAGGGTTTTAGAGAGTGAGAGAATGCCTGAGGAATGGAAGAAGAAGAAGTGTGTTAGTGCCAATCTTTAAGAATAAGGGTGATGTGCAGAGCTGCAGCAACTATAGGGGGATAAAGTTGATGAGCCATGCAATGAAGCTATGGGAAAGAGTAGTGGAAGCTAGGTTAAGGAAGGTAGTGGAAATTTGTGAGCAGCAGTATGACTTCATGCTCAGAAAGAGCACAACAGATGCAATTTTTGCTCTGAGGATTTTGATGGAGAAGTATAGGGATGGTCAGAGGGAGTTGCACTGTGTGTTTGTAGACTTGGAGAAAGCGTATGACAGGGTGCCAAGAGAAGAGCTGTGGTACTGTATGAGGAAGTCAGGAGTAGCAGAGAAGTATGTCAGAGTGGTGCAGGACATGTATGAGAGGAGCAAGACAGTGGTGAGGTGTGCTGTAGGTCAGACAGAGGAGTTCAAAGTGGAGGTGGGACTGCATCAGGGATCAGCTCTGAGCCCCTTCCTGTTTGCTATGGTGATGGACCAGTTGTCAGAGGAGGTCAGACAGAAGTCTCCTTGGACAATGATGTTTGCAGATGACATTGTGATCTGTAGTGAGAGCAGGGAGCAGGTGGAGGAAAACCTGGAGAGGTGGAGATTTGCGCTGGAGAGAAGATGAATGAAAGTCAGTCGTAGTAAGACTGAGTACATGTGTGTGAATGAAAGGGAGGGAAGTGGAACAGTAAGGTTACAGGGTGAAGAGGTGAAGAAGGTACAGGAGTTTAAGTACTTGGGGTCAACAGTCCAGAGTAATGGAAAGTGTGGGAAAGAGGTAAAGAAGCGAGTCTAGGCAGGTTGGAATGGGTGGAGAAAGGTGTCGGGAGTTCTGTGTGATAGGAAAATATCAGCGAGAATCAAGGGGAAGGTGTACAAGACAGTGGTGAGACCAGCCATGCTGTATGGTTTAGAGACAGTGTCACTGAGGAAGAGACAGGAGTCAGAGCTAGAGGTAGCAGAGCTGAAGATGTTGAGGTTCTCTTTGGGAGTGACAAGATTGGACAGGATTAGGAACGAGTACATCAGAGGGACAGCTCATGTTGGACGTTTGGGGGACAAAGTTAGGGAGGCCAGATTAAGATGGTTTGGACATGTTCAGAGGAGGGAGAGTGAGTATATTGGTAGGAGAATGTTGGACATGGAGCTGCCAGGCAGGAGGCAAAGAGGAAGGCCAAAGAGGAGTTATATGGATGGAATTAATGAGGATATGAAGCTAGTGGGTGCAAGTGTTGAGGATGCAGAAGATAGGGATAGGTGGAGAGAGATGATTCGCTGTGGCCTTGTTAAGACATATTTTGAATAAATAAAATGCTTTGCATGAGTAAGTCATCATTCAGGTTGAAATACTTTACGCTGTCTTTCCACAGAGCAGGACTCTCCGGTTTAGTCTCATATCACTACTTTCTTTCTAAATAGGCGCACTATATAGGGCAAGAGATAATAACTCATCGATACTACCTAGTGCACTGCCTGTCCAATGGGGTTGAATTACGGCACTGACGTTGTCAAGGAAGCGCTAAGGAAAGAAAGAAAGAAAGAAAGAGCCGGTTATTCACTATTGAACCGGAGCTTCAGCGCACGAAGGAGGAGGAGGGCTGTGAATTTAACAGGAATATTTCTATCCTTCGATTTTGTCTCTTATTGAAGATATCTTTTGGAAATATCTGCAGTGTGTCATATTCTAAAACATTTGAGGCACTGGTAAACGCTGAGGACGAATTTCCAGAAGGTAAGAATCCGTTTAACTAGGTCAGTAATAAATTATATATCGTAGCTAACTAGCTGGTTGAGAGTAGCATCCACTCCTTCTGCTGTTAGAGATAGCTGGATAGCTAGCTAAGTCTTTGGGTGGGTGTTTTACATTAAGAAAGGCTAATGTCTGGTGCATAGCAACGCAGTTACGTTTATCTGGTAATTAGCTTCAGCTTGTTTAAAATAGCTAACGTAGCTGGTTCTGCTCGACTAATTACATATTACACCCCCAGACTCCTTTCATCTCGCCGACAACAATTCATTACAAAGCTTAGCGTGCTAACTGCAACCACCAGCCATATGCCTGTATCCTGATTAGCCTCCTTGCTAAGAGGGAGTACGCGATGTGACATGATATGACATAGCTAACACTCAAAGGATGCCAGGGGTTTGTCCAACCACGGTCAGATATAACGTATACCATAACAGTTAACATGTTATGTATTATATCTAACTGATTCTATAGTCACTTAATTTCCGTCGTCTTTATATTAGAATAACGCGTGCATGTTCAGCTGTCTGACTAAAGCTGTAAATGACACTGCTTAGCTTGTTTAATTAGTAAAATGTTGCTGTGTGTACTTAAGGTCTTATTTAAAGTATATTAAGTTTAAATAAGCCTTTATTTGCAGGAAAATTATAGCTATGACTGAGAATATTAATATTGCAGAGCTTGGAAGGAGGAAATGTATGTATAATAATAACTTATTATTATTATTATTATTATTATTATTATTATTATTATTATTATTATGGGTTATTAATATGTACATCACACCTTACCTACACATGTAGATGTTGAGGTTCTCTCTAGAATTGTGTTTCATGTGAAGCTAATTTGTAACAAATGTCTTGTTGGTTGCATCATTTTTTTTTTTTTTTTTAAATAAGGGTGCACAAACTTATGCACCTAATGTCCATTTGTCTGTCCATTGAGAACATCCCACTGAAAGTGACTTAATATCTCTTAAGCTGCTAAACGAAATCCTATTCCCTGATAAAGTCTGCTGGACACAGGCCGTGTGATACACTGCTTTTGATTACATGAACCTCGTGCGAGTTTTCCAGTAAACCCTCTGTCGCATGACAGGGCCATGAGGGCACAAGCGTGACCGTCGTGTCCCGGAGTGACGTGTAAGGAGGGGGATGCAGGAGGAGGAGGACATGGAGGCGACAGGAGAAGTGAACCTGAAGGCCGAGGTGGATCGGCTCTCCGCCGAGCTTCAGGAGGCCAATGAGGAGAAGCTGCAGGCGGCACGCTACGGCCTGGCCGTGTTGGAGGAGAGCGCCAATCTCAAGCAAAAACACAGCCAGCTGGAGGAGGAGCACGAGGCCCTCAAGCTGGAGGTGCAGCATCTCCGTGAGGTCAGTGAACACCCCCAAAAGGGCATGGGAGATTTGGGATAAAGTGATTTGTGAAATTGGGAAATAGCCAGACAGATGGCGTTTGTGCCTTGAGGGAGAGGTTTTGCAGAGAGGGTGTGGGACTAAAGGGAGCAAATGGACTCCTTCAGTGGCCAAGATGGCAGAATTTATACAGCTTGCCAAGATTATTTACAGTAGCTTTAACATATGTGAATGGCATGACATGTGATGACTGGTCCACTACTAATAATGAAGCATAATGCAGTTTTAAACATTTCTGCTGTGAGTTGACTGACTGACCGATAGAGGTTTCACACTAAGAGTAATGAAACAAGCTGCATACAACAGCGCTGCTGTATTCTCTAATCCAGTTGGTCAAATAACATTCTTACATTAACAAACTCATTGTATAGTAGCTTATTACATGGGAAGTTGTATGGCAGGTACCATGCATAAATGGGTTGCAAAATGTTGATAGAGTGAAGTTTTCTGTAAGGAGATGTTTACATAACCTTTCGAAAGGAATCTGTAGTGTCTGTGATTTATAACGTTCAGAGATAAGGCTGTAACCTGAAAGACACTTTAAAGAGTTTTTCTTCAGAAGAAAGGACAAGTATAATTATAGTATGATATTTAGTTCATATTGTGCTGTGCCAGTTTGGAAAGTCTGTACATGTCATTACATTTCAGTTATCATAACTGTATTTCAGAGATCCATGTATTGTTAGTATTCATGATGCCCTACAACACAACTCTCCCACAGTGCAGATTTTTATTTAGCTCGGTTTTATAGCGTTCAGATTAAAGTTCCTGTTCAATTGATGCTGTCAGAATATGGTCAAGCCTCATATCAAAACCTGACATTTTGTTATATAACCAACTCATCTTACACAAATCAAACGTGATTTGCTGTCTCAGTGTCCACGGGCCGAATTGGGTGTTTGGCAAAGAAAGAAGTGTCCTAGACAGCCTTTCCTGTGATTTATGATCCTGCAGAAGGACACAGATCATGATGCGTGTCTTATTTGGGCCATCGTGTTCTTTATCAAACTGCATTACAGGACTGCAGCAAACTCACTTTCTCGTCCTGTTCTCAGTTTCAGGCCCAACTTGAACTTCTAAATTGCTCTTGCTGTTTACCAGGATTATAGAGATTGTATTAAGATTATATCTTAATACAAAGAAGTCCACACCATAAAGTCTGTGGCTGGAATGATGGGCCGCCTGTTTAAGATATTCTGACTTATGCATTTATCAACACTTAAGCTGTCAAACAGCAGTTCATTGCATTGAATTCATATCCTCCCTAAAATTAGCCGAGACGGCTTTCACAGGGTTGGGCAAGGGCCGGAAGTTTCTCACCATTCCAGCACCTCCCTCAAACAGAATGCTGTGAAATAAATCTGAAATACTTTCCATGTGGAATTTTAAACACATTTTCAGCAGGACAATTGTAGTACATACCCAAACATGTTTCTGTTAAAGTGATATTTGTCAAATCTGACTGATGGCACTATAGTTTTTAATTCTTATAGTTTTTACAGAAATGATTCATACAGTAATGTGAATGGTGGACACTCCACATAAACAGATTTAAAACACAAAAAAAAGGGTTTAATTGTTGAAGGGTTTTAAAAGGCATTTATCGAAGGAGTCTCCATTGTCAGAGCTTTGAATCTGTAACTTTTTCATTTTTATCATTGGAAAGTCTTTTTGGGGTAATGTGACATGCTGCTTTCTTCTCATAAATGTCAAGAAAGAGAACAAGGAAGTGAGACAGGTGAGAGAAAGCTACGTAAGTGTAACGTGAGTGACGGGTAGTTTTGTGAATTTTCTTTCGGGTAAAAAAAAAACTTTTTTTAAATGAATAAAAATTGTCATTTTTATAGTAAGAAGATTACAACACTGCAGGACATGCTATAGGCAAATGATCAACTTCATGGTGGTAGCAGTAACTCTGCTACACATCAGGCTGCATCACACCACCCTGTCACTGATTTATTTTGCTATAAAGGCACACCGTGTCACCGAAGTCCCATTCCTTACACAGCCTCCCATAATTCATCTAAAATCGATTATTTATAGATTGTCTTGTATAAATTTATAGAAATGTCTTGTTATCAAGATCAAAAAAGTATGCTGGCTATAGTATTGATTCACAGTCCTAACATCAACAGAATAATGGATAGATAGTGGTGGAGATTATCAGAGCATGAAATCTAGGAAGTGGTACAGTAAAATGTGACTGTAAGTGCTCATGGTGCAGTGGGATGTGGTAGGAAGGCAGCATGCCTGTGTTTAATGGCTTGGAACATAAAGCCATAAAGATGAGGCACCAGATCTAAGCAGATCAGAGCTAAGCTTTCTCCTTCTTTTCTCCCATTTCAGTGTCTGAGCCATTCATTCAAAAGGCGCCACTCTTAACCTGTTTTTACCACATTTCTCTCACTCAAGGTTTGTCCCGCATGTTCAGAAAAGAATAGGACAGTGTTTATAATGTCTGACCTATTCAAACCCAATTCAGTCCTTAGTGATTCATCACATAGTGCTGTGGTGTAAATTTGTTAGTTAGTGCAAGAGAGCCCTCATTGTTGGATCACATGATCCTGAGACTGCAGTGCCTCGGTTGTCAGCGGATTGAGAATGTGAGGTCACAGGAGTTTCAGGCAAACTCGCCTCAGAATGCATGGTTTTGTTATCTTTGTTGGTCACGTACGCTCAGTTTTTAAAATATTTAGGGTTATCACAGTTAGTAGTAGTTGCTTTCAGCTGCTCGATGTTCTAGATCACCACAGCGGACCAACTGGACTGCACAACAACTTGGCACAGGTTTTATGCCGGATGCCCTTCCTGACACAACCCTCACATTTTTTTCGGGCTTGGGACCGGCACTGCATCCAGTGGCTGGGGTTTGGGCATTGAACCTGGGCCTTCCACATGGTAGGCAAGAAACCTACCACTGAGCCACCAATGCCCGGTTATCACAGTTAGTAGCACAATAAAATCACTGCAGAGAAGGCACTCTAGTTGACCAATCGTGCAATCAGTTCTTCATGTTTGTAAATGTACAGGTACTCAAGATGTGCTGACTTATTAAAGTGTGTGTATACAAACGTGTGTGTGTATGTATGTGTGTGTAGGCACTGGCTGACTCAGTAAGCAGCCATAAACGTACAACAGCAGATGGGCAGTGTCGAGAAGAGAATCTGCTACAGGAGACAGCCAGTAAGGAGGCTGCCATGGCAACGCGTATGGAGGAGCTGCAGGCAGAGCTAAAGCAGGCCAGAATGGCGCTGGCCAACAGCATGGCGGAAAATGAGAGGTTGGGCGGACTTTCCTCTCAGATGAAGAAGGTACCACATGTGCATCTGATGTTACTCAGTGGTTTTTCCAAAGGTCACATTTAGATCACACAATAATATCTTAATAAATTAATCAATCAACTTTATACTTATTTTTCTTCTTCTTTGACTATAAAATTGTTGAAGCAGTCTTAAGTCAGCTTTTCAGATGCTCAGGTTTGCAAAAAGGAGCAGAAGTGCTTATAAAAGTGCCTTTGCGGATATGACAAATCAGTAGAAGAGAGTACCTGGTGAGATAGGGAATGAGATCTGGTCACAGGTACGTCTCTTACAGGTATCGTAATTCAAACCCAGGCTCGGTTTCAGTTTCTGCTGGAATAAGAGATCAAGGTCACTCACAGCTGACTGGCCAGTGTTAAGAGAACAGTGTTTCTTTGCACAGATGGTGTTAGCTGCATATGGTAGACCACACACTCCACCACTTAAAGCTCCAGTAGGGAGGATAACATATGTTGACAGCATATGTGTCTTGGTCTGGGAAATCCCCCACATAGTGAAATTTTGACATTTTCATCTTTATATAGTTCTGAAAAGTACTGAAACATGTTTTTTCCTTTGCATAAAATTTCAAACAATAGTGCAGCATTAAATAAATTACTATTTATTTATAATGCAAAATAAATTCAGGTTACTTCCAAATATGAAAAAAGACAAAAGCAGTTAATATTCTAGATATTTTCTATATATATTATTAAAAGTACATTTTAAGTTATAAAATACGCAATCATGAACAAACAGGACAGTAAGACATCTCTGTATTCATCATGATGTGATGATTCATGTTTCATTATGTGTTTTTTAGGCATCTTTAGACAAACTGTTTTTTAACAGCAACTAGCCCAGTGATCTCTGTCAGCAACCTGGTTTAAAAAGTAAATGAAAACATTTACACATTATAGAAAAAAGGTCAACATGTAGATGGAAAAACCTTAGTTTGTTAAAAATGATAAAATAGAGAAAGTATAATATAAGGACTCCATATCTCTCTCTCTCTCTCTCTCTCTCTCTCTATATATATATATAGATAGATAGATAGATAGATAGATAGATAGATAGATAGATAGATAGATAGATAGATAGATAGAGAGAGAGAGAGAGAGAGTGTGTATGTGTGTGTAGATATGAGGTCTTGCTTTCATTACTATTATGACAAAAGAGGTAATGATGCTAATAAAGTCATTAGGGACCAGGTTTCTCGTCATCAGCACGTTTGCGCTCTCCATTATGTTATTGTTCTTAATTTAATCCTTCTCTCTAGGGTTGTATTAAATTTTTGTTTCAGTAATTCAGTTTTTCCAGCAATTGTATAATGATTATATATCATGAATACTATATTATAACTTTGTTCTATATGCAGCATTATTTTAAGGGAATGGTAGTCTCAATATTAGTATCATTTTTATTTTGTCTCCTTTCCTTGTTTGCTGTAGGAGTGTGAAGGTTTGGAGGCTGAGAAGGCTCGAGTCAGAGAGGAGTTGAAGGAATTTAAAGTTCGTGAACTGCAGCAGCTTCAGGACAACACAGAATTGGAGGAAGAAAACATCTCCCTGCAGAAACAAGTGTCTGTGCTCAAAGAGAACCAGGTGTGTGTGTGTGCTCGTGTGTGTGGCGGGCTGGGTGTTACAACACTTCCTTTGATATGCAGCCGTCACCTAATGTGTGATACTCGAGAGACTCAAGAGCTGGAAAGTTGCTGTGTAACTGTGGGCAGTGCTGCAAGTTGTCTCCTAATCTTTACTGCATGAAGTCAGCCTTTGTTGAGAAGGATTGGTGAGAGGTGTCTTGTGACAGTTTGTGTTTGTGTGTGTGTTTGTGTGTGGTCCTCACTGTAATCAGGACAACACAACTGCTCCTATTGTAGTAGCTGTGTTCTCAGCTCTTTCTCAACAATAGCCATCTACTTAGTTTGACTGCATAACGGAATGGATTTTTTTCCCCTTGCCAGGCTCACACAAGTGATCCCTCCTGAAGACTCTCTCCATTTAAGAACATTTATGGTCAAATGGGTTAAATTAGAAAAACAGTCTCATACAGAACAATCGAACTAGAAATCAGTGTGGTACAGAGGGGTTTAATCCTTACTTTAGATGGACTCATTTGTTAAACTTGAAGCTCAGCCCCTAAATAAGGTTTATTAATCCTGACAGACAAACTGGTTTCAGGTAGGGCTGCATATTAATGGTTAAAAATAAATAAAATATATTAAATAAAATATATCAAACTTAATATAAAAACTTTTTATGTTATACATTGTAAACCTATATTCCTTCAGTTTCACGTAAATCATAAAATCTAAATAGGACCGGTCTGGAAGAACATTTATTGGCTCTTTAAAATGCTGAATATAAACATGCAATGGTACAGGTACTATAGCTCTTTTGCTTTTGTAAGCTAATGAAAGTGCATTAGTTGGCAGTCTCGTGTTTGTGGGGGCAAAGTGACCGGAAAAATTTCAGATCTCTCTGAAACTTGAAGAGGGAGTGTGATGATAAAGCCAAAGCTGTGATCACTGTTTCAGGACACCGGACATTCTGAAACATTTTGAGTCAGAGAAAAAAAAAAAAAAAAAAGCTTAATTTTGAACGAGGACCATGAACTTATGCTGGTTATTGTATAGTCTTTCATAAATATTGTAATGTTTGTTTTGTTTTCCCAGAGGTCAATTAGAATGCAGGCTTTTAAGGTCGTAGCCAGATATATGTATGAAAGATCCCATGGGCAGAGCATCAGTGACTGATCAGTGATTCACTAAATATGCTTTTCCTCTGCTCATACAAGTAAGCATACACAGAGAGTTTATCTGGTTCTCCTCATCTGCACTCAGGTTGAGTTTGAGGCTCTGAAGGTGGAGCTCTCGCAGAAGGATGAGGAACAGGATCTCCTGCGAGCACAGATGGAGGAGGCTGGAAGGCTGCGAGAGATTGCAGAGAGGCAGCTGGACGAGGCCCTTGAGGCTCTAAAGGATGAACGTGAGCAGAAGAACAGTTTAAAACGTGAGCTAGCTGCTCACACACTCAACCCGTTTGACTCTGTGGTGCACCTAGACCTGCAGTTGGACGACAGCCTGGACGGAGATGGGGCTGCACAGGAGAAGGAGCGGGGAGACGAAGAGCAGGACAGTGGCTACAACCACTCGAAAGGAATCGAGAAGCAGCACTGCTCTACCCCCAGGAGAAGTGACGTGTTCCTACGGCCTCAGGCTCCCGGGCTGGTGGCTGACCTGCTGAGTGAACTCCATCTGTCCGACACTCAGAAGCTCAAACAGCAGCTGTTGCAGGTGGGCCATGCACTAAAATTTTACAAGGAAGGATATTGACTCACTTTCCTTAAAGTCCTTAACTACCATAACCTTGCATACACTTATACATTGTTATTTTATAAAGCTGGCTTTCTGCCATTAGCTGAACCAAACTGTCAAAAGAAATTAAGAACCCTCCCTCTACACACACACAACACAAACACATACCATATTTAAAATGATTATATTGTTAAAAGAAAATCTATTATTTGTGCACATCATACACTCCTTATTTAAGCTGTTTGTTTAAGAGAACCAAATCTCTTTTCTCAAATCAAGCCAAAAGTGATTTAAATGTCTTCAGCTGTTTAGGCCCACTGCCTTTCGTGACTTTAAGTGAGGCTTCAAATCTGCTTCCCGTCTTTAAACCACATCCTGTTTAAGACCTTATACGAAAAATACTCTTACCAGTCCTTGAGAGTGTTTTGAAATAGCTTATAACCATCTGATCTTTTGAATGGGTGGAAAGATGAGAAGCAATGTCAAACATAATCAACCAGGACTAGTTTTCAAACTTTTTTTGTTAATTGTTTTATCCCTTAAACAACAGGAAGCTGGTTATGCAGCCCTCTATACAGCTTAAATCTACTTACTATGTTAATGGAATTAGTTTCTTCCATATCGATCTGTAAATTGCTCTACCTATTATTTTTTTTGTGTATATTGCTTGATGTATTTAGGCAACAGAAAAGGGCACAAAAATGCCTGTTTTTTTACCTCTTCAAATACTGAATTTGCCAAGTGGAATCCTCCCAGCACTTGTGCTCAACTACATCATTTGGTAAACTTTTAGTGGCTTTTTTTTTTAAGGGATGTGGTCATACAGCTGGAGTGGTAGTTTCTGCATTTAAACCACTCTACAATAACAATTTTACAAAAATTTTACTTTATTGCATTTCATAACACTAAAACAACTGAACATGGGTAAACAGAGCAAATGTATCCTAAAAAAAAAGATAAATAAATAAATTGTGGAATAAAAAAAAACCCCACATCAACATACATTTGTCCTGTTTTCCTCACTGCAGGTGGAGAGGGAGAAAGCAGCTTTGGCCAGTTCGGTCCAGGACCTCCAAGAGGCATTGGCCCAGTCTAAAGTAGCTCTGGATGAACACAAAGTGAAAGTGGAGCAGCTCTCACAGCGTCTGGAGGTCCTGCAGGGTTGCTCCACTTCTTCCATCCCCCAGTCCGGGGCAAAAACCCAGGAGCAGAATGGAAGTAGTGAACTGGACAATGATGATGATGATCTGGAGCTGGATGCCAAGAGTGCAGAGGTGCTTGAAAAGCGAATGCGTGCAGCAAATGCTGAGCTCATGCAGCTACGCGATGAGCTGAAGGAGGCAGGTGAGCGCTGCAGGTCCCTGGAAGAGCGGCACTTGCAGGAGAAGGAGCGCTGGAGAGCTGAGGCACAGGAGCTTGCTGATAAGATCCGCCAGTGTATTGCTGCCAGCCGTCATGACCAGGAGCGCATCGGGCAGCTGGAGATAGAGATCGGAGCCACACGCCGTGTTGCCACCGACTCTGAATGCCACCTGAGCGCCACACAAGAGGAGCTGCTAGCCTTCTCTGAAGAGCTGGCCAACCTCTACCATCATGTTTGCATGTGCAACAACCTCACACCACGTCGTGTCACACTGGACTACTTTCGCGATGGAGGACGAGGCGGGAGAAGGCACCACCATGGATCCTTCCGGAAGCAGAGAAAGTCAGGAGAGGCGTTGGGTAAGGGAGCACATAGCGTAGAGTTGGACATCACAACAGCGAATGGAGATGCCTCTACAAACTGTGGAAGTGGCCCCAGCTCTCCAACACTGGACTTCAGGGATCCCACCAATGTGCGCAACCTGGTGGCTGTTATTCGCTGCCAGATTAAACACCTTCAGGTATACATGACAAGAGTATGTAATGGGGTAATGAATAACACACATTTCCTATTTTTGGCCACGCCAGCTTCTCCAATGAGTCGCACCACCACGGCCTACACACCTCCAAAGTCACCTTGATCAGTCAAACAGTGTTGTTTCCTGGACTGTGTTGTACCTGCAGACACACAAAAAATATTTCAAAAGTATCAGATGGGGAGAAAAGAGGGAAGTGTGAAACCACTTGTAATCATACTTACGTAATGTAAGATTGTATATGTAGGGTCAACCTCAAAGCAGTTGCTACAATAAACATGAATTTAAACATAAGTTTATTGCCATAATGAAAGCACTAACAATGATCTAATACAGTGTAGAGGGAAAATATTTCTCATGTGGGACCTGGGGTAGAGGCCAGCATCTAGGTGAGCAGAAGGGAGCAGCGAGGTGGTTTCTGGCTCTAAACACATCATTGTATTTTGAATAAGTAAAAGGAATGTATTTGCTTGACTTCCTTTTTCCTCACAGTGCACAACTCTGAGCTCTCTAATGTTGGACCTTAGTTGTTGATGTGACATTGCACAGTCTTGCTTGTCTCATAACTGAGCTTAGGTTAAATCCATATATATTTGTTTACACAATATGTTGCAACCCACATAAGGGTTGTTATGAAAATACTTATTGCTGTATCAATACAGTATTCATTAACATAGTTTTGCACTGAAGGTCTTATTTAGTTATACGGGTTATTTGGGTATTTGACCATGGGACTCATGAATCACCTGACATTTAAACCATGTGGATGATGTTAAGGGTTTTTTTTAACTATAGTGACTTTTATGAGCATCTTTTACTGCACAGAAAGAAACGTTTAAAATCTCATTTAACTTTTAAACTCTTATTTTTCAGGTGGCTGTTGACCTGTGCAGGCAGCGAGGTGCCTTACCCTCCTCTGCTTTAGGGGGCAGTAATGAATCTGACCGTGAAGCTCTGCTCGAGGAGGTGTTGAAGCTCAAGTCTCTTCTAAGCACCAAAAGGGAGCAGATCGCCACACTCAGGACTGTCCTAAAGGCAAACAAGCAGGTACAGACCTCAAGTCTGGCTTTGACTGGCTTCCACCATTAACTGTTGAATACAGGAATATGTTTGTAAGATCATGTGAAATAAGGGGAAAGAGGTGGGGCTTGTGAAAGAGTTCAGCTGCACAAATCATTCCTGGCTAATATGTCAACTGGGTCATCTACTGATTTCCTCAGGAGAATAAGACTGCTGTTTTGTAATTTCTGAGTGACTAGCGTAATATCATAGTCCAGTGTTAAATTGTGGAGCTCCTACACTAATTGCCTAAAGGTTGTCAGGCCTGTTAAAATAGTATAAAAGCATAACTGGATATCTTGGAAGTATAAAAATTGGCTGGGATGAAAAGTCTTTATCACACTAAGCATAGTTAGCACTATAGTACCTGTTAGGTCAACTTAGTATGAATCAGAAGCAATGCCTAGCAAATCTGGAAATTTAAAGCACTGTGAACGAGTTGGTGGTGGTTTAGCAAACTTGTCAATTGGAACTATTTCATCATACTGGAGCTCACACTGCCTTTCTACAGCTGTAGGGAGGTTTTTTTCCTCTGCAGGGTTTTATTTGACACATCGGATCCATTTATCATTGAAACTTGATGGTGTTTTTTTTTGTTGTTTGGTATGTTATGGAAAATGTTTAGTAAGCAGGCATTCACTTTCCAACACCACCATGTTGAGATTTTTTCTAAAGTCATCGCCTTGAGCAAACTCAGTCAGGCATGAGAGCTTGTTCTGCTAGTTTTTCATGGTGTGGTGGTCTTTTGTTAGGAGGCATTGTCTGACCTTTCAGTCACTGGTCTTTCCTGTTGTGGCTACGATGTTGTCTAAAGAAGCACTTTGATCATTTGTTAAACGCCTTGACAAAACATAATATATTTCGTTAACACATAATATATAAGTGTATGACATAATACTGTTTGCCATAATAAAATCTGTAAATATTAATTAGAATTATTGACTCGTGCTCCCATTGCCACGCGCCCAGGTTCGATTCATGGACCGGGAAGTAAGCCAGCCACTGAAGTCCCAAGCCCCGATAAAATGGGAGGGTTGAGTCAGGAAGGGCATCCTGCGTAAAACCTGTGCCAAATCAAATATGCAGACCAGATGATCTGCTGTGGTGACCCCGAACAGGGAGCAGCTAAAAGAACTAGTTATTTTTCTTCAGTCATGTAAATAATTTAAACTTTCCAAAAAAATATGATTATGAAGGATGAGCTATTACTTTACTACCTTAGTTACTACTAGGAGCTTGTAATACTGGTCCAATAATATTATTTTGCTTTCAAAAGGTCATTCCTAGTGTTCAAATGTTTATTTTCCTGTGTATAAACTGATACACAGAGCTAGACAGATTGCCAAGATCTTCAAGATCCTGAAGCTTGTTACCTGAAGTGTACAAAAAATACCAGACAAACTGTGGCCCATGGTTGTAGCACATGAGGCAGAGGTTATGTAGTGTATAGCTAAATATCAGCGGCAGACATTTCTTTTCAATGCTTACTTTCTTTACTAACCATTATTGATCAAATTTATTTTTTTCAGACTGCGGAGTTGGCTTTGAGCAATCTGAAGACCAAGTACGAGACGGAGAAAACCGTGGTGTCTGAGACCATGCTAAAGCTGAGAAACGAGCTTAAGGCTCTAAAGGAGGATGCTGCCACTTTCTCTTCACTCCGGGTCATGTTTGCAAGCAGGTACAGTACACATGCCCACTCTGACAAGCTTTAGGTTTCAGACACTCTGAGACACTCTTGATGACAGGACCAGAGTGAAAAGCTGAAGAGATTAGTCTGTCTCGGCTTTCAGTATTTTGTCTGAAGAACTAGATAATCAGATTATATTCCTAATCTCTCGTCTCCCAGCAAGCTCTGCTCACATGCAGATTAACGTGCATTTCCTTTCTCCTTTTAGCTACACCTGAGGTCACATGGTTTAGACTGCAAATGACATGAATGTCCTGAGAAAGGACAATAAGATGTTTAATAATGTTGGTATCGTAAGGTATTGTTAATGCCTTTACAGAGTAACACTCAAGTACTTTTTACCAGGTAAATGTGTACTGTAAATAAACCATTGTAATACACCTTTAAACATTTAAGGAGCATCTGGACGGCTACTGCTTTGTTTGTTACCTAATCTTTTGAGGTTATGTTAGATCATAGTTCTTAATTTAATATCATCCATTGTAATCATGTTTAGCTTTCATTGTGCAGGCTGATGTTTCAGTTCAAACACACAGTTGTCTTCACTGAGATTAGGTTAAAATCCTTTTTGTGTTCAAAGCCTTGTATTTGAATTTTTTCCTTGTTACTCAGCCCGGAATAAACTTGCAGATGGAAGGGTATCATGTAGAGAGCTTTTATAAGCAATTAGTGGAAAGCTAAAAGGCATTTCAAATGATCAGACTTGACTAGTTTCACATTGGCCCAAATGCAGTCAGGCTCCTTTTCCAACAAGTAATATAAGTCTATTATATACCAGATTTTATAAATATCATTATGCCGTATACATATGTAGCAAATTCCAGGTCTATTTTGTAAAACATTCTCACAGAAACCTAGTTGGTGTTAGTAAGTTTTGTGTGTGGAACCTCCAAACAGAGCAAGCTCCATTTCATTGACTTTTTATGCTAATTTGAATCATCTCTTTCTCACTCAGATGTGACCAGTATGTTACTCAATTAGATGAGATGCAGAGACAGCTTGCTGCTGCAGAGGATGAAAAGAAGACACTCAATTCACTCCTGCGCATGGCCATCCAACAGAAGCTAGCCCTGACTCAGCGACTGGAGGACCTGGAGGCTCCACTCCATGCCCACAGTAATGGAGGCAGCCCACGCCGCTCCCGTGCCAAGCAGCTGGCTACCAAATCAGGAAGAGCTCCACGGAGCCCCATGAGAAGCAGTCCACGTGCCAGCCCTGTGTTGGTATCGTCATCAGGCACACAGAGCGCGGGCAGCCATCTGAAGGTGCTCTCACGCAGCCTCCACGGCAGCCCTGTAAGACCCGTGTCCTCTTCTTCCTCATCCTCTTCCTCTTTTGTCACTCAGCCTCTGCCGTCCACTTCCACACAGAGTCTGCTGTCTGTCTGTGTTGCACGCGATGCTACTTTCATTCGTAGTCGTGGATCGAGTCTGTCTCGTTCATTAGATGACACAAAAAGTGGCTTGGGGCCATTTGCCACATTTTCACTGCAGCCTAGGGCTACTGAGACACAAGCAAAAAGTGTTAGAGTCCCAGGGCCGTGTCGTGATAATACATTCATCAAAGTGCGCCGAGCGTCTTTACCAGCCAGTAGGTCAACGGCATCCCCTTCACAATCTGTAGAAAACCTCAGCTCTAGGTCCAGTGTCAAAACTGCAGCTAGGTCTGAGACAAGAAGCAGAGTTAAAGAGGATTTGGATGGAAGATCTAATTCAAAATGTACTCTCGAGTGTAGTGTAGTACCCAAAAAGCAACCCAGCATCTCCAAATCACGCTCTGTGGAGGCAACTGGTGCAAAGCGGTTTTCTAGTGCACATGTACCATCCACCTCTTCAACCAAATCTCCACCAGCTCAAAGACGCTTGAGTGTAGCATCCTCTAGTGGTGGAACTGTTCCGTGTGGTCAGTGTAGTAAACCCCAAAAACCTTCTCTCACTAGCAGTAGTGGTGCAAGATCAGCTTCTAGAGTGAAGAGTCGGTCAAACTCGCGTTGTAATAATGTGGAGGAAGTGTTTTCCTTCCCAAGCCAAGAGAACAGAAAGCAACAGGATGGGCTGAAAAAGCAGCACACAGGCGCTGAAACAAATCGCAAGTCTGTACACAACAAACGAAGTTCAGAATCAAATAGCCGTTCCAGTAGTCGGCAACATAAACATAAATAATAACTCGCTGTCTACTTCAGCTAATATTGGAAAAATCTTATAAAATCAGGTGTATTTTCATAAACACTTATACATGTCCTATTTTATCATAAGCTTTTATCCATGTACATATTTTTAAAGAATTCTGAATAAAATGTCTACAAGCATAAACAATTATTCAGGAAAAAAAAACAAACAGAAAATGGGATGAAAATAGATTTCTGATTTCTAGCCAGATACTTTTTTCTGGCAATACCTTCTTATCTCAGAAAAAAATGTATCTCATCATTTTAATATCGTATCATATGATGCTTTTTCTGTACAAATTGAAGCACTTTAGAAATCTTGGCATCAGATCTGTCAACTGCCATTGATGCACAACAAAAGACAGAAATGAACCAAACTGTATACAGTTGATGAGCACAGACAATGAAAAATATATTGGAATAAAAAATTAGGAATATTAATGTATGGAAATTTATATATACAAATTGTTATACTTTTTTCTTTCAAGCCATGTAATATATATAATGTTTGGAAGAAAAAAACTCTAATAACTTAAATATAATGACTTAATATTTATACTATTATAGACTACCTGTAATATAAATGTCATACTCATTGTTTTGTTCTTTTTTTTTTTTATTTTGTTTTATTTAATGCCTTTATAGTTTCATGACCATCAGCAACATATTAGCCGCACACATTAATGTGAACTCTGACCTAATTGCATATTTTATTTCATACAGCTAGACCACCCCTAATTTTCTGATTGTGCATTTTTGTCGCTGTCATGTGATTGATTGTGTCTTTCGGCCTGTTTTTGCAGCGATGAATGCTCCATTCCTCCTGTCCTGCTCCAGTGTGTGTGGACCGTGTTCATGCCCAGCTCAGAACCACCCTTAACCCTCCAGACCCGACCCGACATCCACTTCATCCCACTCCAAAACACATCGGGCTTCCCTTGTGCTTATTCTCGTCTCATCTATCTTTTCCTTTTCTGTCTTATTGTCTGTCTTTCCATGTCTTCTACCTCACTTTTTCTATTTCTCCTGTCACTGTCTCTGTCTGACCGGCTCGCTCAAGTGTTCGAGGAACTGAAAGCTCACCGGAGCCTCATCTCATTTCACGATGAGCTTTCTGAAGGAAGGCAAGTTATGAAGCTTGCTTTCAGTCTCATGGACATTGTAAAACACCAAACCCACTCCAAAAGACCAATGTGTGTTTAAAAAAATTCCTACCTTGTGTTTAGCTGCTTGTCTTCAGAGAGGGTGTTATATATGAAGGATATTATAGCCTGCTTTATTGTAAACTGTCCTATCATTTAGAATGACTGACAGTCCGACAGTATTAGTGCACAGCTGAGGCATGTTCAGATTGACGATGATTGTTAGTTTAATTTTCAAGCGTATTCCATTGCCTACTTCATTATAGACTAAAATGCGCTGCTGCCTATGTTTTCCTGCAGACTTGCACAGAAAGACCATCTTTATTGAAAGAGAAAAAACAGATATTATTGGGAAAAACTACATCTGCTGTACTGCATATTCAGTAGAGTTGTTACGGTTTCATGGTATAAAATAATACTCTGTTACTTTCTCCCCATATTTTTTTTATTTGTTTTTTACGCAAGCACTTTTTTGATCAGTTTTCCTCAGTTTCACCTTAAAATCCTTCACACCCGTCTCCTTTGCGGATTCAGTCTGACATCCACCCCTTTTCTTGAGCACAGGAGACGTGGACTGCACCAAAAACCCTTTATCTGTGTGTAATCCACTACTGCTGTAACCATGCTGCATTGCTACCTCTGCTCATACTCTTAGTGTTCCTAACTTCATCATACTAACTTCATAGTACAACCTATCCTCATAGCCGCACTCTCTTTCAGCTTATAAAAACAGCAGGATAAATACAGTTTATGGAAAAATTCTTCTCACAAATATTTTTCTATTAGGATTTGATGGTTTTTTTTGTCCTGGGTTTTTGTATGCAGAGAGACTTTTGTATGAAATTTTTTCTGTTTTTACATATTTTTCTGTTCATTTTCACCACCAGCTCATGTGTTTTTATATGCTACTTCAATTCAGAGAAAGCATGCTATTTGTAAACTAGCTGATCACATACCATGAACCGTAACACCCTTACTCAGCATCCTATGGAGTTCTGTGAGAGGTCTAGCGGTCTCGCTGCTAATGCTATCTAGAGCAAAAGGAAAAAAAAAAAAGGACGGTCAACATTGTTCTGTCAGAACTACTGCCAGTTTTGAGATCTTTTACACAGGGTTAAAGTTTGAACACAAAGCACTGTTAAACCACTCTCTGCTACAAGTACAAGCAAAGCCATGTCTAGTTCTTTATTATTTATTGAAGCAATAAGGCACTAGCGTTTACGCTAAAGGGAACACATCATGGGAGAGAAACAGGATTGAAAACAGTGCCTTAATAATTTGCTTACTCGACCGGTTTTTAGGAAATTTGTCTTCAGACTTTGTAGGTACTTGGACATAATTTATTGTTTGTTGAATAGTGTTTTTTTGTTTTGTTTTTTAAACACTGGTAACAAAACTGAAGTGTTTTGTTGC